>CM053622.1:213018061-213041928 GCA_028646595.1 Phalanger gymnotis | reverse complement strand
CAATAGAAATCAAAAAGACTCTAGAACTAATAAAGAAAATTAAAAGCTAATTCACAAAACTAAAAGAGAGTTAATGACCTTGACCTAGGAGCTTTGGATTTTGGTTATAATATTCCTGGAAGTTTTTATTTTGAGATTTCTTTCAGGAGATGACCAGTGAATTCTTTCCATTTCTACTTTGTGCTCTGGTTCTAAGACATCTAGGCAATTTTCTTTTATGATTTCTTGAAATCTGATGTCTATGCTTTTTTTTGTTCATGGCTTTCATGTAATCCCATGATTCTTAATCATCTGTTTTCAACCTGTTTTCCAGGTCAGTTGTTTTTTCTGAGATATTTCACATTTTTTTTAGGCTTTTAACTTAGTTTTATTTTTTCTTGACGTTTTATGGAGTCATTAGGTTCCATTTGACCAACATCAAATATAGGTCATAATCCAATCACAGAAAAATCATTGAATTAGCTACGAAGGAGCTAAAAATGAAAAGGAAAGGAAAAAAGTTTTCCTGGTCTAGATTGATTTACAAGAAACTTAGTAAAATTTTTAAAGAATATTTAATAACTACTACCAAAATGATTCTCATAAATTGGAGTGGAGGAGAAGAGGATGTTTCAACAATCTGGCTATCAGATGTTGTGGGGGTAAAAAACCAACACAAGCCCAATAACAAGAATGCTACCAGCATAGGTTCTTTTGATCTGCTTTACTAAGGAAAGCAACATTAAGGGGTTAACAAGCTAACTTTAATTCAGCATACTAATACCATTCACTTAGTTCTGGGGAAAAAGCCAGCACTCTGAACTTCGGAGCAAATACAAACAAATTACAAACATCCACACACAGACCAAATACAATTCATAGTTACCAACATCTAGGTTCAGCCCGGGAGCTCATAACAAGGGCTGGACCAGAGTCACGAGTGTCATCATGGCTGTGGGTAAGAGCTCCTGAAAAAGATAAAGCCAACCCCTGGTTGTATATCTTTTTCAGGGTCAAGGGTGAGTCACACATGCGACACATATGTGACTCACCCACATGACCTAAAATTGTCACAAAGAGCAACTTAAACCCACGTGGTCTAAAAGCCTCTGGTGTCCCAAACATGTCACTCAAACCCATGTGTAAACTAGGCCCTCCCCTGAGGCAAGGAGGTCACCAAGGACTCCCAATCTAATCAAGAAAACAAAGGCCAAACTCTTCAAGAGCACTTGGTTGAACTGAGTGCTAAGAGCCCATTTTGTTTGCCAACACAGAGGGAGATATTCTATCAAACTCCTTTTTAACACAGGGTAGTTTTGGGGAAATGTACAGTCTAGGAACACTCTAAGACCATCACATTAAATATAGACAGAAAATCAATCATTGTATCAATTCTTTAATTGGAGAACCTAGTGCAAAAAAGAGCAGATGTGGCTAGCAGGAATAACTCTGAACATGTTCCCCAGAATACAGTAGACACAAAGCTTTGTGTAGGTCCCTGAAAATATTTTTAGTAGCAGATATTTTCCCAGGCAGATAGATACTAAGCAAGTATCATAAGTCTGTGTAATATAAACTGAGTCTTTATATATATTTTGACAAGATACTTTTTTTTTTTAACTTAAGCCTGAGCTGAATTCAGAAACCATCTACCTTCATGGACCAGAAAGATGTTCCAAAACCTAGGACAAGACTGAGAATGTAGGATCCTTCTTTCATCTTTATGAAGTGTTATACATACTTACTGCCAGAAAATGATGAACTCATCTAGGAATTTGATCCCAAACTCAGCATGATACTTTGAGCCAACATGGCTGCCTGAACAGAGGCAGACGCACATATCTACTCCAGCAAAAAACCTAAAAAAGTAGCATAATAAGGAATAATGATCAAGAAATATATTGAGCAACTATGGTGAATGATTTCTTCTACCCCAGAATGAAAAAAAAAGTCATCCAGAAGCCCACAGACAAAAAAGGAGTCTGCTAAAAATCCATCATCCTCACCATCCAGACAAACAAACTAGTAGCCTCCAAATGTACCTGGCTGTAGACAGAGAGTCACATTTACCATGTGTATTGGTAAGCAAAATGGGCTCTTAGCACTAGTTCAACCAAGTGCCCTTGAAGAATTTGGCTTTTGTTTCCTTTGAGTAATTCAGTGTATTTCACTGAGTCTTACTAAATGCTAAGCCCCAAGCTCTAACCCCTATTAGGTGTTAACCTAACCTATGTGGAGGTGAACCTCCCAGGGTCCTAAGGGGAGGGGCTAACTCAAGAGCCAATCATAGGAGCCTAAGTCCTGGTCATTCAGATGACATTTGATGATGACGTCTGAAATCCTATAAGAAGAGAAGACAGAGCCATTTGCGCAGGACTCTTACTCTTGTTGGCGTGGAGACTCTGGGCAGCTGTAGCTAAGGGCCTTCCAGGTCGTAAACCTGGATGTTGGGACTTTGTTAAATTCTGGTAAGTATGAATTGGGATTTGAATCAGACAAATTCTGTCTGTCGATGTTTGTAATTTGTTTGTATTTTGCTCTGAAGTTCAGGGTGCTGGTTTTTTCCCCTGAATTAAGTGAATGATATTTGTATGCTGAATTAAAGTAAGCTTGTCAACCCCTTAACATTGCTTTCCTTACTAAAACAGATCAAAAGGACCTGTATTGGCAGCTTTCTGGGTGCTGGTTGTTGGTGGATCTTACACCCCCACTGAAGCTGCTAGCTGGATTGTTGAAACACCATGCAAGGTTCTGTGTCCAGAGGCAGCAAGAGCAGAGGACTCCCCACAAAACTCACTGGTGGTCAAAAACTCGCAATTTAAAAGGAACCAGCAGCTACAGTGCCTGCAGTTACAACAATGCTTGGACTGGTACATTCTAGGTCTTAGACTCTGAAGTCCCTAATACTCTGTCCTGAGATGTCATAAAAAGTTGTAAGATCCTAGCATCCTGAACCTCAAAAATCCAGAGAAGCTTAACCTTAGCAGTTAATCAATTCATGGACCAAGGTGATCTAGGTCAAGTGAATTAAAATTGACTGCCCCACCCAAAAGCCCAGAAGGGGACCAAACCTGGTTCTACCACTAAAGAAATGAGTACACAAAAGAAGACATTGACTATTTTAAAGAATTATTGTAGATTCAAAGATACCAAAAATCCCCAATCCACAAGGGGAAAACAGCCCCATACCATAACAACTTTAAGCAGAAACTTAAAGGAAAAAAATAGTTTTTCCAAAAAGATTACATGAATGCTGAAAGAAAAAGCAAGAATTTTTTTATTAATAAAAATTCCATAGGAAAAAAAATTGAAAGAGGAAAAAAAACAGTTTAGAGGAGAAAGAGATAAAGCTTATACAAGTAACAGACTCCCTGAAAATTAAAATGGAGCAAGTAGAAATCAATGACTCCATGAGACAGCAAGAAATAAAACAAAACCAAAAGACTCAAAATTAAAATAGAAAAAAAATGTAAATGCATCTCCTATCAAAAAAAAATTCCAGCTGGAAAACAAGTTAAAGAGAGATCATCTAAATATCATCAGACTAGCTGAAAAACTATGACCAAAGAAAAATGCTAGATGGTTTATTTCAAGAAATCATAAATGACAACTCTTTTGGATCTATTAGAACCAAAAAGCAAAATGAACATATGAAGAATCTGTGACTCATTTTATGAAAAACAAATCAAAAGGAAAAGTACCAAGAATATCATAGCCAAAATCCAGAGCTTCCCGATCAAAGAAAAAATATTGCCAATAGCCGGGAAGAAGGAGTTCAAGTACCAAGGAACTATAGTTAGGATCAAATAAGACCTAGAAGTTTCTACTGTAAATGAGAAAAGAACTTGGAATGAAGTATTTTGACAGGCAAAAGATAGAGGCTTATAGCCAAGAATAACTTACCCTGCAAAACCAAGTATAATCAGACAGGGGAACAAAAACCTAGACCTTTAATAGCAAAGAAGTGTTTCAAGCATTCCTGAAAAAAAGACCAGGTCTCAGTAGAAACTTTAAAATGCAAACATTCAGCTCTACAGAAATCTAGAAAGGTAAATTTACTTGATTGATTAGAAAAGGCTGTATGAGGATAATGGGCTACTCTAATGGGGGAGAAGTATCCCTTCAGAAGTTAAATGTCTTTAAAGCATACTGAAGGAGTGTATTAATAAAAACAAAGGAGCTGGGGTTGGATTGTTTCTCTTTTAAATTAAGATGGGAAGGAGAAGGCAAGGTAAAAGAAATACCCAAGAGTAGAAAAGAAGAAATGGATGGAATATGCTATTTCTGATAATTGGTATAGATGAGAAGAAGATTATACAAGTGTGGAGGAAGGGGCAGGGGAAGTGAACATCAGATGAACTATTCTCTTATCTTAAATGGACAAAAGAGAGTTGAATACACCCACAGTGATGTGTGGAATCACACCAAGCACAACACAGAAAAAAGTGAGAAGGGAGGGAGTTATGGGGTGTTGCTTAAGAAGAAAGAGAATATCATAGTAGGAATAGTCCAGAGTAAACAAACTTCCTAATCCCAAAGAGGAAATTAAAAGAAAAGAAAATATCTGGAAATTAATGGGGTACCCATCAATTTGAGAATGAGTGAATAAATTATCATATATGATTGTAATGAAACATTATTGTACTACAAAAAATGATGAAACAGATAATTTCAGAGACTCCTGGCATGCAGTGAAATGAGCAGGATCAGAAGAGCAATTTATACAATGACAATAACTTCTGATGAACACAATATCTGATACTTTCTATTTGTTTGACCTTAGTCAAGTCACTTAATCAGAGTGAGCCTCAGTTTCTTCATCTTTAAATTGAGAGAATTAGACTAGAGCCTTTATACCTCTAGATTTATTAACTATGACCCAAGCCACTGTAATATCAATGGAACATGAAGATCTTCCCTGTCCATTAATAGGCCTATGTGACCCCGTGCCCCTTTTTTCCTGGAACAGGGGCCATGTTCCCAAGGTAGACAGGTATTTTAATCACAGATGTCTTGCTGCTTTGAGGTCTGCCCCAGCTCACAGCTGTGATACATCCTGAGTCACACAGAACCCTTTGGGGGAGGAACTTGCTAAGGAAAAGTTTGCTTAGGGGAGGCTTGCTTGTAGGAAGGTTTTCACACCTTTTGATACTAAGCTAATTAGGCACTGAGTCAGGATGGTGGTGATGCCTTCTGGCTCTGAGCCTATTAGCCAAGAGTGTATACATATTCTGAGGTTGGTATTTTGCTTTTGGGGTTTAGCTCATGGGAAGGCCCTTTTCATTCCCTCGATGGGATGCTGAGTAACCATTTTGTTAAGAGGCTCCTGACTACTCAGACGTAAATGCTCCCTTGCTCTAGTGCTGTATGTAGGTGGTTGTATTATTTTGTTCAGACAGCTGGAGCCCTGTCTGTTGATCTAATTTCTCTGTTGCGCTAATGTTGCGCTAATTTCTCTGCCTGTATTTTCTCCCCATTCAGGGTACTGACTTTTCCCCTGAACTAGTGAATGTAATTAAAATAAGACTATTGAGCCCTTAAAAGCTGCTTTCCTTTAGAAAAGCAGATCAAAGAACCTGTGCTAGCAGGCCATCCTGGGTGTGCCAGGGTGCTTGCTGTAACAGATGCCAATTTAGTTTTTAGACTATGATATCTGGCATTCTTAATTTTAGGCACATATCTTCTGTTTCCTCAATTAGATTTTTTTTAATTTTTTTCAATTAGCAAGCATTTGTTTTTTCTCCCTCCCACTTCTCCCAACCCAGGATGGGGAAGAGAAGGGAAACCCTTATAACAAATATACATAGTTAAGTAAAACAAATCCCCATATGGTCCATGCCTAAAAATGTATGTCTCATTCTGCATATTTCATATATCATTTTTCTCCTCAACCATATGATAAAACTGTTGAAGGCGGGTACCACTCCTTATACATCCATTTATCTTCAGTCCATTCTATGGTCTGGTGCTAAGCAGTGCCTCATTAAGTATAGTCATTTGTATTAATCATGTTGACTTTCCCAGGAAGAAAAGTTATTAACTATCTTAGGCGAAAAATAAATTTGTCCATGAGCTTTTTGGTTGTTTTTGCTTTTTAATAACCTAGATGTATTGTTAACTATTCTATTGGGATGCTTGTTTACTTTCTAAAATAAAATTTACCTTGCTCTTGCTTCACCAGATGGGATAATACTTTTTATCAAAAAAAACCCATATTTTCTTTTTAATTTTATGCATTTTCCTTTGAACATTTTATCTGTTTAAAAGTGTAGATTGTGGTTTAAATACCCTCAGCAGGATGCTATGTAGGTGGCCCCAATTCAAACCAAAGTCATGGAACATGAGCCAGTGTTTCCATCCCTCTTTTACTCACAGAAAACAGCAGGATAAGCTGCACAGTGCATTCATATTTTTAAATCCATCTCAGAAACACTGTTTGAAGAAGATCCATAAATGTTCTATACTAAACTAACACCATGAATCTGAAAAAAGTTACATAAGCAGAAAATCTACCATTAGGAATATTTTCCACCTTCAATTTGCCTTGCTATATTCCAAAACTGCTGTATTCTCTATCATTGCAGATTTTTTTTCATATAAAAGCATGTGTCCTAAAACTGTGATAATACATCTAAAAGAGAGGCAACATAGCTTGCTTGATGGAAGGTTGGTCTTAGAGTCAGGAAGGCCTGAATTCAGGTCCTTTCTCTCATACATACATACATTCTAAGAGACTATGGGTGAATCACTTGCCATGCCCCAGACAACTTTTCTGAGACTGTAAGTTACAGATGAGTCTGCTGACCTGCATGGGTTGGAAAGGTTTTTATACCAAAAATTAAATGTTTTTAAAAGTATTTACTAAATGCTTGCTATGTGCAAAGCATTATTCTAAGGGCTGGCAACATAAAGAGAATATTGAGACGTTTCTGGTGTGAGAAACAGAATATAAAAGTGAAAGACAATTGATAGGGGAGAATTAAGCTGAAGGTGTGCGGAAAGACTATAAGTGGTCTTTAGGGTACTGCAGCAGGCCGTATGGTGAGATATGGGGATCTAGAGGGTCCATAGGATCCACAGTAAGGTTCAAGGCTGTGGAGGGTTCAGCCAAATTGCAGATTCTAAGGCCCAGTGATCCTTTGGGTGCAAAAGTCCTCTATCAATTTAATCATAGTATGGACTACTCCCCACTTCCAGACTGATATAATATTTTACACCTATGTTGCACCTTACAGTTTCCAAGGCACTTCGAAAATACCTAATTCATTTATTCCTCAAAGCATCCCTGTGAGATTGGCAAATGAGAAATCTGATGAGTGCTTACGTGACATGCCCAGGGCAATGCAACTAATAAATAGACTGCAAAGTCAGAATTCAAACTCAGATCTCTGAGACCTTCTCACAACATCATGTTTCATTCACATAAAAAGGATAAAGCAAATTTATATTCCAATTAGGTCAGTAATTCAGTAAAGATCTTTATTGTTCAGTGTTTGAGTTATATAGTTAGCTTTCATATTGCCTGGTTTCATTTTTGTTATTTTCCTTAACTTTTTTTCTTTAACATTAATGTCAGATCTGCTAGTATCTCTTCCAGATTTCTTCAGATAAGAACACCCTAAGGTCCCAAGTTCGCTATTTATGTACTTCTTTATCTTTGAGGTATCCCTCTTGCATTCTACGCTGCTTACTTCCTCGTATTTTTTAAGATACAGAGGTAGAGAAACATTCTAAAACTGTAAGACAACTGTGATAGACAGAGCTAAGAAAACTGCAGGGAGAAAAATATTATCCATGTATGTCTGATCTTTCAACTTACCAGGAAAAAATGCCACTTCTGAAAATCTGAATTGAAACACATTGCTATCAACTATGTAATTTTTTCTTAGATTATGTCATTGATCTCTTCACATGAATATAATTTGAAAGCATTGCACCATTATTTAAATGTAAGGAGAGATTGTTATGGAAACATACAAGTAAACATACAAGTAACCATATGAGCAGGGTTGCTATAGAACATCCTCTCTCCCTTTACATTTTTCAAATAAACAATATATTGTTAATTGCTCATATATAATAATATACAATATGTAATGTTAACATATATATTACATATGAAAGATAATGTAGCTTTATAGATAGAGAGCTAACCTCAGTCCAGGAAGACCTGGGTTTAATTTCTGCCTCTGACATATAGTGACCGTGTGACCATAAGTTAGGTAACCTCTCAATGCTCTGGGCAACTCTCTAAGACTAAGATGCAAAGAAGATGCCTACGATATTTTACCGTATAATTGTCACCACCACATAATCTTCGCACCCTGTTTTTTTCAGTCCAAAAACTCGTTTATAATCTTTTATTGTGTAATCATTGCATGGTATAATTCTGATCCTCATACTGCTTAAAAGGCAAACAGAGCAGCAATGTATTTACCAGTGGCATATCGATACACATTTATCTCTTGTGCATTGCAAGCCATGAGCCTAGAATTCTCAGACCATGCATATTGTCAGTATATTTCCGAAAGCTAACTTGTGGTTTGTTTAGAGCACTGTAGTACTAATGGTATTGTCACTCAACCCAATAAAGAGCTGTTGGCACAAAGGGAGCAGGTGGCCTTCAAAGCTGCCATGAGTAAGTCATGTGACATGGACTTTCATCTTCCCAATTTTAATGTATATTTATAAGTATTCCACGCATCCTAATCTTGCACCAAAGACAGTTTAGTAATTAGTGATTTTTAAGTAATGCCAGTGCAATTTAAAAACACATAAAAGCTTTACATAATGGTTGCACCCTACTTCTTGCAAAAAAAAAACTGGCATAAAATCTGTAACGATTATGCAGTGAAATATGGTCCGTGCATTAGTAGATAAAGTCTCTTTATCTGGGATTTCCCTGTGTCAACAGAATCACACATCTAGTCACTACCCCTATATAATATGGATTGTGATGCATTTGTCAATGCAATATATGATACCTGAGAAAAAATATTTATGGAGGGAAATGACCATACTCTTTATTCCCAAGAGATGTTCATAAAACAAAAATAAATATTTTATTGTATTGTTGAGCTGCCTAATGTGGTTGCAAAATTTCTCCTTTTCCCCCTCCTCCCTGAAAAAGAAAATTAGGGATATTAGCCAGGAAAATAAGATTGGGGTAGGGGATGCCTATCTTCTTTAAGCGCTCCTGGGATAGAAGACCCTTTTATTCCCTTTTAAGAGGTTTTAATAATCTCCTCGTTTGTGCTTTGTCACTGAGTGGTTTATGTTCTCACCAGGAGCAGCAAATGATTGATGCCAGACTCAGAGAATAAGACTGATAAAATGGACAGAAATTACTTTAAAACTGAACTTCAGGCTCTTAGTCATTTGGCAGACTCCTGTTTTCCTCATCTCCTTCAGTGCTTCTGGAACACAAGGGAGACTTTACAGGGCTTCTTCAATTGTTGCACTATAAATTCGACAGTCTTCATTATGCTGTGATCTTATCTGAAGAGGAAGCAAGGACTCCTGCGTGGAAATTAAACATGGGAGTGAAGTAAGAAAAGAAAAATGCAGAGGCCACACTTCTGGGAAAAGTGGGAACGCCCCCAGAAAAAGGGGTGTCTGGAATGATGGAAAGATACAGGGGAAAAAATTAAACACAGAAGAGTTAGTATGTGAGAGTCAGTTGTAAAGAAATGAAATTTGATCATCAGTACCTGAGAAAATGTGGGAACCTGATAAGGTACATTTTGAAAAGATACTATGAATAATACAAAGGTAACAGAAAGAATATAGTGTGACAAATTCAAAAATTCAAGGAAGTTATTCTGGTAGTTGTTTTGTAGTTATATAGTGTTGAGCATCACTCATGTGCTTACAGAAGTTTTCCTTTTCCCCCTCCACCCTTAAAAAGAAAATTAAGGATATTATCAAGAAGTATAAGATTGGTTCAGGGGATGTCTGTCTTCTGTGCACACTCCTGGGATAGAAGACTCTTTTATCCCTTTTAAGAGTTAGGGATGGAAAGCAGCCTCTTTGACAATACTATATAGCATTATTATTTCTCAGGGCATCCCTCTAAGAAAAGCAATGTGCTTTAGTGGATAGAATAATGAACTTCAAGAGCAAGACATTGTGAATTATAGTCCGTACTTGATCACTGACTGACCATTAGACCCCAAGGAAACCACTTAATCTTGCAATGTCTTGTGTCCTCATCTGTAAAATGAGGCTGACAGTGGTGATCTCAAATACTCTTGTAGGAATAAATGAGTTTATCCTGGTAATGCATCGCCACTCCTCAGATAACAGATATTACATAAGCACCAGGTAGTAGCATTATGTGGGAGCATACAAAAGTTTCTCTGAGGTAAAATCGACCTTCTTATGTAAAAATATCACAAGATATTTTGCTCTTTGAAGCTGCATGTGATTTAGGAAGGTATAACCTTTATTTTCCCAGATGTTCCAATGGCACAAAATCTGATGAGGAAAATAAGATCTGTTACTGAAATGGAGGACACCTGGAGACAGATGAATTGGAAAGTTAGGTTTGAACTGAATCATTGAGCTAATACATAAAAGCTGTGGGTTTAAATGTTCTATCTACGCTTCCTCTGCTAATTGTATTTGTTTCCTGCTGTTGTGCCTATTGTCATGGTGGTGTTTTTAATATTAAATATGTGGATATGATGAATGTGGTTTGTTGTCTTTCACAAGTTGGGTCCTTGGAGGACTGTGAACTAGATTTAATTTCAGTGGTGAAAAGACTTATGAGCACTCTGTGGGGTGGTTGATGTTACCATAATTTGCTAAATGACTTACTTATTGATCTGAGGGAAAACTGATTGATTTCTAAAACTTACAATCAAAATGTTCTTTCCTCCCCTTCCCTCTTCTCGCCTTGTACCCTACTCAACTAAGGCAACAGCAAGATTATCTGCTAAAAGGGCCTGTATACCAACTTTATGTTTCAATCTCCCTTTTTCTCCTGTGACTGGGAGCCTGGTACTATCTAGAAAACATGCCACCTTGGTAATATGCAACTAAGTATCTCATTAATTATTTGTGATCGTTGGTATCTTTCCCAAGTAAAATCTCAAATAATCATAATATTTAGGAAATGTTAAAGTAATTTTTCAGATTAACTCAAGCTCAAACTTTCTGTTTCAACCATTATTGTAGAATCATTTCAATAATAACTGATTAACGCAACTAATATGGAACCATGGAATCATAAAACTTTAGCACTAGAGGGGATCTTAAAGACTTTCTAGGTCAAATAGGGGAAGAGAAGGGAAGAATTAGTCTGCTCTCCTGACTTATTAAGTGTACAAAATTTAATTTTTCTTTGATAATTTTGATGCTAGCAGTGACTCAAAGCTATTATTTTGAAACTCAGCCATCATTGTATAGTATGAGAGCAGTGGATGCTACATAAAGATGAGAATATATGTATACATATATGCATATATGTATACATATATCTATCTATTTGACAAATTCTATGGAAATTGGATTTTTACATGAACCCTTACCACATTCTTGAGCTTATTTAAGTTTTCTGTTTCTCCTACAAACAAAATTCCAAAAAAAATCCTCCCATTCACTTAAAGCTTCAATGAATGGTGTTCTAGTTTACCTGATGTTTGATTATATCATTTAATTAGAAACTATAAGAAAAGAGTCTCCACATATATCTACTTCTCATGCCTTTTGTGATGATTAATTTTTCAGGGTTAATCATACATCTAGCCAGATCTTGTCATTCAATTCATTGGAACCATAATTTAAGTGGTCATCTAGTGGTTTTTGAGATAAAAAGATCCAATTAAAGGAATGTTAATAAACAAGTTATAATATGCAAACCATCTTTCAAATAACTTTCTCATTATTTTCTGTGTCTTTTTACATATTAAACTACTAAACAGCTGCATGACATTGGCCAAGTCACTGAAATTTATCACTGTTAAAAATGGGTGATTTAGACAATCTCTGAAGTACCCTCTAGCTCCATCACTGATGGATTTTATACTCTAAATAAGGGTTTAACAAACTATATCCCACAGCCAAACTTGTCCTTGCCCACTTTTGTAGGGCCCCTTCAACTAAGAATTGTTGGTACATTTTTAAATAAAGCTTTTTTGCACTGAAAAATTTTAAAACTTTTCTGTTCATAGAGGTACAAAAATGGGCTGCTAGTTGAATTTGGTTCTCAAGGTGTAGTTTGCTAACCTTTACTCTAAATGAACAAATGGTTTTATTATAGCAGATCATAATGCACATGATGCATTTAAGATTCCGTCATTCATTCAGCAAATAATTATTAAGCTCAGACTATCTATTTAACATGTAAATGGCTCCTGACTCCCCTTTTATCTTATCTCTAGACTCTCTCTCTCTCTGGCCTAGTTTGCTCATCAAACATGCACTAATACCAGCGGATCAGAGGTTCCGAGAGTGGGCAGACACTGATGCCACTCACTCTCTCAGGGATCTAGGAGTAACCCTTGTAGGGTTGTTACAGGTTGTTTTAGGGTTATTACCCTTACCTACTACTATACACTGAATCTCCTGAGCCCCTACTGGTGTGCTTCCCATTTAGTAATTCAGTGAAAAAATAATAATAACACTTCTCTCATAATCTAGGGATATACATTCCCACTGATGTACACTGTGGAGGGGCATGCAGACACAAAGTCATTGAGTCATAGATGAGAAGCATACGTGCACCTGTAGATATTGCAGAAGTTGCACAAGACAACTCACCACTGAAGTGGTGTTCTATTTTTTTTTACCTCAGGAGCAGGCTACATAATACTAATAAACAGGAATGTTTCTCCACTAGCTTCTCTGCTCAGACTCTGAGGGGTTCTACCTCCCAAGCAGGAAATGGCAGAGACAAAACCTTTGCTCCTTTTGTCAGCTCTTTCAATCAACAAATGCACAGTCTGCCTTCCTTTAGTCAACTCTTTCGAGTGGCAAGTAACAATGAAAGACCTGAGGCCTCTTCCAAAACCCAATCAGAGGTCTTTCCTGAAATCAGGTATGATTTCTAAGCCTGAAGTTCAGCTTAGCAACTCTAACAATCTAAAGCAGAATCTCTTAAATGGGAAAGCTTGTATCTATCTCATGATGACAAAGCAAAATCTGTTTTTCTGCAACCATAACTAGGCAGTATACATTTATCTCATAATCCTTAAACAATTAAAGAAACTGACATTTCTGACTTATTACATTTGAAGTGCCCATTATCACTTACATACAAATTAGATGATATGAAACAGGATACTTTGTCCATCTTTACCTTAAGTGCCTTTTCTCTGAGTGATTTAAGTATTTGTTGTTCAGCCATTTCAGTAATGTCTGACTCTTTGTGAGCCCACTTGAGGTTTTCTTGGCACAGATACTGGGAAGGATTTGCCACTTCCTTCTCCAGTTCACATTTTAGATGAGGAAACTGCGGCAAACAGGGTTAAGTGACTTTCCTAGGGTCACATAGCTATTAAGTGTCTAAGGCTAGATTTGAATTCAGGTCTTCCTGACTCCAGGCCCAGCACTCTATCCACTACACTAGCTGCCCTACTATGACCTAATAAGTTAAAGTATTAAGTAATGAAATAATTTCTCTTTCAAAATTTATCAAACAACTATCTTTGGTGTTTTCTTTTTCTCTTATTCAAATTTGAAAGGATCACACCTTATTCAAAATACTATGCTAGGTGTTGAGGAAAATACAAGGTTCAGATAAGACACAATCCCTTCCCTTTTAGAAGTTACAATGAAAGAAAGCCTGCCTTGGAGCCTGAAAAACCTGGGTTTAAGCCTTGCCTACGACACATACTGGCTATATGACCCTGGGTAAGTCAATTAACCTCTCACTACTCTGGTAACTCTGAAACAATATGTCACAGTATAATTGGTCCATGGAGTTTCCTCGCCTGGAATTTTTTTCACCCATGAAGTCGCAGGCCTGGACTCATCTACTCTCTACCCCTAAAAAAATAGCTATAATATAAAAATGCAAACATTAACTGCTTAAGAGAGTTGCAGTACAAAAACTGTAACAGGAATGAGAGGAAAATTCCTTACCAACCCAGGGGCCAGGAAAAGCTTTTTGGAGTAGATGGCATTTATTTGAGGCCTTGAAGAATGAATAGGAATTCAATGGTTATAAATCATTGCACTAGTAGAATATAAGCTCCTTGAGAACAGGGACTGTTTCATTTTTCATCTTTGTTTCTTCAGCTCCTGGTGGTGAGCGTCTTGAACTCCGAAGTAGGAAAAGAAAATATTAAATGAAAGTCTTTGAACAGAAAGACTGGGAAATGAGAGAAGACTAATTAATCAAATAGTTAAAGAAGGAAAAAATAGCTTACTATTCTATTAAGCTATTCTGTTACTAGTCTGTACTTTTTTATTCTATTACTTACTATTAAGCTATTACTGAGAGCTCATTGTTTCACACACAGAGAGAGAACAGTGTGAGGTAAACGCATAGAAACAGATGAAGATAGGGTATACTTGAAGGTAGATAATAGCCTTGTTTTCCTTTAAGGGCATTGGAAAGGAGTCATATGAGATGAGATTGAAAGGGCAGGATACAAGCTGATTACTGAGTGCCTACCTCGAATGTCAAGCAAAGGAATTTGAATAGCAGACAGTAAGGAACCAATGATGTTGGACCAGAAGGGTGACACAACCACTAATATAAAAGAGAAAAATTATTCTGAGAGCCTTGCGGAGGATTGGTCTCCATTATTAAAATCTTTGCTCTTTCAAATTCATCCTCCCTACAGCTGCCAAAGTGATTTTCCAAAAAGTATAGGGGCCATGTAGCTACATTCATCTCCCTCATACCCTTGCCCCAACTCAATAAACTCCAATGGCTCCCTATCTTCTCTAGGATAAAAATATAAACTCTTCTGTATCATGTTTAAAATTCATCACAACATGGCCCCTACCTACTTTCCCAGCTTCATTATGTATTACTCTCTATGAGAGTGAAACTGGCCTTCTTGCTATTCCTTACATATGACAATCAAACTCCATTGCTTTTGTGAAGACTGTTCCCCATACCTAGAATGCACTCCTTTCTCAACCACACCTCTTAGAATCCTCAAGATTCAGCTCGTATCCCCACTTCTTCATGGAGACTTTCGTGACAACTACCAACTTCTGGTGATTTGTGCAGGTACAAGTAACATTTCTGGAAGGAACCTAAAAAGTATTACTAACAATGATGAAATCTTGAGATGATCATTGTAAGGCATTTAAAGGCACAGTGCCCAGTACCAAGTAGGTACTTAATAAATGCTCATTCTCTTGCCTTTCTTCCCTCTTCCTTCTTGTTTCTTGAGAAACATGTCCCTTTAGAGTATAATAATTTGGGAAATACACAACGGACTAAGAAAGTGATGTTCAGAGAATGGGATTGAATTTCTAGATCATGGATTACAAGGTGAGGTGACAGATTCCTAGTCAGAGACTGAATACACTTAAGGAAGACTGTGTGTCTTAGGTGTCTTATGAATCTATTCAAAAAAGCCTTGAACAAAAAAAAATTCAGGATGGGAAAGGGAGAAGGCTGTCTATATTTATGCTCCAAGTTAAATCTATAAAAAGTATCCACAAAGAAGGAAGAGCTTCTGAGATATATAGAAATTAAAAAGAGCAAAATCCAAGAAAAGAGCAGAAGTAAAGCTCATGATCTAAAATTACTATAAGCAAATGTCCAAAGTTTAGACAATAAACAAGAGGAACTAGAGACCCTAATGCAAGAGGCAAATTAGGTACCTCATAGATATCGCTGGGATATTGTGGGCTGAAAATCCATCACTAGATCATAGCTCTGTATGTTCATACATTATTCAAAAGAAACAGGATAGGTAAAAGAGGCAGATGCTAACATTGAATATTAAGAAAGTAAATTCCTGGGAAAATCCAGAAACCAGAACAGGAAAGCATGGAGGAGAGTTTGGGAGTAAAATTTAACAGAAAAAGAAAGAGTGGATTTTGTCATTGGGATATATTACAGACCACACGGTCAGAAAGAAGACATAGATAAGAAATTTGGGAAACATCACAAGCCTGGCACAGAGACAAGCTATGGTGATGATGGAGGACTTCAATTATCAAAGTATCTGCTGCTAGAACTCTCTCTCTTCCAAAGGCAGAACAGAACTAATAACTTTTTTCACTTGCCTTAGTGATAATCCCATCCTTTAAAAAACTGTAAGAATAAACAAGGCAAAATTATTCAGGATCTGATTCTTCTAACAGATAGGAACTGTTATTGGGATAGAAGTGATGGGAGCTCTTGAGAGAAATGATCACTCCATCCTAGGTTTTGTGATAAAAAAGGAAAGGAAATGAAGGCATAGCCTAACATGCACCCTAGACTTGGGAAAAGTAAATTTCAGATTCAGAGAAAATATAGGTAAGGTAATATAGAGTAAAATGTTTTAGCCAAAGAGATATGGGAAATGCTCAAGAACTAAATTCTAAAAACAGAAAAGGAAACAAATTCTGTTCGGGCCTAAGACCAATCCATATTTTTCTCTGATAATTTTCATATAGCAGTTTTGACTTTGTTTTCTTCTTCTGAGTTTGTATTTTGATCTTCTCTGTGACCATAGTAACTTTCTATGGTGAGGTTCTTTTGTCGTTGCTTATTTTTCCAGCCTATTTCTTGATGTTTAATTTTATGTTAAAGTTGGACTTTGCTCTCAGGGTAGAGGGGCCACTGTCCCAAACTTCAGGTTGTTTTTTGTTTGTTTGTTTTCTGTGCAGCTATTTTCAGAGCTAGTTCTGGGGATCTATAAGTTTTCCATTCTTCCAACGTAGATGGTAGAAGGAAAGTTATGTTTACCACTCTACTGGACTGTGCTCTGGCCTTTGAGCAACCATAAGCACTCTCTTCCACTCTGGAACTAAATGGGGTCCCCCTACCCAGCTGTAAGCTCTGGTATGTTAGAGGTCCTCCTCATCCTGGAACTGGGGCCCAAATCCACATATGGGCAACGCAACGGAGTTCTGCACCCAATGCCAGCAAAGAGACCACTGTAATTTCCTTCTGACCAGTTGTCTGACCCCATTATTGTCTGTGAGCTAATAGCTCCAGAACCTGCTAGTGCAGATTCTGTGACCTCACCCCACCCCACTCCACCCCACCCCAGGCCTACTGCTGTCCTGCCAAGGTTTAGCCTGCTACTATCTTGCTGGGCCATTGCTTGTATCAAACTGTGTTTCACTCTCACCCCAAGAGAAATCCACAATTAGTAGTCATTGCTATAAATGGGAATGGCATGAGCTTACCCACAAAATGGAAGCAAATAACAGAATGGATTAGAAACTAGAATCTAACAATATGTTTTATACAAGAGGCACACTTGAAACAGAAAGACACACAGAGTTAATATAAAGGGATGGACTAGACTCAAATATGCTTCAGTTGAACTAAAAATAAAAACCCTCAGAGATAGCAATCATGACCTCAGGAAAGCAAAAATAGATCTAATTAAAAGAGAGAATCAAAGAAACTACATTTTGCTAAAAAGGTACCATGGATGATTAAGTAATACCAAAAATTCTTACATGTTTCTCTGATAAAGCCCTTATTTCTAAAATATATGCAGAGTATAGAATAGAATCAAATTTTATAAAAATAAGAGCCATTCCCCAATTGATAAATGGTTGAAGGATATAAACAGGCAGTTTTGAGAAGAAGAAATCAAAGCGATCTCTAGTCATATGAACAAATGCTCCAAATCACTATTGATTAGAGAATGCAAACTTAACAGCTCTAAAGTACCACTTCACACTTATCAGAAATGACAAATGCTAAAGGAAATGAGGAAAAAATAGATACACAAATGAATACTGGTAAGAATAGTGAGTTGGTTCAATCATTTTTGAGAACAATTTAGAACCATGCCCAAAGGATTATAAAGCTGTATAGAAATAACCAGAAATACCACTCCTAGGTCTATATCCCAAAGATATCAAAGAAAGGGGACCTATATATACAAAAATATATATAGCAACTCTTTTTGTGGTGACCAAAGAATTTAACAGGATGCCTATCAATTGGGAAATGGTTGAACAAGTTGTGGCATATTATTGTGATGAAATACTATTGTTCTATAAGAAATAACGAGGAAGGTGATTTCAGAAAAATATGGCAAGACCTATATGAACTGATGAAAAGTGAAGTAAGAAGAACCAAGAGATCATTGTGCACAGTAACAGTAATGTTGTGATGATCAACTATGAAAGACTTGGATACTCTGATCAATACAATGATCCAAGACAGTTTCAAAGGACTCATGATGAAAAAATGCCATCCATCTCCAGAAAGAGAACTGATGAACTCTGAATGCAAATTGAAGTATATTTTTCTCATTTTATTTTTCTTGCTTTTAAAAAAATATGGCTAATATGGAAATGTGTTTTGCATGATTTCACATGTATAATTGGTATCATATTACTTGAATTCTCAGTGGATGGGTAAGGAGATGAGAGAGAGGGAAAGAATTTCAAACTCAAAATTTAAAAATAAAAGAATGTTAAAAAACAAATAAATAACAAATTTAAATGTTTTTAAATGGCTATTACTTGGCTTACATGCCAATTATATACTTCAACACTGATTTAGACATCCTGCCAACTTTTATTAAAGTAGACACTGGAGCAAGGCTTGAGCACTTTATTACTTCTTGAACCTTTTAATTTGCAGGAATTCCAGATGGAACATATGTATTACATATTCTCTCCTCACACTGAGAAAATAACCCAATAGAAGAAAATAGATCAAAAACTTTAAATTGCCTATCTATTTGTATTGTCTTAGCACCTACCAGATAAGTGTTATATTGATCATCAGTGCGGAATATGGAGTTATGTGGATGAGAATCACACCAGATGAAAAGGTGTTAATCACTTGCAATCTTCAGTATGGGGAGAAGAAAAGTACTAATTACTTCCATTCCTGAAATATTCCATCTAACTTACTAGATTGTATTCCAAAGAGAATATAGTAGAAAAAGCTGATTAGCATTTCATGCACATAGTAGGAGATCAGTAAGTATTTTTGTATATATGAATGACAGATGTCTTCTATTTTGAACAGTTGAATTTCTATCATTTGCTAACTAGACAAATCGAATCTTAAAGAAAATGTATAGGAAATTTATTCTTTCTGAATTTAGGAAAGAGTTAAGGGAAATAACGAATGTTAGTTCTTTGACCTATTGAAATATGTCTATCTATTTGTAAGAAATATAATCTACCTAAATGAAATTATCTGCTCAACAAAACTTAGAATGTCTTTGTTCTTGGAAATGCATACAGTATTTGAGTAAAGACTTGGGTCTGGATTTTTTAGAACTCTGGAGAAAAAAAATTTTCATGGAGAAATAATCTATCTTCCATAAATCTTTCCCTGAACTCATTAAAATGTTAGTTACCTTCTAATTTCTCAAAGTCTGAATTTTTCGAACCTCCTTTTTCATAGAATCTTAAAAGTTTGATGAAATGAGCCCCCAGCTACCTGATACAACCTTTACCTAAAGCATGAATCTTCTCTTCAAGATTCCTGACAAATGGACACCCAGCTTCCTCTTGAAAACCTCAGGTGACAGGGAACTCACTATCTCTCAAGGTAGCTCATTCTACGTTTGAATAGCTCTAATTATTAGGAAAGGTTTTTTTCCCCTTAAATTGAGCCAAATCCTAATAATCTTACTTCCTCCCCTTCCCCCCCGCCTAATTTCTCCTAATTCTGTCCTCTGAGGCTAAATAATAAAGTCTAATCCTTTTCCCAAGTCACAGTCTTTATCTGTCTACAGGATTAGCAGATGATTAACAAGTACAATTCTCAACACAGGGTAGGAAAAAGTCTACAATCCTAGGTAAAAGTGGAGTCAAGAAATTAACTGGTAATATAGTCCAAAGATTAAAGCCTAGAATTCACCAGTTGGCGAGTCACTAGATATGGAGGGCTCTCCTGTCTTGTCCTCTCCTCTCTCCTCCTCTCTTTTCCTCCTCTGTCCTCCTCTCCTCTCCCTTCCCCCTACCTTCTCCCCTCCCCTCCCTTCCCTTTTCCATTCCTCCCCCTCTCCCTCTTCCTTCCTTTCCTCTCATCATCTTCCTGATGTCATGCTCCTCTTCAAGAATAAAGGACAAACCACACAAACACAGAAGATATGGAGGCTATGCAGGAAAATATCATGTGGTTTCAAGAACAACAACTAAAAAGCCCAGAGGATTGGCATTCATTCAACTAGCATTTATTAAGCACCTCTTATGTGCCCAATTCTGTACCAGGTCTACAGATGCAAAGACAAAACTCAAATAGTTCCTGATCTCAAGGAGCTTGGCCAAAATTAAGAAAATCAACCAGAGACAAGAGAGTTGTACTTTAAAAAATGATAATTTGCTTCTCATAGGAATCATCCCAAGGTAGCATAATTTTGTGGTGAAAGATGTGAAATAAACCTCATGACCATCACAACTCAGCCTATGAACCTTGATAGGCCTTCAAGGACACAAAGTCACAGAAACTCAGAACTACAAAATAGCTCAGAAGTCATCTGGGTAACCTATACTTGAATAGAGAGACTCTCTACAACAGCATTTAACAGCGGTCATCCCCTGCAGGGATAGTACCTGAAAATAACCCACTCCAATTTTTATAACTTGTGATTAGAAAGGTTTCCATCCCCATCCCCCATACTAAACCAGAATATACTTCTATACTTCTGCAGCTAGACAGAGAAGTGGATAGAGTGCTGGGCTTCGATTCAGGAAGTTCGTCTTCCTAAATTCAAATTTGGCCTCAGACACTAACTAGATGTGTGATCCCGGGCAAGTCACTTAGCCCTATTTGTCTCAGTTTCCTCATCTGTAAAATAAGCTGGAGAAGGCAATGACAAACTACTATAATGTCACTGCCAAGAAAACTTCAGATGGCATCACCAAGAGTTGGACATGACTGAAAACAACCAAACAGCAACAAAATACTTCTATAATATTGACCAATTGTGCCTACTTCTGCCTTCTGGGACTGAGTAGAACAAGTTTAACTGATCTTCAACACAGTAGCCCTAACAATACATGAAAACAGCTATCATGTCCTTTTTTTGCATCTTCTCTAGGATAAATCTCTCCAGCTCCTCCAAGTATGTGTTGGATTTTGATCTCCTCACCATCCTGATACCTCTCCAATGGACACCCTCCAGTGTGATGAGACCACTGCCTCCCTCATTCTGGACTCTGTAACTCTTTAATACAGCTTAAGATCATATTAGGGTTTTGGATTTGGGGGGGGGTTGTTTTGGCCATCATGACACTCTATTGATTCATACTAAGGTGCAGTTCACTCAGTGCCAAAATCATCTTCAGGCGTTATTCACCTACAGCCCCTCAGCTTTCACTTGTGCAGTTGATATTTGCAACCTCAGTATAGGATTTTACATTTGACCCTATTCTAGGAAAAAGGAGGCTTGATGAATTCAAACTTTGAGAAATTAGAAGGTAATTGACATTTTAGTGAGCTCAGGGAAAGATTTATGGAAGATTGATTATTTATCCATGAAAACTTTTTTCTCCAGAGTTCTGCAACTTCATTATAGGATTTACATTTAACCCCAACAAAAATCACAGCCCATCTATAATTTAATAGAGAAGTGTTAGAGGATTGCCTGAGGATCAGGAAGGTTACACCATTTGCCCATAGTCACAGTGCTAATAAGTGCAGCAAGCAGGATTTGGATTCATGACTTCCTGACTCCAAGACCAGCACTCTATCCATTGGACTCTAATGCCTCCCATCCCACTAAATTAAATTTATTAAATTCAGCCTCGTTGTTTTAGCCTCTCGAGATCTTTTTCAAACCTGAATCTGCCACCCAACATGTTAACCATACTTCCTGGCTGTGTATTGTATGCAAACTTGATAAAAAGTTTCATCAGTGCTTTCACTTACTATATTTTCTCAAATGTTGAACAACACAGGGCCAAGAACAGCTCCCTCAGACATTCTTCTAGAGACCTTCTTTTCACTTAACATCTCTCTCCATCTTGTCCACAAGAACTGCATGAGATAGTTCATCAAAAGTCTTGCTAAAATTTAGGTACAATTTGTTTCTAGTATTCTTCTCTTCCAGTACAGTAATCCTGTCAATAGAAGTTAATATATACCTGTTCTTTATGAAGCAATGTAAGCTTTTAGTGATCTCCTCTTCACTTTTAAATATTTACACACTATGTCTGACAATAAGTACTTGAATTTTGCCAGAAAATGAAATTAAACTCAAGCCTATGTTTTATAAATTCCTCCCTCCCTCCCTCTGTGTGTGTGTGTCTCTCTGTCTTCTCTCTTTGTCTCTCTCTGTCTCTCTCTATATATGTATATATATCCACATATACATATATATGTATATGACACAAGATGTATACGTCTGCATTCCTTTAATTTTTCAAAGCTCATGAACAATGCTCAGCAAATATACACCCCAGTCCTATCTGGATTATCCTTTGTCTGGACCTAGTGAGTTGAAATTGTGAGCATCAAAGACATCCTTTACAAAGCCCTTTTATATCTTTGATGAAAACACAGCCATTTTGTTTCTATCCTTCTTCATTTGGAGAGCATTATCCTAAATAGAGAAAACATAAAATACAAGTAGCAGATCTCTCAGCTAGGTTCTGATTAGTGCAAGTAATGAATCCCTTAAAGTAGTCATATGTATTCTAATTCTCACTATTTAATTTATAATTATGTGCATTGTTGATAGAGTTGTAAACTGATCCAACCATTCTGGAGAGCAATTTGGAACTATGCCCGAAGGGCAATCAAACTGTGCGTACCCTTTGATC
The DNA here is from genome assembly GCA_028646595.1 of Phalanger gymnotis. Classification (NCBI taxonomy): domain Eukaryota; kingdom Metazoa; phylum Chordata; class Mammalia; order Diprotodontia; family Phalangeridae; genus Phalanger; species Phalanger gymnotis. The sequence continues at coordinate 213,019,077 of CM053622.1, read as the reverse complement.
CAGCAATACCACTACTATGTCTGTAACCAAAGAGATCAAAAAAGGTGTTGGGGGGGAGGACCTACTTGTACAAAAAATATTTACAGCAACTCTTTTTGTGGTGGCAAGCATTGGAAATTGAGAGATGTCCATCAATTGAGTAATGGCTGAACAAGTTGTGGTATATGAATGTAATGGCATACTAGTCTTCTATAAGCAATGACAAGAGGTGAGTTTCAGAAAAACCTCAAAAGACTTACATAAACTGACGCAAAGTAAAGTGACTAGAACCAGAATATTGTACACAACAGCAGCAAAATTGTACAATAAGCAGCTACAAATGACTTAGCTATTCTCAGCAATACATTGATCCAAGACAATTCCAAAGGATTCATGAAGAGAAATGCTATTCATGTCTGGAGAAAGAACTGATGGAGACTGAATGCAGATTGAAGCATACTATTTTCACTTTATTTTTCATGGTTTATTTCTTTTGTTCTGTGTTTTCTTTCACAACATGACTAATACAGAATTACCTTTTACATGATTACACACATATAATCTATATCAAATTGCTTGTCATCTTAGGAAGGAAGGAGAGAGAAAATTACGAACTCAAAAAAATCTTTTAAATGAATGTTAAAATTTGTCTGTACATATAATTGAAAAAAATAAAATATCATTAAAAATAAATTATTATTATGTAAAGCCTGGTCATTGGTTCCAGCCCAATGGAAATATTCAGTGTGAATTCAAATAATGGGACCATTTCAAAGAATTCATTATTTATACTAATTAAGACCTGCATGAAAAGAGATGCTTCACTTACTTTATCATTATTCCATCAACCCTAAACAATGATTCTATTCCTTCTTTATTCCGTAGCTTTAAATCATAGCTTTAACTTTGGGGGGTTTTATTTTGTTTTGTTCTTAAAGAAGCCTTTACCACTAGGAAACATCAAATAGCTAAGCAGATCCCTTGCCAGTGAGAAATTTACCTTTCAAATAAATAGCTTTTGGAACACCTTGACTGAT
>CM053622.1:212968411-213017561 GCA_028646595.1 Phalanger gymnotis | reverse complement strand
CTAAGAGAAGAGAGTATCCAGGAAAGGAGGGTGATTGGCAATGCCAAAGACTACCGAGAGGTCAAGAAGGATAAAGCCTGGGCGAAGGACATTAGGTTTGATGATTTTGAAATCACTGGTAACTTTGCAGATACACTTTAGTTCAATGATAAGGTCAGATGCCAGATTAGAAAGGATTTAAAGCAAGTGAGGGAAGAAGTAGATTCACCCAGGTCAGGAGTTTAAGAGTTTAGACACAAAGGGGAAGAGAGATACAAGGCAATAGCTATTAGGAATGGTAGAATCTAATGAGCTTTGTTGGTTTGTTCATTTTCTATAGCTTCCCTTTCTCCATTTCCATGTTTCTTTGGCTTTTCTTGTTAGGAGCTGGGTTCCAAAACTTCAAAGTCTGTTTCCTGACTGCTCCTGCTGACTTTTAAAGGTCACCTCTAAACATTGGTCTGTCTTCATCATGTCATTCGTTTCCTTTCTGACTCATTCAAGGGACTAATTCACATCTCATAAGGTGATCATGTGAAATGGCATTATCTTTTACAGTTAGTTGAACACTCCCCCTTTTCTGTGATAAGAACCACTGCCCCCTCCTTTGTATGTGCATTATATAAGCTGTGAAGTAGGACAAGGTTTTTCTCTCAACAGCTGCATGTAAGTAATGCACGGGGGGTGGAGGTGGTGTAGGGATGGGGAACATTCACTGAACAACATGGAAATAAGAAACAACTTTAGTCAGAGTTTTGAGAGAAAGGTTCTATAACACAGTAATAGGCAGATTAGCAGAGATTTTGTGGCTCTACTCTCATTCCCTCACTCTCCTTACTTTTGAGTTGAGGAGTCTGGCTGTGGGCACTTCCACCTTTTAAAAACCTGTTCCTGGGTAAGCTGAATGGCAGGCTTCAACTTGATTTTCCATGTCTGGTGATAGGACATCTAAGACCCCTCTAACCTTGCAACAAGTATTCATTGGTAAGCCATACAATATAATTATAAATTCTGTGAAACCTGGAAGATACTTTAAAAGACTACCTAATCTTAACATTTTACAAATGCAAAAACTGAGGCCATTAGAGATAAAGTAGCTTGTCTAAAGTTACATAGGTAGTAAAGGTTAGAGTCAGAACTTGAACCCAAGTACTCTGCCTCCAAATCTGGTGACTTTTTTTTAATCTAACACTAGCTTGCTCTCTCTCTCTCTCTCTCTCCCTCCCTCTCTCCCTCTCTCCCTCCCTCTCTCTCTCTCTCCCTCCCTCTCTCCCTCTCTCTCCCCTCTTTCTGTCCTATCTGTTTGCCTCTATCTCTCTGTCTCTCTCTAGTTCAATCTTTCTCTGTTTCTGTCTCTCTTTGTATCTCTGTCTCTATCTTTGTCTGTATAGCTCTGTCTCTCTTCTCCCTTCATGCTTGTCTTTCTCCCCACACTTGCCCCCACAAAATGCTATGTCTGTCTACTGGATTTTAGCCTAGTACTCAAGAACGATTGCTTGGGCATTGAAGTCAAATTAACAGTTTCTATTAGAGATATGTAAACAGTTGTTCTTTGTTGTTGTTCATTTAGCTCAGTCATGTCCAACTCTTTATGAACCCATCTGGACTTTTCTTGACAAAGATACTAGAGTTGGTTTATTTTTTGCCATTTTCTTCTCCAGTTCATTTTACAGATAAGGAACTGAGGCAAATAAGGTTAAGTGACTTGCCCAGGGTCACACAGACGCTAAGTATCTGAGGCCAGATTTAAACTCAGGAAGATGATTCTTCTGGACTATAGGCCTGGCACTCTAACCACCGTGCCACCTAACTATTAAATTCCTCCCTCCCTTCCAGTTTCTATAACTTAATTAATAGGAAAATGTCACGTCTCTCTAAAAGTCTATATGCTATACACTTCTAACAGATAATTCATAGAGAAAAAGCAGGAAGCTATATTAATAGGGACTAAAGCCCTCTCTGATCTACCTCTGCTATCATACCCAGAACATATGCCTTTAACCTACAAAACAAGAAGCATATTGGTGATGAATAGATATTTTCCTGGGGATTATACCTTCCTTGTACTACATAGTCACAGACTAACAAAGCGCAATAACATAGCCAATATTCCAGATAAAATGAACTATGTGTCATGTTTTGAACATCCCTTGTGCTTTCAGGGCTTTGCTTAAAAATGTTCCTTTTTCCTAGAATATACCCCGCAGTCCCTAAGCTCCATCTTTCTAGTTTCTACCTATCCTTCAAGGCCAGACTCAAGCATTTTCTCTTCCATGAAAATCTTCCGTGTCTCTATTACCAGAAGTAATCTCTGTCTTATCTGGAATATCATAGCTCTTCCTCTCTCTTTTCTTGACATGTCTTATCTATTTTTCTGTATTCTGATCTCTATAAGGGAAGAAATCATGTCATATTCTTCTTTCTATCCCTCACAATGCCTAGCACAGTTCATTGAAAATAGTAAGTGCCCTAGTTTAGGTCCTCAGTACCTTCTATTCTGACTATAACAGCTTCTGACTGGTCCCCCCATCTCTAGTCTCTAAGAGATGCTTCACAAAGTCATGTTCCTAATAGAGAAATCCAATCTTATCATGCTCTCTTGGTCACTGTCCTCTCTGACTTCAAGGACTTCCCCTTAGATTGGCTAATTTTGATAAAGAAAATTGTCATGGTCCAAGAACTCCACTTTTTCTAGAAGTCCTAAGTGGTTCAGGAATTCCTCCATTGTTCTGTGGCTGTATGAGACCCTACCCACTCCAAGCTTAGGCTTGTTGTTAGGTTGTTGTGTTTGTCCTTCATTTTCGAGGAGGACCATGGCATCAGGGAAATATGATCACATGACTTGCAGTTGACTTTGATTTGAGTGAGGGAGGGCTGTGCAAGGTCATCAGCCTCACTTTCTCCCCCAGAGTCATCTGGATCCAGTGACCAGGTGTTCATCAGGATGACTGGAGATGATCCAGCATGCAATGGGAGGCCCTGGCCCTTTTAGGCTAAGGCCTTTTCATGTACTCACTTAGAGTGAGGCAACACCCATTCAGTGAATAGGCCTCCTTAAGAAGTGAGTCAAGGGATGGCCCCTTTAATTAGACAAAAAGAAAAAGAAATCAAGCTGGGAGGGAAGAACCCTCAGGGACGCTGTTTCAAAGAGAAACAGTTACTACTGACAAAACAACTGCCTTCTATGTCTCCTCACAGATCCTGCCTCAGTTCAGCTAGGATTAAACTAACAGACTCCATGGCTGCTGCTATTACCTCTCACTATTTTCCACACAACCTTTCCCTTCCTTCTTATTCCTGTTTTTCTTTTCTTTCCCAGATTCCCTGCTTGGTGCTCTCTGCTGTTTTCCTTTGGTCTACAGTATTCTGGAAAATTTAATTGTTTCCTATAATGCCTATGTCTGCTATGATGATAATAATATTTCCATAGCCCTTTAATGTTTACAAAGCCTTTGCCATCAGTCCGGTTTCCCTGTGTCTAATTTGCTACTGTCTAATTACTGACGATAAAAAATAAAGAAGGTATGAAACTCTGGAGCAATAGCAGTAAAAGCTGAGGTCAGTAAGAGCTGTTTACAGGTTTTCCTGTAAACGGGCTGCTTAAAAATTCAACCAACAATTCGTGATAAGCTCCATTTAGGGCTGAGTCCTAACACTACCAACAATTTTTACTGTTCTAATCACTTACACCTATAATAGGAACCACCAAGTGTCACCTGTAGTCCACAATATAGTAAGACATCAATTAACTAAATCCCTCAATTAAATGCATTTCTTTTCTGAACTCTACTTTTAGTAGAAGGAGGCAAAGCAAAATCCAACAAGCCAATATCCGGGATTAAAAAGCCCCAAATAACATTCAGGCTATGTCTTGGAGTAAATTCAATTTAATCTCCTCTGCCTTCAATGCCTGTGGTGTTGCACAATGAGAATTCATGCTGACCTAGAGCCACTGCAAAGTCATCAATCACCGAAGGAAAACTAAATTATTTTCAATACACTGTAGTTAGTAAGGCACTGAAGTAGACTAATACATTTTACAAAGATTTTTTAACAACACAGTTTAGAACAAAACTGGTTTGCTGCTTAACCTCTCTGTTATCCAAAAAATTAAATTAACTAGAAGGTAACTGATGTTTCAGTGGGATAGACACAACTATTAAATGATTCCTGATGGGATTTTAGGTCGGTCAGCTAGCATTCTGCATGGCATTTTGGTGAATGTTGAGACATACTCAAAGATGGGCTTATATATTGATAAAATGCTGATGATGATAATGATGAAAAGTCTGCTGCTGCTGTAGTGAAAAAAATACCAGATTTGGAGTCGGGAGGACTTGGGGTCAAAGCCCAGCCCTGCCACTGACTACCTACATGAGTGTGGATAAGTCACTTAAACTCTCCAGGCCTAAATTTCTTCATAAAATGAGAAGGGTAGACTGAATGACTTTTGAAGTCTCTTCCACTTGTGTTTATAATCCTTCACTAATGATTTACTTTTACATAGCACTTCGTGGTTACAAAGGAGTTAGTCATATCTCATTTCATTTTTATTATGTGATCCTCACAATTACCCTACATTTAAGGTAGAGGGTTCAGGTCCACTATTATTATCCACATTTGACAGGTAAAGAAATATGATTTAGTCACACAACTGGTACAGTTATCTTTTCCACATCAGGACTTTCCCCATTTCAGTTTCAATATATCACAGGTTGGCATAAGAAATTAAATGGGAATTTGGGGGAAGTTTTGAGGAAGCTGCAGATGAAACGCAAAGGTCAGCAGATGATACAAAAAAGTTTAGAAACTCAAAAATGCATAAAATATAAGTATAATATTGGATAATATCAACATAGTTTACATTTTAATACTATGATAATTGAGACTTCTTCTTTGGTGCAAAGAGGAGACCAAAAAATTTTAACCAAATTTTCTAGATCATAGGCACCACACCCCTAACCCTCACTCTGTGGAAGGGATAACTGTACATGGCAATGTCTAGGGATCCTGCCTGTAAATTCTATGCTCTTCCAGCTGTACAATTTATCTGTGCTGACATTTTGCTATCAGAGTACCAAACCACTGTTGTAAGGTCCAGAAATGGCTAAAGCACAGAGAGGGAATAAAATTATATAGAAAAGATAATCTCAATTCTCCATGGATCCATGCTAGAAGAACACAATTAATCATTGCCTGATGTCCCACCCTTGCATTTAAATTCCCTGACTTTAGAACCACCTGTCCTCATTTGTCTCCATTTTGACCAGTAACACAAATAAATCACAACTAAATTATTTACAATTTATCATATATAGAGCTTGCTTGTACACAGATGTTTTCGTGTTGTCTCCCCCATTAGACTATGAAGTCATTGAAAGCAGAGACTGTCTTTTACCTTTCTTTGTATCTTTGTTAATGATTGGCATAAAGCCTGGCACAAAGTAAGAATATATGTTTATTGACTGATTACCATGGAGATAATTGAAATTTATACAACACCTGTTACAAAAGATGAAAAAGTAGAAGAATTCTATGATGAATTCTACAGGATCCTCATTCTTCCTATCCCTCACATACAACAATGTACATACCGCCTCTGTGCTTTTGTAAAATTTGGAGACATTTCCATCCCAAATGTTCAAATGGACGATTAGTGCCCAACCTGGGGCAGAGCCTTCTAAACTTGATTAGCCAGTTGGACACATTGTGCCTTGACCCTGTTGGTCTTCTTCGAGTAGGAAAGATGAACAATAACCCCTACATAGTACCCCTGCTCTGCCTTTGTGCCTTACAATCTCTCATTTCCTTCAAGACTCACCTCAAGTTTTTAGGTAGAATTTGAGCTGTCTTGAAGGAAACAAGCTTGATCCCCTCAGCTCTTAATGCCCCCCTCTCAAAATTACCTTGTGTTTACTTTATATATATTCATGTATAGTATAGATAGGCACATATGTCTATGCACACACATCTATACACATTTATGTATATGCTATGTCTCCCAAAAACATGGAAGCCCTTTGAAGTCAGGGATTACTTTAATTTTGTCTTTGTATTCCCAAGGCCTAGTGTCCTACCTACAATGCCTCTTAATAAATGTTTGTTAATTGATTGCTTTCCAATCCATGAGATCACATATCCATTTGCACACCTGGGTACATGAGAAATTCCTCTGTTTAGTTTCAAAGTTTACTAATTTAACTATTTGAATTAATGAAACAAGCCATAGGAAAAATAAATTATGTATTTGAAAAAAAAGATGTGAGGAGAGAGATGAAGCACATTTTTAAATGCTGTTTTTAAAAATGTCAAATACTTAATTTTGAAATATTTCCAAATACTACAAAAATAAAGAAAAATTCGCAAACACCCCCACAGTTTTCTCCAGAAGTAAGCTGGTTATCTCCTAAGAGGTGCATTTCTCTTTTTACACAAAAAAAGACACAAATTTGCTGCAACTATTCCTGTGATAAGAAGCAGCTGTCAGTTAGTTGTAAGCTACCTCACAGATTTTTTTAAAAAGTTAACATACTTAATCTGTCTCCTCAAAATAAAGGTGTCATTTTAAAAAATTATTGCTATCTTTTGTTCTTACATCACCTTAACGGCCCTCTATAGAACATCTGATCTCCATCCAAACATACATTTGCTTTAACAAAGGGGAAAAAAATTAAAAGCAATTTGGTTTGGGGGAGATATGGTATACCCAATACATCAATCAAATCTGCCAATATATGTAGTATTTGACATCCATAATCCCCCACCACTTGATAGAAAGGAAGGAGATACATTTGCATTTCTCTTCTTTAGTGCCAGCCTTGATCATTATATTCATAGAGCATTCGGTTTTTTAATTGGTAGTGTCTTCTTTACATTTACGTTGTGGTAGCCATTGTGTGTACTACTTCCCTGATCCTGCTAAGTATACTTCGAATCATTCTATATGTCTTCTCATGCCTCCTTGCATTGTTCATAGTCACCATTTCTTACAGCTTGATAATATTCTATCACGTTAATGTACTATCAACTATTTAGCCATTTCCTGATCAATAGGTTTCTAAGGTTTCCAGGTCTTCACTATCACAAAAAAAACTGCTGCCATAAATATTTTTGCTAAATATTGGCCTTTTTGTTCTGTCTTTGATCTCAGTATATGTGCCAAGGAATGGGATCTCTGGATCAAAGGATAGGAACATTTTGGTCACTGTCTTAACATAATTGCAAATTGTTCAAAAATGGTTGATCCTATTCACAGCCGTGCCAACGATGTATTAGTGTGACTGTCTTTTGACAATCTACTCGATATTAATTATTCCCATCTTTCATCATCTTTACCAATTTACTGGCTATGAGGAGAAACCACAGAATCATTTTGATATTATTAGTCATTTGGAGCAATCTTGCATTTGATTGTGAATAGTTTACAATTCTTATTTTGAGAATTATTTCTGCATGTCCTCTACTCTCTTATCACAATAGGTTCCTTTGGTTTATGTATTTGTATATGCAAATATATACAAGATGTATAATATATTTTTGTGATATATGTGAGTGTGTCCTATTTCCCAATGTACCTCTGATAAGGATTCTTATCAGAGGTACATTGGGAACTAGATAAATAAACAAGGAAAATGAATGAAAATTAATTAAAAGGCATTTATTATATACTTGTTTTGTGTTATTGTTTAGTCATTTTTTAGTCATGTCCAACTCTTTGTGACACCTTTTGGTATTTTCTTGACAGATATACTAGAGTGGTTTGCCATTTCCTTCTCCAGCTCATTTTACAGTTGAGGAAACTGAGGCAAATAGAGTTAAGTGACTTGCCCAGGGTCACACAGGTAATAAGTGTCTGAAGCTGGATTTGAACTCAGGTCATCCTGACTCCAGGTGCAGCACTCTATCCACTGTATCACCTAGTTGCCCTACTATGCCTCACTTATTGTGTACCAAGCAGTATCCTAAGAGCCAATGAGAAAAAAAAAAAAGTCCTACTCTCAAGGAGCTACCAATGTTTTATCAGCAAATCAGTTGGTAAAACCAAGGTATAATGGAAAAGTATATGGACAAGTCTGGAGGACCATGGGCAAAATGGAAGGTAAAGCCTGGTTATCTTTCACAGATTGTAATTGGCAACTCCCCGTTCACCCAGCAAGGGTGACATCCCTATTGGTTTTCCTATTCTTCTCCTCCGTGAAGTCTGAGGGCTAAGAAAAGGAAGGACTAAAAGTCTTCCTGCAGCAACATGATGGGACAGTGGATGGAGCACTGGACCTAGAATCAGGAAGACTTGAGTTCAAATAAAGCTTCAGATACTTACTAGTTTTGTGACCCTGGGCAAGTCACTTAACCTCTCTCTGCCTCAGTTTCCACAACTGTAGAATGAAGATAATAATAGCACCTGCCTCACAGGACTGTTGTGAAGATCAAAAGAAATAATATTTATTTTTAGTGCCTAGTACATAGTAGGCACTTATTAAGTGCTTATTTCCTTTCTTCACTGCTGGCAAGTTTTTCTTACCCAGTATCCTCAGATGAGGATGTAAGAGAAAAGTAATGTTTCAACAATGAATGAGAAAGTAACTACTTTTTGAGGGAAACTTGTACATGGAGAATGCATTTTGTAAACAGATGTTTGGAAGTGTTTCCATCATTATGTGATTTTGTTGCTGAAAATGATTTATTACATCACCCATAAAAACTAACATCTATACAAATTAAAAACTTGGAGACAGAATTTTCTAACCAGTTTTAGAATCTTCCAAATAAAAATTTTCAGAAGATTTTGAACTCATTCTTTAAATATAAAAATCCAAAACTTTTAGATTCATTTGCAAGAATAACTGAAGGACATGAGGAAAGATTACTATTCACAAATGAATGATAATACATTTCTAAGTACTTATAATGTTCCAAGCATTGTGTTAAGTTCTAGGCATACTAAGCGAGATATATCCTACCCTCAAAGAGACCGTATTCTAGTGAATGAAAATAAAACATAAATGAAATAGAGAAATAAGTATTGGGGGTTTTTAATGGTTCAAAAATGGCCAGGAAGTGACTCTGAAGTGTGGTTCTCAGCAAAATAAAGTGAACCAAAAGGAGAGATGAAGTGGTATTGATGAGAGAGGATTGAGGAGAATGCCTGGAGTGGAGATAGCAGTCTGGAAGAAGAAAATTTTCTAGAATTCCAATGAAAACTTTCACGTAATTGGTGAATGGGACTGAAAAATGAATGTCATGAATATACAAATACAGTCAATCATATGCTTCTTCCACTTGGAGCTACATATTGTTGTGAGGCAGCTTTCTTCACCATGACAGCCGCTGAAACCAAACATCACAATAAACTGAATTTAGAACCCTGTTCATGTATGTAATTTATAAATGAATAAATACACACATCTATGTATGTATGTATATATGCATATTTAGGTGCTCAATTCTAATTTATTAAATATATTTTTACTGATAGAAATGTGTGATCAAAGACGTTTGGAGGCCATTACTTTAGGTAATAGGTAGCCACTGAAAACTTTTGAACAGGGAAGTAACATGAGACAGCTAGTGCCTTTAGAATAATGATTTGGTGCCTTTGTGGAATATGATAGGAAGAAAGATTCAAAGCAGAGGACCCCATTTGCAGGTTATTAAAATAGTCCCGATGAAGTAGGGTAGTAGCTACAAAAATAGAGAAAAGGGAACTGACATGAGAGGAATTGTGCAGGTAAAGTCAATGATTTGAAAATTGCCTGGAGTGAGAGAAAAGAAAACATCAAGGATAAGTCCAAGTTTTCGAACCTAGGTAACTAAGAGGATGGTGGTGCCCTCATCAGAAATCAAGTTTGGAGAAGTGGGGGGTTTCTGAGTAAACTCAATGAATTCTGTTTTGAATATATTGAGGTCAAGAGGCTACTGAGACATCCAGGTAGAGTTAGGTAATTGTGGATATAGAACTTTATTTCAGGAGACAGCTTAATATTAGATACATAGATTTGGAAGTTATGTGTATCAAAATGATCATTGAAGTCATTAGAGCTCATAAGATCGATCATAAAAGAAAGAATAGAGAGAGAGAAGAGAAGGGGGCACAAGATGAAGTGAAGAAAATTACCCATGCTTTCCTTCTATTGGGGAAAGCTCTTAAAGCTTCTCTGTTGCAAATAACATTAATTTTGGTTTTACATATATACTTTCTATCATATTAAAAAATGATCCTTCAAAGCCTATCTTTTGTAGAGTTTTTAGCATAAGTGAGTGTATTATTTTATCAAAGGTTTTTTTGCAAGTTTAAGCTATTTTTGTTTAACTATGATTATGATTATGTCCTAATGTGTGTCTCTATGGAATCATTATTCTTTCTTCATTTTCAAAAACAAAAGACATCATGGGGTGATGTCTTGACTTGGGCATGAATTGGATTTAAGTGAGGCAGAGTTATGCAAAGTCATCAACCTCACTCTGTCAGAGTCCTCAAAGCCCAGTGGCAGGAGAAAAGGGAAGACAACTCCCAATGACCTGGGTTGCAGTGGGTGACCTTGGCATCTTTGATGTCTGACTGAGCTCTAAGCACTCCTTAACACCTGCTTCAGCTGCCTTCATGGATGTTGGAACAAATTGTTCTCACCCTCTAATTCCACTGGAGGAAGTCTTCCCATGTTTGGGGCAGATAGTCTCCTAAATTATTGATGAGTAGAGACCTGTTGGTTACCCTCAACCTAGTTCAGCCCATCTGCCAAGACTGTTTACTGGGATGTGGCTGCTGTGCATGCTACAGCTTCTTGGAGCCACAAGTGAGAGTTGAGTAAAAGTGGACACCAAAGGTGGATTTTGCAGTCCTGAAAAGGGCTCAGCAAACGCTAACACTAGAGGTGTTAGTTCTCCCTGAACACCCCATATATCCCTGCAGAATAATAGAATTATTGTGACAACAACATATGCTCGTATCAATGCTCTCCTTCACGATATTATGAGAATAGGAGGGACTTTGAGGATGATTCTGTAGATTATCACATTATTCTCAGTCATTCAATTGACTAAAAGGTGAAGAGAATATAAGATCCTGCTGAATTTGTTTGTCGCTAACAAAAAAGTGGCGTAGATCAAAAAGGAGTCTTAATGTCTTTCCTCTATAGTAATGAAAGAGAATTTCTAGCAGAAAAACTGCAAAGTACAAATGGGAGAGGAATTCCCAATAGAAGAAAAGGTTCTCTAGAAACTTTTGTTTGCAGATGACCTTCTCTTGACTACAATTCCCAGAATTCAGTGTCTCCTAAATGAGAATCACAGCCACTCATAAGATTTTCACCTAACAATCCACTCAGACATACACATACTAAAAAAAAAAAAAAGAAAGAAAACAAATGAATAAAAATGTCTTTTACTGTAACTATGATATGTAGTTGGACAGTGCATCAATTTAGTTCACCAGCACATACATCTTTGACAAAAACTATAGATAGAAAATGAGTAGAGCCCAGAATTAAATAGGAGAAAGATAGCTGTATTGTACTTGGAAAATTGTACAGCACAATTAGCGATCCCAAACTAATTCCTCCCTCCCTCTCTCTCTCTGTCTCTCTCTCTCTCTCTGTCTCTCTCTCTCTCTCTCTCCCTCTCCCCGCCTCCCTCCCCTCCGCCTATTTCTCTCTTTCACACAAACCATTTAAATGCCATTATTCTTTTGATAATATTATCTGGATGTAAATTGGAATACCACAATCTCAGAAGAATTATAATTACAGGGGATCCAAAGGGCAATGGAGAGATGTATTGTGACTATAAATGATGATTTATGCATAAGAAGTAATATTAAGGATAGAGGTTTGGGATTGCTCCTGTGATTTCATTGAGGAAGGGAATTCCCGAGTAAGGAAACTACTTCTACAATGCGAACTAGCATTTTCTCTTCCACTTGCAGTCTTAGAGTTACCTAGAGCGCTTAGAGGTTAAGTGACTCACCCATGGTCACAGAGACAGTACATGTCAAAAGTGGATTTGAATCTAGGTCTTCCTGGCTGGCTCTTCATCTTTTATGCCATGCTGCTTCTTGAAAATAAGAATATCATCTATGAGAATGTATAATTAGAAATTAGAAGTCAGTTGGTCACATAACAAGAACAAAGGATAACAGATGGACAACTTGCATGCTCCACAGGTATCCATGAAAGATAGAAAGTCCCTAAAGAAAGCCTCCATTATCTCAGTTAGATCTTCTAAAGACGATAATTGGGAAGACATGGATAATAATTGACCAGAATTAGAAGGCCTGGATAAGTCATGATCTGAACTGATGGAGGGAGCAACCACATCTAGGAAATCATGGACCCACCAAAGGATCAATGTGTGATACCCTATTGGGTTTAGTAAAACTGCCTGGAATACCATGCCTAGTATTTCCCAAAGGAATAAACTCAGTGTCTTATTTAACAAAGTAGATTTTTTTTCTCTGCCTGATTAAACATTTAACTCTCTGTAATCCTATGTTTTAGGTTTGTTTTTTTTAATAGTACTCTTTGGAAAAAGAAGATCTCAATTGGGTTTAAAGAACATGACAGCAATGGCTATTCCTTAAATTATCAAAACATAGTACATTGATATGCAAAATACGTAGGAGATGATAAGAATAAATTTAAAACAGTTTTAACACAAAGAAACAGCTTAACTTTGACAAGATATTTTAATTTATTTCTCTATTCAACTATTATGGTCTTTAATGTCAAAGACCATGACCTCTGAAGCTGATGCATGCTAATAGCTCTCATTTACATAGTGATTTCAGTTTTACAAAGTATATCCCAAGCATTATCTAAAGGAAAGGGATGAGGTATGTTAGGAAGCTTCCAACAAGCAGCAGACAGCTGAGTCTAAGGCTATTTGTGTCATCATTATCTAAATGTCCTGATATTTGCTGTTTCAATCCCTCACCTGCTTGTCCCTGTGAGCCCAGTTATACAACATAAGTAGTACCTCTATGGGAGTTCCCCAGGAGACCTATATGCAACATTCCCTGGATATCCTCTTAAGCTATAGAATGCTACTGAAAGTCAGGGAGAATATGCACAAGAGAAAGAGAACCCAGACTTCCAAAAACTACCATGGCCATGTCAGCTCAATTTTGTTGCAAACCCATTCTACCTTCTGGTCACACTTGCATTGAATTTCAATCTGCTGCCCCATTATAATCAAAGCCAGAAGCTTCCCAAAAGCCAAACCATCTTTAAATAGGCCATGATTAATTAAAATCTTAGCAAAGTGGCTAGCCCAGCAAAACTTTTCAGTCAAGACCTGTATAAAGCTAACTATTAATTAGACATAGACAAAATTTTTACCACCAATTTTTACCTCTTGAAAAATTCTGAATATCATCCCTTTTCTGTTAATATATCTCATATTTGGCATAAGGCTGTGATTAGATGTGGCTAAATTTGATTGGCTGTTTTGAAGTCATATAGACACATAGCACCTTAGACTACATGATTTTAGTAAAATGATACAAGATCTTAATTATCCATCGACCATTTTTTGCTACTTTTTGTATTCTGCTCCAAATTTAATGACCATTTAATGGCAACACTAAATGCTAGTTTCCTTTTTCCTATACTTTGCTGTCTTAACATTATGTGCTGTGTTTCCAAAGAGAAATCTATGAGAAAATTATATAATCTTGTTTTTTAAGAAACAATTTTAAATAGCATTATGTCATTTTTCCCCTAGGTAATGCTTATTTTTTTTGGTATGGGCTTGTCATCTTATTATGGATCACCTTTGCATTTTAACTACTTGCCAATTAAAATTAGTCTATTCCCGGAGTCAGAACTTGGGTTCAAGCAACTGTAATAATAATACTAATAATAACTCACCTCAGCATTCACAGGTCATTAAAGCTGAAAGAGACATCAAAGCTCATTATTTCAAATCCTCTCATTTTAAAAATGAGGAAAAGTAGGGTGCAGAGAAATCAAGTGATTTATAGTCATACAGCTTATAACAATTATAATAATACTTGATATTACTCTAGTCCCAAAATCCATTGATATGGGATTTTCTCTTTATTGGTGGGAGACAAGTGCCCTGTCCTTCAGGAGGAGCAGAGTAGAGTTAGTAAGAACTGGAAAGAGGAGAGCTTTTCAGTTTTTGTCAGGTCTTCAAGCTGCATGGGGCTCTGCAGTTGCTTCAGATGTTTCTGATTTCCATCTTTGAGAGGGAAGGCGGAAGAGGCCAACCCCACTTCAGGTTGCTGAAGGAAAAGACTCTGGGAAGATAAGAGAGATGAAAAACAGTCCTCATCATGTCCATCTCCCCAGCTTGCTATACTAGAGACTTTGGGGGAACTTTTCCTTGGGTGAGATCTAGAACTCTCTCTCAGTTGAGCTGAATTACCTCACTCCCAGTGGAAGATCTCCTTCATTGTATTGTCTGGTACAGATTCTCCCATGTATTTCTGTTTTGCTACTGATTTGGAGAAATGAGTTTCCTTGGCTAAGTGCTATGTGTGTTCATTGTGGAACTATAATTTGGTAGAAAATTAATCAAGCCTTGGATACACAGCTTGGAGTCTTCAATACTGAAAAGCTATCAGAAGTTAGATTGAACTCGAAACTCACATTCCCTAGACTACTAATATTTAAGGTGGCAAATAAATATAATTCTGGTCCAATAACCCCTTTCTCTGAAGAGATCCTCCAGTCCCAATTTCCTGCTTCCTCTCCTGGAAGGAATTAAAGTCTCCCCTGGAGAAAGGTAAGGAAAGAAGAGGCTAGAGGTATCTATTCTGCCTCCTTTGAGGCACACATCAGCCCTATGAGACCCCAATGCTACATGCAAGAGACAGTAATGCAACCGGAAGATGACCAGGCTAGAGAGAAAACTGAGACTGTGCAATAAAGAATTTAAATTCTTACTGAGCTCAGGGTTTTGTGTCCCGGGTAAACTTAGTCTGGCCGTATTTTCCATGCTGGGGAGGCAGTGTGGTAGAGTGGATAGAGAGCTAACGTTCGAGCCAAGAAGGACTGGGTTCAGGTACTGCTTTTTAGAACTACTGGCTCTGTGCTCTTGGGCAAATCACTTAACCTCTCCGTGACCAGAATGTGCTGAGAATGTGCTGACTTGCACTGGTAAAGGGTAGAAGGTATTTCCTCAGGACTCTTTACCAAAGAAATCATAGTTTCATTCCCATGCCATTATCCAAACTCTCAGACTACTCCATAGATGTCTTTACCTCTGATAAAAAAAGAGGAGTATGTTTTTCAACTTTTTGTTAAATAATAAAATTCACAAAGTTAAATTTAATATTAAAACCACAGTTAAATAGGAGTCAATGAATCACTTACCTTTAAGTGATAGGGTATAGTGGAAAGTGATACTGGATCTGAAGCCACTGGATCTGAGTTCAAGGTCTGATTCTGTCACTCCCTGCTTCAGGAAATCATTGAATCTCCCTGAGCTTCAGTCCCTTCATCTGTAAAATGAGGCCAGTATTCATGCTTGTGCTATTAACCTCACAGGATTGCTGTGCAGATGAAATGAGATATAAGGTGTTTTGTGAATCATAATATGCCATGGAATGTGAGCTATTGTTATTTACAAGTTTCTCAACTGTACTTTTTGTGCTCAAATTCCTGCAGAAAGATTAGTGGTCCATTTGAATTGATTATGTGACGGATTGCTCTGTGTTTAAAGCAAAACAATCACCGGATAGGAGGAAATAATGATCCATGACCGCAAACCCAAGGTCACCATCTCCTGAAGAAAAATCACTCCCTTTGCTATCCTAGGTGTTGACAATGTTAAGTTAGCCTACATAAGCAACCTAGCCAGGAGTCCTTCTGTTTCGGGGCTGCCCTTGAGATGCCCCACTTTGTCACAGCTGGATGTGAGTTACTTCATCTACAGGAGAGATTCCTGTGACTTTCCTCCCTTACAACTTACTGCGGAAACCCCATGGGTTTCATCTTCATCAGAGACCCATTTTCATCTCTTCCATTAAGTCAAAAAAAGAAGAGAAGGACTGAGACACACAGCAGCATGATGTTGTTGAGAACATAAAAACCCCATCTAATTTTTCCAGTCAGGAGGAGGTAACTTTCTACTCACTTCTTGCAAAAGAGAGAAACCTTCATCCTCCCAGCAGGTATCTCCAGCAGAAGCTGCTAGCTAGATATTACTTGAATTTAAATACAATACTTCCCTTTGGCAACTCCCAGCAGCCATCCACCTATATAAATTGCCTCTGACACAAATATCTTTAGCAAGAGTTCCTCAGAACTGATTTCTGAAAGAGTTTTTATCCCCTCCAACAGAGCATTCTTCAACAACCATTTAACAAGAAAACTTAATGAAATCTCATCTGATTTTATGGTACCCACCAGAATGTTTCTTCACAAAATTGAAAGTTCAGATAAATAATCCTTACCTTGAATCTTATCCATGTTTTAGAACTTAATCCTCATAGCAGTTTTTTTTAGTATAGACTGAATATAGATACATAGAAAGTTAAGAGGTAAAAGGAAGCTTAGGTATTCTCACTAGTTTTGAAGTTGGCCCTGCATAGATTCTTTTTTAATGAGCAAAGTTATAAGAAAGCAACCTATGTGTGTAGCCATGAGGAATATTTGGGCATAAGTTCAAACAACAATTTAGATTCCGCTTCATTATAGATAGCCAGTCTACTGATCATCAGGAATTCTCCCACATCATACCAATTTATACCAAAGGCCTTTCCCAGAAGTTTAAATCTAAGCCATTGGTAAAAAACCTTAGCTTCTGGCCACTAAACTCAATAATTCACTGCAGCTGACAAATCTTCTAAAATTTAGGTATTAAAATCAATTTGAGGATTTATGCAGGCATTTCTAATTGATACATTCTTATCTTCAAAATATATCTCAGATCTATAACTTTTTGAAAACTAAATTTTCAAAGAGAATTAAAGTCCCACCCACTCTGTATCAGCACAGCCGTATGAGCCATGCCCAACCAATAACAACAGTAACAACCACTCTAGACTACAGCACAGTCGTACCATTTTCATTCGTGAGTCTCTATCTACATGATGCCAAGAAAGGGTCCAGAGATAGGGACTGAACCTGGATTTTGGATTTCACTGACATAGGAATTGGAGGATGAGGAAACTCTTCACCAAAGCATTTTGGCACTTTCTCTACAATTTATAGTTGTATAGAATTGCCTAGAACACCAAGGAATTAAATAACATGCTCAGGGTCACCCACTCAGTATGCATCAAAGGTGGGTTTAAACCTACATCTTCCTGACTCTGTTGCCAGTTCTCTATCCACCGAGCCACAATGGATGCCAAAGAAAACCAATTCCATTCTTAGAAGAGACTTTCAAGATTCCATACAAATATATATTTTATCTGACCTCTTGTAAAAGATTCTATCTCTAGCCAAGAGTACATCATTTCTATATTTTTTCATGCTCCAGAAATTCTAGTCTTTTTTTCAGTCACTATTGTCTCAACCCTCTCTCATTCACTCCTCTAATTTGCCTTTCTTTTTCTGAATTGACCTGGGTTCAAATCTTACCTCTGATACTCCATATTTGACCTTGAACAAATTACTTAACTTTCCTGGGTCTCAATTTCCTAATCTGTAAAATGAAGAGGTTGGTCTAGATGGCCTCTGAGGTCCTTCCTAGTTCTAGGTCAATGATCTCAATCAGAAACAGTAATGAAAACATTACCTTTGCCCCATTCATTAAATTTCTTGATTAAGACTCCATCATTCTTAACAGTGCTTTCTAAGTTCTTTCTGGTTGTATTACTTGTCAACATATGGATCACCAAAAATAAGTGGTAGTGGTTTTCAGGTTTAAGAAGTTTTAGTATGGATCACTTGGACTGACTGGGTATTCTTCTCTGCCAGTCTGATACATTGTGGCTCCAATGCACATGGTCCTGTCAGTTCCCATGTATTCATAGAATATCAGTAAAATGATCATTGCTTTTGTATTAAAGTATATACAATTGTTGTCCATGCCAGGGACCTCCTAGCAGATATCTGATTCTACCAATTACCCCTAAAAAGGTGGAATGTCTCCAAAAACTTCTGGTTTGTGGCATTGCTGTGTTCACACCATTGGCTATGATGTGAAATTCTAGCATTTTGTCATCAGTATTGTGTTTATCCAAATTTGGAGTTGAATGAAGGTGTTTAATGGAGCTATGTTTTTAGTATAGCAGAATGGGGAATTTAGTGTTACTAAATTATATTTTTGGTGGCATTAGAAATATAAAATAAATTTAGTTTTACTAAGCCAAAAAATAATCTTACAAAGTTCTCTATCAAGTAACAGACACATACCATGGGAAGATAGTTGTGAATGTCAGGGCAGTAAATAGTGGCTTGAGCATCCTCTCAGCAGGGAGTTTATAATTAGCACTACTCATTTCTTTACCTTACCTTTATTGGATGTTCTCTCTCCCCATAAGAGTTGTGGATACGTGTCATTATTATTTGGATCCCTTCTCTACAGGAAGAGCTTCATACCTGTAACTTAACTCCAGGTATTCAATATTCCTTTCCTTTACACTGTGTGTTTCGTCTCGGACATTCCAATTTCCTGGCACAGGTCAGAATTCTCTTCTACCATGGCCATATGATTTTTCTTCAATTTTTGCCTTAAAGACCTTCTTTCCCTACATCTTCAAACTATCTGCAAAGCAGAACTGTTGTTGGAGGCAGAAAAGTGGGAGGAAAGAGGTTCCCTTAATCCCTAGTAGGCAAAAAAATGTTTTCCAATTATTTAGTGAAGAGGGCCGTGGAAGTTAGCCCAGACTACTATCTTTCTTTCATTTACTCCTGTTGAAAGAGTAATGGCTCAAGGTTGATGGTGAGCACTGTTTTAATCATCTGCTCACTGCTCAGATCTAGGCACTTTAAACCACTTTGAAAATTGCCAGACAAACTGAGCTTTAGCTTCTGCTGCATTGGTAAACTAGGGGTGGCTCCCACAGGTAACACATCTAGTTTAGCCAATAATAAATATTGATGAAAATATGAGCAAAGAGGTTATAATGTATTAAAAAGATGACCAAATTGGCCATCTCTGACCACAATGGATTTATACCTGGGATTCAGGGTTGTTTCAATGTAAGAAAAACTGAATAAACTGGAAAGGCTTTTGACAAAATTAAATATGTTTCTATTAAAAAGGAGGGACAAAAGAACACTAGAAAGCACAGGGGAAAATGGACCTTTCCTTAACATGATAAATAACATCTATCTAAAACCTAGAGCAAATATTGCACTAATGGAAAAAGGCTAGGGGCGTTTCCAGTGAGATAAGGGGTAAAGCAAAGCTGTCCATTACCACCATTATTATTTGATGTAATGCTAGAAATGCTGATGTTGTTGTCCTTGTTGTTGCTGTTGTTCAGTAGTTCAGTTGTGTCCAACTCCTTGGGACCCTGCAAGAGGTTTTCTTTGCAAAGATATTGGAGTAATTTCCTATTCCCTTCTCTATTGGATTAAGGCAAAGAGAGGTTAAGTGACTTGTCCAGGGTCACACAGTTAGAAGTGTCTTGAGACCAGATTTGGACTCATGTCTTCTTGACTCCAGGACCAGTGCTCTATCCACTAATCTTCCCACCTGCCACCTATGCTAGCTATAACAATAAGATAAAAAAAACTGAGGCAACAAATACAGGAAAAGAGAAATTATGGCTTATTTTGTCCTTCGCTTTTCAATCATATCCAACTCTTTGTGACCCTGTTTGAGATTTCTCAGCAAGGATACTGAAATGCTTTTCCATTTCCTTTTCTAGCTTATTTTGTAGATGAGGAAACTGAGGCAAACAGAATTAAGTGACTTGTCCAGGCTAATGTCTTCTGGCTTAGTTGCAGACAAACTGCTGAATGGATTCCAGTTGCCTTTGCCAACTCATGCTTCCAGCTTTTCATAGCTCACAAAGTCACAATTTAATCTACTCTTCATGTAATATTCCTTTCCCTAAGAGCAAGAAATAATAGACACAAGAGAAACAGAAGTAATAACAGGGCTACACACTCCTGGGTCATAACCCAAGTGGAAAGATAAAGACCAAGACCTCTCTCCTCACCTAGAGGCTTATAACAAGTCTTTCTCAATCTCTACCAAGAAACAGAGAGCTATTTGTCCTGTTAGGACCTTTTGGAATGTACACTCAGTTCTGGTTCCACCAATGACCGTAAGGTCCTTTATTCAAAACTTGCTAAGTGGACAAGAAATAGTTATATAATGCCTACACATGTTCTCAAGTGGAGATATGAGTTCTTCCATTCTGACTCATCAGGCATTTCTAAAAGCAGGCTCACCTAAGATGTATGGCCTCATGACTGAAGCTCTCATTTGTCAGTCTCCTCATTATAGAAGATTTAAGAATGATTTCCCAACAGATAAATGATGAAACAATATGAACGGGTATGTCTCAATGGAAAGAAATTGAAGCTATCAACAGCCATAAGGAAAAATTCTCTGAATCACTAATAATTAGATGATATAAATTAGATCAAAAGTTCTACCACATACCCATCTGATTAGCAAAAAAGAAGAGAGAAAGAAAGAGAGAGAGAGAGAGAGAGAGAGAGAGAGAGAGAGAGAGAGAGAGAGAGAAAGAGAAAGAAAGAAAGAAAGGAAGGAAGGAAGGAAGGAAGGAAGGAAGGAAGGAAGGAAGGAAGGAAGGAAGGAAGGAAGGAAGGAAGGAAGGAAGGAAGGTAGAAAAAGAAAGAAAGGAAGAAAGAGAAATTATAATTGTGGTAGGGGCTATGGGAAAACATGTACACTAATGAAGACATAGTTGAGATTAGATAACATGCTGAACCCAGTTGGTATGATTGTGTTGTTTTGTTCAGGACCATGCAACATTCTGGGAAGAGGAATGGAGAATGTGAATGTGCAGGTACTTTCCATTGTATTTGTCTATGTTAGCTAAATAATCTTAAAATGATACATCATTTTCTTTAGTTATAACCCAGACTAAAATGCATTAACCTAATCCCCTGCGTGATTGAATGAATGTGTCCTGGAATCATCTGTTCTTCAAATATATATATAAAGAACTGAAGATTTTTTTAAGAGAGAAAAAAATAGACATACTAATGCACTGTTAGTAGAGCTGCAAGTTGGTCCAGCTACTCTGCAAAACGATTTGGAACTATGCCCCACAAAGTCACTAAACTATCCATACCTTTTGGTACAGCTGTCTCACTATCATTTAACTGCCACTGACTACTAAGTTTATATTCCAAAGAAATCAAAGGTAAGACCTTCCTATACAAAAATATTTATAGTAGCTATTGTTTTTTTAATGTCAAAGAACAGGAAAGTAAGGGATGACCATAAATCGGAGAGTGGCTAAACATATTATGCTACTTATAAAGCTATCAAAAAAAAAGAAGGAAGGAAGGAGCAAAGAAATGCAGGAAAGAATAAAGAAAGGTCATTGAAGAATTTTTTTCAATGCACAGAAGAGAATAGAAGGAAAGGCAGACAAGTAGATTAGCTTTTAAAAGTTGAATATACTTAAGACAAAAAAATTTGCTGTACATATACAGCCCTCCCTCACTCAAATCAAAGTCAACTGCAAGTCATGTCATCAATTTCCTGAAGTCATGGTCCTCTTCGAAAACAAAGAACAAACACAATGCTATACATAAAAGAGAGTTTCATGTATAATACTTGTTTTCTGTCTTCATATATGCTCATTTTATTTGGTGTTTGTTAAGTTCAGAATAAAAATAAATAAAATTTAAACAAAAAATTTATATATACCACCTTCAGTTCCAGAATCATTGTTCATGTGCTGTGTCCACATGGAGATATAGTAGAGAATTCGTGTTAGCACACCCATGAACGTAGTTTCCTCTTTTAGGAGTAAACAATAGAAGAGTAGGGATAACATTTGTGTAGAAACTATTTTCTAGTGAAAAAAAAATGGCAGTGAACCTAATCTACAATCTTTCCTTAATCAATTAACCAACAAATATTTGTATGTGTCTACTTATGTACTAGGTGTTACCAAGATGCTAAGAAAACAAATGAATGAATGAAAGAAAAAGCATTTAAGTGATTACCATGTGCAAATCATTGAGCTAGGTTCTAAGGATACAAATAGAAAAGCTAGATGGTCCTTGATTTCAGAAAGTCCATATTCTAACATAAGAAATAAACCATATAAGAAGTTCCAATTGTAAGTCAGATGGAAAGGTTTCAGGATTTTTAGAGTACAGCAGAAAAACTGATGGTGATGCATCTTCTGTGATATGATTTCCACTTACAAAATCATACTGGTTTCTAACGTTGAACTATTCGACAGTGCCAACATCTTTGATTGTGAGAACTTTTTTTTCCAGATTTTCAGTAACTATCTATAGAAAAGACAGGGATGTAGTCCCTGCCCATAGGTGGCAGTTGGTCAGTAGTTGGATGTGGTGGTTGAGGTGATGTCTCTGGTTTGACTCACCTAACACATGCTGCCTCTTTTTTTTTCCCTCAAAGTGCCTTAGGTAAAAAGTGAGAACGTAATCCAGGCAATGAATCCATTAAGAATAGACCAAAAAAAAATGTTTCCTGGTTAATTGTTTCTTTTCAACCTTAGCATTATTGGATTTGTTTGTGTAATTTTTTTTAATTTTATGTGACAAAAACAAGAAGGGTTATTCATGACTACTGGTGATGATTTGGGGTCACTTAGATCTTGTTCACGAGGGGTGGGGAACCTCTGGCCTCAAGGCCACATGCATGTGGCCTTCTAGGTCCTCAAGTGCAGCCCTTTGACTGAATCCAAGCTTTTTTATTAAGGGAATTTGTTCTGTGAAGTTTGGAGTCAAAGGGCCACATCTGCGGACCTAGAGGGCCACGTGCGGCCTGTAGGCTGCAGGTTTCCCACCCCTGGCCGACATACATCTCTTCCTGTCCTGACTAGGGGGTACCAAAAGGCCGATTAGGGCTAAGTGGATCTCAGCTTAGCCAACATGAACAAAAATTGAAGTTGGACAGTTCATAATGAATAATGAAGACTTAATCCAAGAAGACAAAAGGCATACATACATACATATGTATGCCACACAAAAACACACATGCATGCACACAAACAAATGACATATGTCATTTTTTTCCAATGGAAAAGGAACTTGTTGTTCAATTGTCTTTCAGTCATGCGAACTCTTCCTGATCCCATCTGGGATTTTCTTAGCAAAGATATTGGAGTGGTTTGCCGTTTCTTCTCCAGCTCATGTTACAGATGAGAAACTGAGGTAAATAGAATTAAGTGACTTGCCCAGAAACTGAAGTAAACAGAATTAGGTGACTTACACAGCTAATATCAGAGGCTGATTTGAACTCAGGAAAATGAGTCTTCGTGACTCCAAGCCTGTACCACCTAGCTGTATATAAAATTATGTTGCTCTTCTGAGAGAATTAATTCATATGTAAATATAATCTTAGATCTAGAGCTGAAAGGGACTTCTCAGAAACAATCAAGTCCAAATCTCTCATTTTGGCTGATCAGGAAACTGAGTCCCTGGGAAGTCAAGTAACTAGCCCAAGGTCACACAGGCATGTAAGCGTCAGAGGCAGGATGTCAACCCAAGTCCTGTGACTCTAGAATCAATGATCTTTCCCTTGTAAGAAATAGTTAGCATGCATGCATGGACAAAAATCTATTTCCTGACCACAGTGGGCTCAGAAGTATAGACAACAGGAGAGTTTCCATGAAGAAAATGGTGTTTGAATTGGATTTAATAGATAAGGTTTAAGAACAGTAGAGGTAACTATTCCTCAGGTTTATGTGCTTCAACTTAGTCTGCAAAGTGGGTCAAATTCTGTTTGGAAAATGGTAATTCCATCTAGTGTATATAGCTAAAAAAAAAAAAAAGGCCACCACCATCCCTATCTTAGATTATTAGAGAGGGCTCTTCCTTCTCAGAATAATATTGGCTTATTTCCTATAAGACCTAAGGCCCAATAAATGTCTGCATAAACCATTCATTTTTTCATAAATATTAGCATATACTATATTGGAGTGAACTCAGTAAGCATGTGGTACAGATGGATATTAATATTGAACAAAATAATGGAAAAAATAACTCATAAAGTAGATGATAGACTTGTAAATATTTATTCACTACCTATGAAAACAAAGTGGGGTATAAAACATTATAATAGATTTAGTTATTTCAAGGCTCCGTGAGAGTGCTTTATGTTATCACATTTGGATGGGAAATGGTCTATCAGTGACCATTACTGTAATAGACTAGTTTTTCTAGGACTGCTCAACTCTGAAAATATTCTTTTGTCTGTCTATATCCAAGGGTGGAGTAGGGGGGCCTGGGGAGTGATTTGTTGTTGCTGTTCAAATCTTTGTCTTCTATAATAAACTTTAAACTAGGATATTTCCCTCTAAGGATACAAGGAATTACATTCTGTTATCTTTGGCTAATTGTATTAATTAATTCCATTTCCATTCCATTTCAACAGATAACTGTTGGACTCAATTCTATAATTCAGAAAAAACCTCTCGCACTTTCCATACCTTGGGTTTTTAATAATGTGTTTCCCCATACTCTGTCAGTATGAAGAAAAGCAAGGGAAATTTGGAAAATAGAGTTTAGTAAAATTCTGCATTCTCACTTAAAATTTTTTGAAACATCAGAGTGTAATATCAATCAATCAACCAACAATTATTAAGAACCTACTCTGTGCCAGGCACTCTGCTAAGTGATAGGGATATAAAAAGAGATAAAAGATCATATTTACCTTCGAGGAGTTTACAATCTAATGGAAGAAACAAAATACAAACAAATATATATAACGCAAACTATATACAGGATAAATAGGAAATAATTATAGGAGAGAAAACTGGAATTAAGAGGGATGAAGGAAGGCTTCCTGTAGAAAGTGGAATACTAGACCTGGATTCAGAAACACCTGGGTTAGAATATTACCTTGTTGTACAACCGCAGAAAAGCCACAACCTCTCTGACATGTCTATTCTTATCTATAAAATGGGATAGTAATAGCACCTACCTCATAAAGTTGTCACAAGAACCAAATAAGATAGTGTAGAGAAAGTGTTTTGCAAACCTTAAAATTCTAACTAAAATTAGTTAATAAAAATAGCTAGCATTTATATAGCAATTGTCCAATAGTTTTATAGCAAATATCTAAGGACAGAAAAATTGTGTGAGATGGTTGATGTTACTATCCTATTTTAGAGATGAGGAAACTGATAGTGAGACAGGTTAAGTGACTTGTCTAGAGTCATACAGCTAATTTTAGAACTCAAATTCTAACTCCAGGTTTAATGCTTTATCCATTTACAAAACTACCTGACAGGTATCATCACCATCATCACCATGACCACCACCACCACCACCACCACCACCATCATCATCATCCTCCTCATTATCATCTCTACTAATATCAGTAACAAGTCATTTGTTGAAAAGCACAGCTTTTTTAAAGATTATGTCCGTAAATAATTAGAAATGAGTTGTTTAATGGCACTACTAAATTAACATCAGGTTACCAAAGAAATCCCTAGTTGGAAATAAAAGTGTAAGCTGAATAGATGTTGTAATAGTCTATTGAATGGATGTGTAAGCTTTGGATCCACATTTCTGAAGCTCAGGTACTGATGGGAATTTTACTTCTCTTAAGTCTCTGTGAAAAACTATGATGAACGAGGAGTTGCTAGTACATTTAAACCAGTCGAAATAGTGAGAGGACAAATCTGTAAATTAAGTTGCTAGAACTAACAAGTTCATTCAAAACCAACTGACTTTCAGTGCTATGTAGATATAGCCACAATATTTACTATAGTTTAGATTTATTTAATGAGATTGACTATGGGCAAGTGATGAAAGAAATGATGGAACATTTTTAAAATAATCACTGAGGACGATGCATTTGATACAGATAAAAATTGATTTTAAATTAGATTCAAGGTGAGGTGACTAACAAGATGCTGAAATAGAAGTTATATGAAAACCTCTTCAACCCTAAACCAAAAAAAAAAAAAAAGCAATTGTATATAACACAGAAAGTAACAATTGATTCCACAAGATAAGGAAGCATCTCCCTCTCCAACCCTCAGGCAAAACTCTTATGAATTGTCTTAAGAACTTTAATTCTGCTTGCCTTCCAGAGGAGGGGGAATGGATGGGAGACAGGGAGATAATTTGAACTCAAATTTTTTTAAAAAGTTTAAAATTTTTGTTTACATGTAATTGAGAAAAATAAAATAGAAATTAAATGTAAAAAAAATAATAATAATACTTAGAGCCTCCACTCAGTGCCCCTCCCCATCTGACAACACCCCAGCCACAGCAAGCACAACCTCCCAGGTGTGGCTGCAGTTGTTCTCCCTTAACACCACCACCTAAATTCTGCAAGAAATAACAAGTGCCTACCCAAGTGCTGTAGGAGAAAGACAAGTCTGAAAATATAGTACATGTGTTTTCCTTCAGAACAATAAGCTAGGTAGAACTGAGTGTCTGCCTGAGGAAAGGGGGACTGGAAACCAGTTAGGTAGGGCCCATTGGGTCCTCCAAGAAGTTACTCAGACCAGGGCTTCCCTAGATATCACAGATGAACAAAATAGACCCAGAATAAGTCAACAGAGAAATGAAATTCATATGAGAAGAAATTAGGAATAAATTAGGTCCAAAATTGGTGCTTACCACACAGATTTACATTGGAAGAAGGAGTAGGAAATTAGAAGTAGGAAAATGTGAATACATGATAAAAAATTTCTCTAAAGCAGTTAAAGCTGTATGAGATAGAAAAACATATTTGAAACACAAAATCACCAAAGTAGAGAAAATTTTGGTAGAAAATATGCAAATGATGACAACATTAAAAGAACACATGAATTAGATAAAAGCTAAAGCAAATGACCTTGAAGTCAGGCTATGTAAAGGTAACTTAAGGATCATAAGTGTTCCAAAAAAGCATAACATACAAAAATCTGTATACAAAAAAAGTTAATACCATAACCCTGGAAATAACCTAAGAAAACTATCCAGAACTTTTGAATACCAGCAACAAAGCATCAGTTCAGAAAATTTACAGATGACTGCCAGGGGAAAAATATCTGCTCTAAAAACAAACTAACTAAATTTTACAGTTTCAATGAAAACCAATAAATTTTGCAAGTGGCCAGGAGAATAACAAGGGATTATTCTGCAGTTTTGAAAAATCAAAAAGAAAATGAAATAAATTCCATAAGGCAAAGCTGCAAGCCAAAATGATATCTATTGCAAATCTAAACTTAATAATCAATAAAAAGATGGATAGTCAACAAGAAAGACATTGGAAATATCCTTGTTAAAAAGGAAAAGCAAGGTGAATGGATTATTTGACTTGCAAATACCCCAAACAACGGGAACACTTGACAGATGACAGGTAAAGAAGTAGAATTATCTTATACTTATAGGTTATTGTTTCTAAAAAGAAAAAGGGAAAGCTTAATATATAAGGTAAAAGAATAAAGAGGGATCATCAAGAGACAAAAAAATGACTTAAGGAGTTAAAGATTTCAAGAGAACTTAAAAACTTAGGAGAAGCAAAAAAAAAAGAAAAAGGAAACTTTACTTCTAGGTCTTTCAATGTCTTTGAAGAGATGAAATAGTAAAGTATAAGATTTTATACATGTAGAGAAAGGAGGTGAGAGAAATGGCAAAATGTGTGCTGTACCCTATGAAGCCCTTTGGTGAATTAAGAATAGATGGTGATTCTTATATTCTTTTCAAAAAATTGGAGACTAGGTGAATGAGATGGTGGGGTGAAGATTGGAGGGTGTAAGAGTAAGCAAAGTGGATTTTTGTTAGTATTTTTTGGAGTTTGGCTTTCCAGCATCCATGGCCATAACAATCTCTTGTTCCCACATGTTGGATATGAGTTGTATGGTTCAAAACATCTCCACCAGGTGTTGCCTTTTTAGATTGTAAAGGTCAGGACCCTGGAGGGGTGGAGTGTAAGTATAAAGCAGGTGGGTACTGGTCAGTGAGTGGGCAACTTTAGAGTTGAAATGCACAGCCTAGGATGCTGTGTGTGCCTTGATCAGCCACCATCAAGGCTTGGGGGGGGGGGGGAATCTGTATTTGCCTCAACTGGCCCCCATTGAGGTTTGAGGGGATTTAGGGGAACGCACAAGTTGTGCCTGTCTCAGTTGACCCCATGAAGACAGGAGTTGCCCCACACACACACTTCTCCCTGGCCCCTTTGAGAAGGGTGATTAGGGAATGCTGTAGGAGTTGGTGCTCAGAAACCCTTGTGAGAGAAGGTTAGATAGAATGAAGTCTGCATTGTTTAATTAAAGTAGGATTGTTAACCCCTTTGAAACTGTCTTTCCTTTATAAAAGCAGATCAAAGAACCTGCTCTAGCGAGCCATCCTGGTTATGCTAGGGTGCTTGCTAAGATAGGGAGAGAGAAATGGGGATACTAAACTGGTAGAACAGCCCAGAGTAGGACATAGAGTACTGCTAAAGAGCATATCCTTAGGAAAAGAGTTATGACCCTGCAGTGGGAGACAGTACTTCATTGTAGATATCATCTAGGAATTTTTGCATAAGGAAATTACCTTTTCTGAGAGTGTTTTGTGCCTCTAAAAATAGTATCCTGCCACAGGAAAAGAGGTATTTGAGCTCCTGGGGGCAGCTAGTACTCAGAGTGGTAGGAGTAGCCTTTGGTAAAACAAGGCATTTGTAATAGACACTGATTATGTTGAGGGGCTAATCCTCACAATGTGGAACACAGAATAATGCCTTCCATCTGACATTGCTTTTCTCTTAAATTTTTTTAAGAGGCATAAATAAAACAAAAGGGACCATGGCATGGGGTAAGTTCTCCAAAGTCAATAGAACCAAGGTTGGATAGAAGAGAGAGTTCAAACCTAGTAATTTAGAAATTTTAATCTTATAGAGGATAAAGAAAGGATAAAGCTGGAGTAAGAAAGGGTATATAGCTGGTAAATTAGAAAATAAAATTCAGAAAAGATTAGAAAGGAAGAGAAATAATAGAAAGGACAATGTAAAGGAAAACTTTTTGGAAAAGGAGTTATAAAAGAAAGTTACTAAAAATAAGAGGTTAGAGAAGAGGAAGATGGGAGATTTTAAACTACTCTATTGAGAAGATTAAGAAATTAAGATGAGAAATAGATAACTAAATAAGAAAAACAGAAATGAACAATTTAAGTCAATTCAAAGAATCTGGAATAAGGAAGGCATTGAAATGGAAATGGGGAAGTGAATAGACAGTGTGGGAACAGACTAAACTCATGGTAGTATAAGTATAGCTAATTAACACAGAAAAAGTGCTGGCTTAAAAGAGGAAGGTTCTTTATTGGTTTTTTTAAGGCGATACAAAAAGAAATGAAAAGAGGAAAACACAAGAAAAATAGTAGTAATTTTAAATGTAATGTATTAAACAATACAATAAAATGGAAGAGAATGACAAAATAGATAAGAAAACAAAACACTACAGTCTGTTCTACATAAGAAGCATAGCTAAAAAGAAAGACATGTACAGGATGGAAATGAGAGACTGAAACAAAATTTACTATGCATTATGTGTATCCCTCCCTCCACCCCCCCAAAAAGCACAGTGGTTTGAAATTTATCAGACAAAGCAAAAATAAAAATTCATATCAAGAGAGATTAAACCAGCCAACTATATTATGCTTAAAGGAACAAGAGACAATGAACCTATTTCAGTATTAAACATATGTGCACCAAATGGCATAGAAGCTAAATTTATAAAAGTTAACTGAACTGCAAAAAGACAGAAAGTAACAAAAAAAAATTGTAGAAGACTTTAATGTTCTTCTCAGAGCTGGAAAAATCTAACAAAGACAAAAAAGAAAAAAAATTGAACAAAGTGTTGGAGAATTTAGAATTTAAAAACCTTTGATCTTCTGGATGATAATATTAAAAATATACATATTTCCCATTTACTATATGGTACCTTCACACGCAAAAATGACACAGAGAAATTTTAAATAAACACTTTAAAAATAGAAATATTATATATGCCCTCCATGGACATATATAATATCATATAAAATGGCAATAAGATAGTCATTAATGGAGGAAAAACCAGTAAAAGATATACAATGTAATAGAGATTTTTAAAAGGACAACCTGATTAATAAGTGGGTTAAACAGTATTATAGAAACAATAACTTTATAAAAGAGAATGATAACAATGAGACAACATACTGAAATTTCTGGGATACAAATGAAAATGATTTCTCACATTGACATAGTACTTTAAGATTTGCAAAGTGCTTTACATTTATTATGTCATTTGACACTCACAACAACCCTGTGATTTAGGTACTACTATTTTTATCCCAATTTTGCAAATGAGGGAACTGAAACCAAGGCATATTAAGTAACTTGACTAAGGTCACTTAGCTGGTAAGTGAATGAAGCAGTACTGAGATTCAGGTCTTCCTGAGTCTAAGTTGGGAATTCTATCTCCTGTGCCAGGCTGACTTTTACCAAAGTAGTCAGAGGAAAAAATATTTTTGTCCTTGTTATTATTTTACTGTTTGTTGTCCCTCTTGTTAATAGCATTTACATAGTGTTTTAAGTTTTGCAAAGTGTTTTACAAACATGATCTTATTTTGTCCTTACCACAACCATGGGAAATAGGTACTATTATCATCCTCATTTTACAAATGAAGGAACTGAAGCAGACAGAGGAAGTTATGGAGAGACAGAATTAGACAAGATGTCAGGAAAAACTTCCTAACAATTAGAGTTGTCCAAAAGTGGAATGCCTAGAAAGGTGGCATTTTCTCACCCTTTGGAAGTCTTCAAGCAGAGACATGGGTATATTCTAATGGGGACTAGAGTGCCATTGAACTCTCATATCAAAAATTCTCTGATTCTGTGCAATTTGAAGTAACACAAGTTCCAGAATCTAAAGGGAGCTAATAAAAAAGTAGAAATGAAGGTGTTGTTTAGTGCTGGCTAAAAATACAAAAGTAGATCAGTGGAAGAGACAACATAAAGGGAATTGTTGGATTGAATGGAAAATTTTTCTTTGAAAAGGAAATAGTAATAATTAAAAATGATTAGAAAAACATACTTGGGGCTGACAATTATAATACAGAATCAAAGAATCATAGAGTGGAAAGAGACCTAGGCAATCATTTGGTTTATTTCATATCTGAAAAAAATGATCTTTACTACCATTCACCCAAAAACAGTCATCTAACTTGCATGAAGCTCTGAAATGAGGAGGATCTGATGACTTCTAGAGGCAGTCCATTACACTCTTACATAGTTCTGTGAAATTTAGATTATTGATTATTGATTGAATGTGACAAAAAATTAATAGAACGACAGAAAATTGTTAATGCAAATATAATGTCATTTGCCACTCCCTTAATGTCAGAATTTCAGTAATGTCTTTACATTCCTTCTTTCAAGGTTGTATTTTCTTCAGTGGTCTTTTGGACCTCCTTTTCCATTTGGCTAATTCTACCTTTCAAGGCATTCTTCTCTTCATAGGCTCTTTGGAGATCTTTTGCCATTTGAGTTAGTCTATTTTTAAGGTGTTATTTTCTTTAGTATTTTGGGGTCTCCTTTAGCCATTTACATTCCTTCTTTTAAGATATTTACTTTTGATTAGGTTAAGCTGAACCACAGCCTAAGTCTCCCCAATCCTGAGATTTTACCTTGTAAAGGAACCTAATTAGCTTAAGCTGGATCTCAGCTCCTAATGTCCTTGCCCCCTTCCTTTCCAATTCATAGCATAAAGGCAAAACAGCCAGAATGAAGTGGTTTTCCTTGCCCAGACTGCCGAGAACAACTGGAATCTCAGACCTTGCCTTCCCCCCTTTTTCTCCTAAAAGTATAAAAACATTTTTCCTAGGTCTTGGAGTTGGGAAATTCACTGTGTTCTGAACTCAAAAGACATTGGGGGGGGGGCAGGTTTGTTACCCGTCATCTCAATTAAAAACTCTATTCCTCAATTCATGACTTTAATTTATTTCAGGACTTGACAAATGGTTAAAATTTTTAGTTAATCACTAGAATCAATATCTGTGGAACAGATTTGGATTTAATTTTATAGGCTTCGGTAGTAGAGTTTGTAAGAGTTTAATTTTAAGAGCTACTTGTCTCACTTAAGAGCTCCTCTCTCATGAAGGAGATAAGGAAGATGAGTCAACCTGGTCAGGAGGTGTTTTGCCTAGCACTGAGTCTCTCTGGTGTTAAGTGATACCTGGCACAGGACTTTCCAGAGAATGGTGTTTTCCCTGTTGCTTTAGATGTGAGAGGTTCCCAAACTTATTTGGCTTTTTCAAAAAAAAATTACTCAGTGCCCCACTGGAAATCTACTTTTTTATCCTTTAACAGTTTTTTTTAATTTGTGTCATTTTTTAAAAAATAAAATAAGTTTTTAAACAACATGTTTTAAATTTAATAATTTACCGTAAATTTGTGGGATTTTTTCCTGCATTGAAATTTTGATGAGGAAATATTGCATAATGTAACCATATAACATCATATTAGTACAAGTCATTACATTCACATAGTCCTGCCGATGCATACTGGACTTCCCCACAATGAGTACTTGCTTATTAAGACCTGTCTGCAGACTGACCACTGATCAGATATAACTTGCATTTTGTGTGTTTGTTTGGAAAATAATGTAATCGCTATGACTTTAACTGTTATAAAACAGATGAAACATGTATGAATGATTTTACAAAATTTTCTTCTCTTCTTTCCTTATGCTTCCACTCCCACCTTATTCATATTCAACACCCCCACACACAATTGCACACAAGGGTACTACTGTCCTGTCCTGGATTGTTCCAGCTCCACCCCCAGGGCATCCACTTTGGGAACCTTTGTAATATGAAGATCCCCTCTGCAAATCAGCATGAATTAGCGAAATGTAAGCCCACTATCCACTTCTGCTGTAAACCAATCATGGTCTTAGTTTAGTTTACATCATTGACCTTATGTAACCAACTGTATAAAAATCTGCTTTGTCATATGCATCTCTGGCTATTGAAATTCCATTGACCTCTTTTATTGGCAATTGTTAACCTGAAGGTTGTGTCTCAGTTTCCCTTTATTGCAGATTTTTATCACAACAGTTCTAATTGTTACAAAGGTTTTCCTTAAGCAAGCACACTAAAGTACTCTTAGTGGAGTAGTGAATTGTTCTAGTCATTCTGGAAAGCAATTTGGAACTTTGCCATAAAAGTCACTAAACTTTACATATCCTTTCACTGAGGGATACCTATTCATACCCTAAGGTGAACAAAAAAAAAGAGGAAAAAGACCTGTGCATACAAAAATATTTACAATGGCTCTTTTTATAAGATCAAAGAAATGGAATCTTAAGAGAGTACCCACTGTGAGGGAATAGCTAAACAAATTGTGGTATATGAGCATAATGCAATATTATTGTACCAAAAGAAAGATGAAAAGGACAGTCTCTGGAAGGTCTTGGTATTTGACAAAAATTTAATTTTTACAAAAGAAAGTTTTTTCTTTTATCAACCCCCAATTTGTCTCTTTTCAACTTCTGCCCATTGCTCTGTCATTTAGAGCTAAATACTAAAAGACAAAATCTTAGAATCACAAATTTAAGAGTTAGAACTGACCTGAGTGGTCATCTAGTCTAATCCATATTCAAAGGACAAGTAAACATCCAACATCCAACATCCAACCTGTGCTTGAAAACCTCCTTGCAGAGGGAAATTACAACCTTTTCTTTTAAGACAAGCCATTCCACTTTTGAATAACTTTAATTGTTAAGAAAATTTTTTCTAGCATTAACATTGAAATGCTTTCATGTTTTATGCTGTTTAATTTTCTATAATTCAAACTTTACCTAAAACAAATGAGCATCAGAATATGGCAGTGTCTACAACATTCACATTTTTTAAAATACTATGCCTTTCCAAAAAAAGTATACATAGCATTAATATCTCTTTATAAATAACAGCAACCAAAAAAACCAAACAAACAAAACATGTGTATTATAAATTCTTACAAAGAATATAGGATAACTTTAAAATATCTCTCAAAAACTATCTCTAACACATACTAGCTGAGCTCTGACCATTGACCTCCCTGGCTTCCTTTAAGTCCCAACTAAAATCCTACCTTCTACAGGAAGCCTTCCGCAATCCCTCTGAATTCTAGTGCCTTTCCTCTATTAATAATTTCCTACTTATCCTGCATATAGCTTGCCTTGTATCTATTTGTTTACCTATAGTCTCCCTCATTGGATTGAATGCTCCTTGAGGGCAAGGACTGACTTTTGCTTCTTTTTGCATCCCTAATGCTTAACACAGTGCCTGGCATATAATAGATGCTTAATAAATATTAATTTATTGACTGAGTGGCCTTGGGCAACATTTAACCTCATAGTACCCTAAGACCAGAAGTTTCAGAGAAGGTGCTAATCTTCCTTGGCAAAAGGAATTTCCTATAGCACCGAAATCATAATTCTGGTCCCCCTCCCTATATTTTAAAGTTATCCTCCTATTACATTCTTTGTTTGGTTGTCTTTCCTACTCATAACTGTGAGAGTTATATGATTTGTTTCTCTTAAAAGTTTTTTTTATAATATTTTGATGTATTCATTTAGGACATCTTGCCAAATACGATGAAATGTGTTTATCCCAGCCTAATTTCACCCAGACTGTTTTATAGTTTTCGAAGCTATATTTTTAAAAAGAAAAAATCAAGACTAGACTTATGAACCACATTTGTTAAATGAGTGAATTATACTGGATAACCCCTAAGGTCACTTCTCACTGATCAGTTTACCAAATACAAGGTATAACTTTAAGCATGACTTTTCTTTCATCTCATTACTATGATTCTACATCAGATTTCCTCCAAAGAATTCAAAATACATTTCATGTTTTCTCACGATGGCCCTAATAGTTGGAACCATATATTATTATCTTGTTAGAGACATGGAGAAACTGAGGCACAAAAAGATTTTAGTTTACTTTGCCAAATTCACAGTAATCACCAACAGAGCCAAGATCAGACATCCCCTTCTATTCTAGAGATTTTTCATGTTATTTTATTTTCATAAAACTTTTCAAAAGGTATGTTTCATTGTCTCACAAGCTTCAAAACTATAATATAAGAATGTTCTTTGTGGTAATAGAGGACAAATGCAGGTCATCTAAAAACTATCTGGTGGTTTTAGCAGATTGCGAGTTAATGAATGAATTAAGAGGGTAGAATGGAAGTAAAAAAAAAGCTAATGAAATATCAACTTGCATTAAGAGAAGCATAGAGTTCAGGACTAGGAAGGTAATAGTATTTTTGTGTTCTACCCTTGTCAGACCCCATCTGGACTATTGTGTTCACTTTGGGACACCACATTTTAGAAGAATCACAGAATCATAGAGATTAGAGATCATAGAGGAAAGGGACCCTAGAGATAATTTAATCCATTTTTCTCATTTTACAAATGAAGAAACTGAGGATATTGATCTGGCCATGTTGGAGAGTAACCCAAAGAGAGTGACCAAGATGATGAAGGAGCTTGAGATCATACTAATGATAACCATTTATAAAGTGCTTTGAAATTCACAAAATATTCACAAATAGTATTTCATTTGAGCCTTACAATAGCCCATATCACTATGAAGTGATTATATCTAAAAAATAAAATAAGATGTGAAAGAGTACTATATTGGGAGAAGGAGAAAAGGAGAGATAGAATGGGGCAAATTATGTCACATAAAAGAGGCAAGAAAAAGCAGTTATAATGGAAGGGAAGAGGAGGAAAGTGAAAGGGAATGAGTGAACTTTATTCTCATCATATTTGGCTTAAGGA
Organism: Phalanger gymnotis; assembly: GCA_028646595.1. NCBI lineage: Eukaryota > Metazoa > Chordata > Mammalia > Diprotodontia > Phalangeridae > Phalanger > Phalanger gymnotis. Next base: position 212,981,746 of record CM053622.1, on the reverse strand, counting down.
AGGAATAACATACACCCTCAATTGAGTATCTTACCCTACAGGAAAATAGGGGGAAAGGGAATAAGAGTCGGGGATGACAGAAGGGAGGACAGATTGGGGGAAGGGGTAGTCAGAAGCAAAAACTTTTGAAAAGAGACAGAGTCAAAGGAGAAAATTGAATAAATGGGGGATGGGATAGGATGGAGGGAAATCTAGTCTTTCACAACATGACTATTATGGAAGTGCTTTGCATAACGATACATGTATATATATTGAATTGCTTGCCTTCTCAAGGAGGGGTGGTGGGGAGGGAAGAAGGGAGAGAATTTGGAACATAAAAACAAATATTAAAAACTTTTTACATGCAACTTGGAAATAACATATAGAGGTAATGAGGTATAGAAATCTATCTTTCCCTACAAGAAAGTAAGAGGAAAGAGGATTTGCAGGGTGGGGCAGGAATGGGGCAATAGAAGGGAGGGCAGACTGGGGAAAGGGGCAATCAGAATACATGCTGTCTTGAGGTGGGAGGAGGAGAGGGACGGGGAAAAAATTTGTAACTCAAAATCTTGTGGAAATGAATGTTGAAAACTAAAATAAATTAATCTTAAAAAATAAATTATTTCAGTGTTGTGTTATTTTTATTGTTTAGTGTTATGTTAAATTATTTACATTAGTAATCAAAAGATTTCCCATTGAGCTCTCCCAAGACAGGAAGAAAAAGAGATGAATTCAAGCAAACAATATTGATTGGTTCACTTTGAGACCTTCAGACAATATCATTTTACTTGTGAGACTGTAAATAAAGGAAATAACTTATTTTAGGTATAAAGCTTTTGTTTCTTTATTCACAAATTTTGTTTCATTATTTTAAAGGAGATATTTTGATTTCTCTGTGGTTATTATTTTATTTTGTTTGTTTTAAATGACAGAATTTGCTCCTACCCTTTCCTATTTTTTTTAGCTTATCTTGGCCAGATCCTATTATGAGATGCTTATGTATCCACCATAATGGCATGCTTCTATGTTAGGGCATTTGTTCCATGCTCTTCGAAACATTTTAGCCACTGTAATAGTCAAGAATAAACAGTTATATATGGTCAGGTTTTTAAAAGATAAATTCATGTTAATCTTTATTATGTCTTTGATAATTGTAATTAGTAATATTGAACCACAGACTAACATCTCCTGAGTAGCATCTGAAATAAAGAATTAGATAGGCAAAAATGAAACAAACAAAATACTTAGACCAGCACCTGTGCCAGACTAAAAAGAAAAATGTTCAGAATATCACATTGTGCAATTCTGAGTTGTATTCAGAAAGTTACATTTTGTTAAAACAAGACTGAAGAAACAATAGCAAGAAAGGTGGAGTGCCTGAAAAAGGAACTGATTTTTTTTAAATCAGGAATCTGAGTTCCTAAAAGCTAGGTATGATGTCATATGTCTCATTTATAGAGGATGGGGGAGAGAAGAGGTATTAGACTGACTATCAAACTGTAGGTCTACAGAACCATTGTGCTGATGTCATTATTGTATGCCTGTGAAACCTAGATAGTATACAAGTACCATGTGGGAAACTGAACAGATAACTTGGCAAGATAAGGTACCAGATACTCAGGTCCCTCCCAAGCTGAACTCCCACGCATTCGAACTCTACTGGCCATATTTATATTTGGCAGTGCTGTTCAAAAGCCAAACATACATTTGCCTAAAAGACTATTTTAAGAGAACCCACACAAGACAAGGGCTCAAGGAAGGTCAGAGGAAACAATACAAGGCCACTCTTAAGGTCTCTGGGAAGAACTTTAATATCAATTGTGAGATATGGGAGACACTGGCACAGGACCACCCAGCATGGTGTTCCTGCCTCAAAGTAGTCACTGTGCTTTATGAGCAAAGCCGAATTGTGGTAGCACAAAGGAAATGTGAGGTGAGCAAATCTAGAGACATCTCCACTCCAAAAGATCAAACGGATTATTAGTGTCCAACCTCTGGTAGAAACTTACAAACTCATATTGGACCAATAAAGCTATAGTTGAACACACTGATCTTTGATCCCACCACCATGTTGTCTTTGGTCCTTTCTGAGTATGAAGGGCAAACAACAATGAGAGGCTGACATAATTATAGGATTGGGGACACAGGAAAAGTTTTGGAACAGACACTGTTTGGCATGAAATAGAGAACCCATAAAAGGAGAATAAAAGAATTGACAAGCAATAGTGAGGGCCCAATTTATGTTTACCTATAATCAAATTTATAGTGGATGAAGCCATGACCAAGTGATCATTGTTTGTCAGAAAAAGTGCAGGGTGGGGATGGGGAGGATGGGGTTTGGGAAGTGGGGGGGTGGGGTTCAAAACACATTTGTGAAAGACTTTAATGACCCAAAACAATTCCAAAGGACCCATGAAGAAAAAAATACTATCCACCTCCAGAGAGAGAGAGGTGATGAACTCTGAGTACTAATTGAAGTATAATTTTCACTTTCTTTATTTTTCTTGCATCTTAAAAAAAAATATAGTCAATATGGAAATATGTTTTGCATGATTTCACAAGTATAATTGATTTCATATTCTTGCCTTCTCAATGGATGGGGAGGGGTAAGATATTGAGAGAGAATATAAAACTCAAAATTTAAAAAGAAAATATTAAAAATAAATATTTGAATTTTATTTTTTACCAAAGTGGGATAACATTAGGACTCTGACTGAGCATATGACATTTATGAAAACAAAGGAGTCTACTTTCATTCTACATTTTCTTCTGAATTTTAGGTTGTAAAACCTGATATGAAATTCAATTGATATGACCTAGTTTAATTTTAGGTCCTGACCAATCATTGGTATAGAGATCTCCTAGTGAGAAAACTCTCTCCACCGTTGCAAAGTAGTAACCATTTTAAAAATTTTTTTTTTCATTTTAGAGATTACCTAGGGCACTCAAAGGTTAAGTGACTTGCCAAAGGTCAAATGTCTAACATGTATCAGATTAGAGCCAACTTTCCATCAGAGATGCCTTGCCCCTTCCACCTACTTTAGCTGAAGAATAAAGCCCTAAGTCAGTGAGACAGAAGGTTCCCATTTTTCATCTCCCATCCCTGAAGCTGAGGGTGTGTCTACACATACAGTCACCACATCAAATGTTGTAACCAAAGCCATTTTTTGGTATGTATATATAACATTTTAAAAATATTTTAGAGGATAAATGGTTTTGTGGTTTGACTCTTCACGAAGAGAAAAGGGTTGATTTTTTGGTCACAGATTCCTGGGTTCTGAGAAAATTGCAGAGTGCTCAGAAGTGACTAGTGGTACTTGTTTAAATATATAATAATGGCTAGCATTTATATGGTGCTTTAAAGTTTCCAGTGCAATTTATATGTGGTAATTCATTTGATCCTCACAACAACCTCATATGGTAGGTGTTATTATTAACTCCACATTACTGATAAGGAAACTGAAACAGAGAGGTTAAGTGATTTGCCTAGGGTCACACAGCTAGTAAGTGCCTGAGGCAGGATCTGAACTCAAGTCTTCCTGACTCTAAGTCGAATGTTTTAATCACTGCTCTACCTAGGAGCATACATACATATATGTTGTTGTTTCATTCATATAACTCTGTGACCTCATTTAGGGTTTTCTTGGAGAAGATGCTGGGGTGGTTTTCATTTCCTTCTCCAGCTCATTTTACAACTAGCTGCAAACTGAAACAAACGTGGAAACTGAAACTGAGGCAAATGTAGTTAAGTGACTTGCCCAGGGTCACACAGCTACTACATGTCTAAAGCCACATTTGAACTCAGAGATTCCTGATTCCAGGCCCTGCACTCTATCTACTGGACCACCTAGCTGCCCCAATATACACACATATATGTACATATACCCATGCTTATGTATATATACATATATGCCTATAGACACACATAGAGATATACATAGAGATACATGTATTACCTGCATTCATATGTATGTTTTATATTTAATCATTGCCATAGTTCTATGCTGATTAATTCATGCAAGATTATGCGTGGATTTTTTTTCTTTTTTTTTTGGAGGGGGAAAGCAAGGCAAATTGGGGTTAAGTGACTTGCCTAAGGTTACACAGCTAGTAACTGTCAAGTGTCTGAAGCCAGATTTGAGATCAGGTCCTCCTGACTCCAGGGCTGGTGCTTTACTCACTGTGCCACCTAGCTGCCCTTTTTTAAACATTTTTTAGATTCTTTTTTTGGGGGGCAGGGGGGAAGGCAGGGCAATTGGGGTTAAGTGACTTGTCCAAGGTCACACAGGTAGTAAGTGTGTCGAGTGTCTGAGGCTAGATTTGAACCCAAGTCCTCCTGACTCCAGGGCCAGTGCTCTACTCACTGCCCCATCTAGCTGCCCCCCCCCTTTATTTTTACTTTCTCCTTTTGTTCTTAGGAAAAATGTTAACATTAAAAAGTTGTGTGATTCTAGTACATCTGAAACTGAGACAACTCAAAGTTTTTACTAGTGAAAAGAAAGAGTTGCCAGGGACATTGGCATGCCCTTAACACAGAAGGCTAGAAAATGGTGCCACTTTCCAAGGAATTTGAGAAGGCTTCCCCCATTCCAAAGTGTCCTAACTTCTACAACTCCAAAATCCTCCTGTGCCAGTGATAGTTTGATGTGTAAATCCCCAGGTGAGGGAGAAACAAGATGATTAATCCATGCAGGAGATGAAAGTCTATAGGGGCCCCAAACTCACAAACAAGAGGACAGCAATGATAATAGAATCATAGAATCATAGCTTTGGAAGGGACCTCAGGGACCATCTAGTACAACCACTAACTGAAAAAAGAATCCTCTCTATGATACAACTGGCCAGTGGTTACTCTGTCTTTGCTTGAACACCAGCGGTGAGAAAGACCCACTAGCTCGCTTCCAAGGGAACCCATTCCATATTTGGGTAATTCTAATGATATACTGGGTGGTTGGTTGTCAGTTAGTTTGTTTTGGGAGGTGTTGTTGCTATTTTTCCTTACATCAAGACTGAATTTGTCTCTTTGCAATTTCTATTTATTGATCCTAATTCTGTTTCCTGGGGCCAAACACAAAGCTATGACAGCCTTTCGAGTACTTGAGGACAGCTACAATACCACATCTCCTAAGCTTTCTTTTCTCCAGCATGAAATCTTTGGCATGATCATTAAGTGTCACAAACTTTCTCCAGGGCAGCCTGAGGGAGACAAAAGGGACAGCATGTGTCAAGTGGGTCAACTCACTACTACTACCTTGACCACCAGTTCTCAAAGCCACCATTGAGGAGACCAGTCATTGTGAAGAAGAGTCCTACCTTCCTCTTCCCACCAGCAATATAACTGATGACCAGCTGCCAACAACAGGAGTAGCAGGACCACCACCACTCTGAGGCCACTGGGCCTATTTCTAGCCAAGCCCTCACAGCCATCATGCAAGGGGAAAATTCTGTGGAGAAGGGATCAGACTTCTCTACCAACTACACTACTAACTGCCACTCACAGGAGAGGTAGGGCAGCCTGGCTGAAGCAACAAAGCATCCTAAGGGAGAGATGGGAGGCAGCATGTGCCAGGGAATACCTTCACCACATTGACCACCTTCTCCACTCAGACCCTAATGGAGCAAGCCCAAGACTCTGAGCCCAAGAGGCTTGGAAATGCCAATGATTCCAGCCCAATGCCCTCAGATATCACCTTTTAGAGATGCAGTCTGGCAACTCTTCCGGGGAGGAGGTAAGGGGCACAGCCACAGCTACCCAAAAACCCAGAAAAGAAAGCTCCTGCCACCAAAGTCCTATCAAAAAATTCAATGTCAGAAACTGATATGATTTTATCAGTGGGGTTAATATAAAAGAGGATGCATTGCCATTTGCTTTGCTATTGTGCTTTAAGGACCATGGGACCTTTCTGTCTGACTTGTAGCTGAAACCTTCCATATGTATAGTTTCTATCACTAGAATGTGAGGTACTTGAGAGCAAGGACTGTTTTTCTTTCCTACTTGTAGTCCTAACACTTAACACAGTGCTTGGCTTATGGTAAGAGTTTAATAAATGCTTCATTCATTTATTCATTCATTCAGCTTATCAATGTCCTTCCTCACATGTGGTTCCCAGAGCTGGAGACATTGCTTCAAATGTAGTTGAACCACAGCAGAACTCAGTGAGATTATCACTTCTTTATTCCTGGAAGCTATGCTCTCATAATGCAGCCTAAAATCACCTTAACTTTCATACCGTACTCTACTTATATTAAGCTAGAAGTTGAGGTCTTTTCTTCCAGACAAACTGCTATCTCACCATATTTCCCCATCTCATGTTTGTGAATTTGATTCCTTGAATCCAAGTGTGACTCTGCATTTATTCTTATTAAATTTCATCATATTCAATTTAACTCGGTATAAGATCTTTTTGGACCCTGATGCTGTCCCAGTATTAGACTATATTCTCCAACTTTGGATCAACTGAAATTTGGTAAGCATGCTGTCTACTACTCCTTTATCCAAGACATCGATTAAAAATATTAAACAGCACAGGTTAAGCACAGATCCCTGAGGTACACCACTGGAGACCCCCCTCCAAGCTAATACTGAACCATTAATGACTGCTCTTTTAATTCTATCATTCAACCAGTTCCCTGTCCATCTGGTTGTACTATCATCTAACAGCACTTTTTAAACTGTGGGTCAAGACTCAATATAGGGTCACATAACTGAATGTGGGGGTTGTGAAAAATTTGGCAACAGTAATAAGTTTGTGAACACTAAGCAACCGAAAATTAATTCAAAATCAAACACGTAATAATCCAAGGTGTTTCTGGCAGTGCTTGCCCTTGTTGCATCACGCAGTTTCACTGCAGCCTTGGTTCTGAACTACAACGCATGCAATTTGCACTGCACATGCTGTCACACCATGCAATGCCTTCAAACGCTTCCAGAAAAACCTTGGCTCAGATTCAAGACTACTGTATGTTATGAATTGCAGTGTTTTTACTGCACATACAAAATCATTCAATGAATTTTAGCTTAGGCTTAGTATAGAATTTCCAATAATTTCTGAAATAGTCCCTAAACATACTACGTATTCATGTGAAACAGCATTCTCAGAATTGAAAATTACAAAATCAAAATATCAACCAACTTTAAAAAATGTTGAAGATGCCCTACATCCTCCAGTATCAGATATTCCAAGATTTAATTCTTTATGTAAAAATAAACAAGCATATCCATCTATTAGTATGAACATTTGCTTTCATCTTTAACAAACAGCAAAATTATATGTATGCCAAAGAATTGTTTTAAAATAAATTTCTTCATGATTTATTATCAGTAAATGTTTGATTTATATACCTATATACATAGAAACAAGTAAAAATTTCTCGGGTGAAATGGGGTCACCAGTGGGAAAAGTTTAGGAAGCCCTGATCTAGATCACATCTCTCCATTTTTTTCTATAACAAAAGAGAATCCCCCATTTACCTAGTGATTTTGTTAGTTTTTCACTGCAAATGCATTTACACAGAATATGTGCTTCAGATAAGCCTTCTATACTTACAAGAGTATATATACTTGCAGAAAATCAGTTACTCAGCTTGAGGTAATTAGGCAATTGTTTCAAGTAGCTGTATATACAAAGAGAAAATGTTGAGAGAGAGAGAGAGAGAGAGCCAGTTGAGTCTTGGAGATGGTGCCAGCTTGCCACCCAAAGAACCACTGTGTTGAAAATATAGTATATAAAAAAGTGGAAAGCTCTCTCTCCTCCAGAGGATATATTTTTAAGTGTAAGCATCCTTGTTATTTATCTTAAGACGCGTATCTGAAGTCCACAATGTAATTCAGTTCAACTAACATTTAAGAAATCATGACCATGAAGGAAGATATTTCCTTTAGTGGTTTCAGTGGAGATTTGTTGGATGGGAGAATAGTTCTGTCTTCTCATACAGGTACTTACTTTTTCTCTTCCACAGGGACTTTTGCTTGAGCCTGCACATTCTTCTTCCATAACCTAACCTTCCAATATATTCATTAATTTCTGAATTGGAGGAAGCAGTGTATGGCTGGAGATAAAGAATTACAAAATTACGCAAGAAATTACAAAAACTACAAAATCAGCAATTTCTTCTCAGATCCTACCCTTCCTGTCCTCCACAGTTTCAGACACTGACCATTTCTTCCTCTATACTCTCCTGCCTAGATTTTTCTCTCCTGGTTCTCCTTCCACCAGTCTGACTGCTCCATTTCAATCTCTTGATTGTTCATTGTTCTAGACCCACTCCCTGACTATGGCTGTTCCCCAAGGGCCTATTTTCTCTCTCTTCTACATGCCCTCTCTCATAGTGATCTCATCAATTACCAGGAGTTTCTCTTTGGAATTTGCATGGGATGACCAATGGGAAGGGAAAAAAATTTGCTTGACAAGCTGCCTTGCATACCACATTCAGTTTCCACAACCTTCATAATTCAAATCAGTGTCCAGGTCCAAATTCACTTGTTTTTCTCTTCTGTGTAAAATCTATAATAATATGTATCAATGAAACTCTTTTATTTAACTGGAGTCCTAAACTAGCCAGTTTGTTTAATTAGTACTCCTAGCAAAGAGGAGAGAATCTCTCTCTCTCTCTCTCTCTCTCTCTCTCTCTCTCTCTCTCTCTCTCTCTCTCCCTTTCTCCCCTTCCCCCTCTCTGTCCTTCCTTCCCTTTCACACTTTCTCTTTTGCTCTTTCTCTCTCTGTCTCTGGCTTTCCTTCCTAAGCCAAATATGTATCACTGTAATGTTTTTATTAATCACACTTTTTTCTCAATTCCATATTTTAGACTCAATAGGTTCCCAAGATGCGAGATACCACCCCCTGGTAGCCTCAGGTGCAATTGGAGGGCTTGAATAAAAAATAAGGGGTGGTGGAAAGATAAGGAAAGAAGAGAAGAAAAACTTGAAAAACCATTCATACAAGTTTCATCTGTTGTGTAACAGAGTTAAAGTTGTAGTGATTATACTACTTTCCAAATAAGCACACAAAATGCAAGTTATAACCATCAGTGGTCAAGTCCACCAACAGGTCTTAACAAGCAAGTATTGGCAAGCAAGCATGTTGCTCTTTGTTGGGTCCAGCATGCAGTGGCAGGAATGTGTGAATGTAATGACTTGTTTACAATGTGATACTATATGGTTACATGATGCAATATTGTGTCATCAAAATTTCAATGCAGAAAAACAAAATACAAACATAATAAATTATTAAATTTAAGATGCATCATCTTTTAAAAAATAATTTATGTTGTTTTGAAATGACACAGATTCCAAAAAACATTAAAAGATTAAAACATATTTCAGGGGGGCATTGAGAAATTTTTTAAAAGGCGGTGGTAGGCCAAATAAGTTTGAGAACCTCTGTTTTAGAGGCTATATGATCAAAAAACTGCAAAATAAAATTTAAAGAGGCAGAGATAAGCTTTGGAACAGATACATGTTATCTTCTGAGGGAGAAGTAAAGTGTGTATGAAGGGTGTGTGTGTGTGTGTGTGTGTGCGTGTGTGTGTGAATGGAATCACTGTCTCGAATCAGCTCCTCTGTCAAGTTCAAAAAGGATCTGCCCAAATACTCCTCTCAGCCCCAGAGTCCAATGCCGGTCTCATTCCTAAAGCTCTGCTCTTGATTCCATGGCAACTATTTTCCCAGCTTCTGCTGGCCCAGTCTCTCGTTCTCCTGCTCAACCTAGTAAGGTTGTTAGCTGGGACAGGCCCCCTTTGTGTCTCCACCTTCCCTCCTGGTGGCAGCAGCCTGGGGTTGAATTGGCGGCAGCAGTGGTGCAAGCACACAGTGTCCTGCTAAAGGAGCAGCAGCAACGGTGGTACAGGGCAGTCTGGGCCCTTTGCCTCCTCCTCGGGGTCTTTTATGGTACTCTTTGATGACAGTTTCTCTTGTAAGGGGTCTCCTGTTCTTCCTCCCTTCCTAAGGAAAAGGAGGAGCTGAGCTTCAGTCACAGTCTCTAGGTCTGGAAAGGTAAAGCCCTGGTTAGAGAGTTCCTCAACTTCAGCCTCTGAAAACCTCAGCTTTCTTCATGGTTTCCTGTCTCCTAGAGGAAGGCTTTCTTGATTCATTTAGTTATTAGTAATATCTCTCTCCATCTCTGTCTCTCTCCTACCCTCCACCCTCCATCTCTCCTTTCCTCTCCCTCTCTCTCATTTCCCTCTCTCTCGTCCAACCTCTCTCTCTCTCTCTCTCTCTCTCTCTCTCTCTCTCTCTCTCTCTCTCTCTCTTCCCTCCTTGTCACTCTTCATTTTTTGGTCACTATTCCTCTCTTCCTATCTCTGCCTCTGTTTCTCCCTCCCCATCTCTCTTCCTCTTTCCTCCTCTCTCTACTTCTTTTTCTCTTTCTGTTTCTCTGTCCCTCTGTACCCCTCTCCCTCCCTCTCTTTCTGTCTCTGTCTCTCTCTGTCTGTCTCCCTCTCTCCTCAAATTATTTTTTATTTGCTTATCTGTTTTCATATAGCCACCTCCAGAAGACTCTCAGCTCTTTGAGAGCAAGAGTTTTGTTTTGATTAATTTTTCTCAATTTTGTCTTTGCATCTTCAGCACCTAGCAAGTTTCCTGCACATGGTAGGAGACTAATAAATGCTTGTTGAAAATGAAGTTGAAAAACACCTCTCTCTCTACTCCCTCTCCTCTTATTTTTGGTCTAAAATTGGTAACCACCTTCTCAGATTCAAACATCTGGATCCTGCTGCTTTCAGAAACCTCCACCACTCATTACTCTTTGAAACTCTTATCCCCATTTCCAGTCCTCCTCACTCCCCTGAGCCTTCCCTGCGATGGCTCACTCACTAATCAGTTACAAAAATCTGAATGGGTGATCTTTGCCAGTTTTTTAGCTTGCCTGGCCTCAGTTTCCCTCTTTCAAGTGAAGGTGTGGAGCAGATAATCAGGTCCCTGAGAGTTTAGAAAGATTGTATAATTCTGTAAATGAGATAATAAACATCAAAATGTTTTTAAAAATCCAATGTGTTATTCAAATGTAAGGTATTGAGATTTCTAAACATGCTTACTATCCCTTACTAATCCCTTACTGCTGAGGGCAACACTTGAATACTGCAAGGATCTATGATTTAGAGGTGGTTAGGTGGTGCATTGGATAGAGGTCTGGGCAACGGGTCAGGAAGCCTTGAATTCAGATTCTACTTGAGATACTTAACTAGCTGAGTAATCCTGGGCCAGTGACTTAACTTCTATCTGCCTCAGTTTCTTCAGTTGTAAAATGGGGATAATAATAACACTTACCTCTGTTGTGAGGATTAAATGAGATCATATTTTCAAAGCGTTAAGCATGGTGCTTGACACAGAGGAGGCACTTACCAAATGTTTATTATTATTATTGGTGATAGTAGTAATAAATGCTTATTCCCTTCCCTTTTCCCTTCCTCTCCACCAATGCAGACTAAAACCCCTCTACAATTTAGTAGACAGTGTTTCAGAGTAGCCAATCTGATGACGAGCCTCTTCAAACTTATCTGGGATGATAAATGGACAGTATGTTCCCCCAGCCCTACCCAAATCCTCTCCAGCCTTACACAATTTGCCAAAGCTTGCAGTCTAGTGGCAAAGTCTTTGAGAACCCAGGCTCATGATGAAGAATCCAAGGAGGCTTTAATATAATCCCAGTGTGATAACTTTAATCAAGGCTACTCATATTTGGTGAGAGACTGGGAAGAAGAGAGTACACAGTTAACTAGAAACTAAAAAACATGATGTACATTAAAGATACCCTTGCCTTTCAAGTATTAAATTGTGGGGCTTGAACACCTTTGGTTAAGGCGAAAGAAAAACTAGGCAGCCTTATAGCTTCAATTCAAAGAAGGCAGGAGAAAAGCAGATTTGGGACTTTGAGAGGGGAAAAGGACGGGGTGATATGAAAATTGGGGAAAAGTCAGTGAAAAAGAAATACCTGGGTTGTTATAAACAAGGAAAAATGTATACTATCTCCTTCCCTCTCCATGCTCCCTCTTTACTTCTAGCAACAAGGCAAATAACTAATTGCTTCTTTAATCTTCTGTCTTTCTTTAAAAAGGACAAAGTTTGTCCTCCTTTGATCAATGAGCTTTAGTTTTCACCTTATCTTGCCCAGAACAAGGCTACCCTGTGACTTCCTGGTCATCTCTAAACTATGTTGTATGTTCTCTAGCCTTCTTCCTCCTGTCATCAGAACTCTGACTCTGCCTCTGGCACCCTAGGCTTTTACAGGTGAGCTTTCATCTTTTCTTGGCCTAGAATCACACCACCACTCCTTCTGGCCTATCTCCATCCCATGTGGCCACCATACACCCTTCCTCACCTCCGCCCCTCTCTTTGAGGGCAGGGACACCTTTGTTTGTTTGTATTTGTGTCTCCAGTACTTAGTATACAGTGTATATATAGTACATAGTAAGCATATACTCCAGAATATTCTCCAGTATCTGGTATATAGTAAGTGCTTAATAATAAATGCTTTCTCATTCATCCATATATTAATAAACCACTACTGGCTGACAGCAGAATTGTCATTTCAAAGCAGGGAAAATGTAGCTGAAATATATATCTTCTCACAATGTAGAAGGTAATATGCAAGGAGGCAGAATGTGACTAAATACAGCATAGTGTTTTGTACCTAGCTTGAGAAAAGACTTTGGAGCATGGGAACTTTCAAATTTCGATTTGGGTGAATTAGAGTGAAGGATGAAGGGCTCAAAAATAATGTATTTCTGTTTCACTTTCTTTCCATGAAAAGTGAACAGAAAATATTTCATTGGTCTTGTGTTCAATCCATTGGGTCTTTCATGTCCAACATAACTATTAAAGTATTTCCACTGACATTTGCGGAATCAACCTTTTTTTTTATTCTAGAGCTTTCTATCATCTTCTTAATATGCACTGACGCAGTGTTCCATTTGTCAGGATTTCATCGACTCGAAGACTGTGCATCACTTAGTACGAGATTTTGACACAATTTCATTTGCTAGGATCCTGGAGCACAAGAATAGAATAGTCTTACATAGGCTTACAATGAATTTACACAAGGTTCTCAAAATAAGGCCATCATGCATAATAGATGTATTGCGATCTTTGGCTAAAATCTGTGGCTAGAGATGGTGTATAAAGGTCAGACTGGTGATTTTCATTCTGAGCTTCCACTCTCCTATGTATTTATCTTATTTCCATTCTATGCAAAGATTCTTTTTTTAACTTTTTTTTAATATATTTAGTTTTCAGCATTGATTTTCATAAGAGTTTGAATTACAATTTTTCTCCCCATTTCTGCCCTCCTCCCCACTCCAAGATGGCGTATATTCTAGTTGCCCTGTTCCCCAGTCAGCCCTCCCTTCTGTCACCCCACT
>CM053622.1:212947053-212967911 GCA_028646595.1 Phalanger gymnotis | reverse complement strand
GAGTATGTATGGTATTCTCTCCTCAGGTCAAATCTGATGAGAGCAAGATTCACTCATTCCCTCTCACCTGCCTTCTCTTCTCTTCCTACAGAACTGCTTTTTCTTGCCACTTTTATGCGAGACAATTTACCCCATTCTATGCAAAGATTCTTTAACCAATAGGGGGAGAACTAGAAATACTCATTTTAAAAATCCCCCACATCAAACATGCATAGCCAACCTTTGTGTAGTTTTTTGATTTTCTGCTTGATAACAAAATAATCTTCAAGAGGTGGTCCAGGAACTATGTAATGTTTGCTCTGACACAGCGTGTCATAACTGTTCTATATTAGCACCTATCAATGTACTTCTGTAATAGAATTATTACAAAGCAATGTTCCTTCATGGTCATTTTGTGGTTCTCTATGACTCCTTTTGAGACTCTCTCTCTTTTCTTCCCTCTCCATCTTGGCAGCTTTTCAGGTTGGAGAAAGATCCACTTGTTCAACATTACCCATATGGGGCATGCGTTGAATTAATTATAGAGAAAGAATCTCTGTTAAAATCCAATGACTCCATGATAGCCACATTCTGGTTTCCCAAAGAGCTCCATATACCACTAAATACAAGGATTAAGTAGCACTGCCTTATAAATGGAACTTACGAAATACATATTAAAATGGGCATCTAGTAGTGTAGGAAGAAATAGTGGAATTTTTAAAAATAAAAACTCCCCAAAGCAACCCCACGTTTCATATCAAAGAAGAGTTATTGTGAAGCTTTATGTTTTTAAAAGCATCTGTGTTCAGTAGGCTTTTAAAAATATATGTTTCTTAAAATATGTAAAGTATCATACCCATGGAGAGGCTAATGTGTGTCAAGTTTTAACCTACAGTGATTTTTACAGTGAAATAATAGGCCTTTGAGTAACAAAACTACTATAATTAACCCAGTTGTCAATAAAGGCTATTTCTTTGGTCCAATCCACTCATAGCTTGAAATATTTCTAAACATATTGAACTAGCATAACTGAAATCTTAAGGAAAAACAAGTTTTAGCTGCACCTGATTTTTTTTAATTTGCTGTTTTGATCTTTCTCTCTGAGATACACAAAGAAATTGCATCATGTAAATAATATTGTGACAAGAATGCTAAGTTGGTTCTTTTTATTTTGGTTTTTTCTCGATCTAAAACACAAGTATTGCCACTCTATACCAACAAAAATTATTTCTTTCTCTAGATAAACTATTATCTGTATTGATAGTGCCCTTCTGACCTTAGGGACTTTACACATTTTTAATTTTTAGGATCTTAGGAAATACATTAAGGCAATACAGGCTTATATTGCTTAAACACATTCAGTAGCAAAACTGCTGAATAAAAACTCTTACAATGGTGTTAATTATAAATGACACTATTTACTGACTTACTTAACATAATCATGGCCTAATAGAGCATTTAAATTATTTTCTTTCATTTATTTTTAACAGGAAATAAGCATCTCCTGTTTCCTCAAACAGTTTTAGATATTTGTTTTCCTTAGTGAGACCTCTTTTTAAAAAATCAAGATCAGGGAGTCACGACAATACACCAAAATATAAAAATAATACAGTATATTATAGGGGGACAGTGCCTATGCTATAAAAGATTCAGGCCTAGAATTATGAAATCAAACACTGCTTAGAACATGTTATCATCATACTGGTCTTAGGTGCCCTGCTTCCATCTCTCTGTGAGAAACCATCACCATCAAAGTGCCTAATCTACCTTAGCCTAGGTTAGCTAGAGCCTTATCCTGATTCTGCTGGTGAAGAAGTACCAGGCTATTTTTGTCCTAAAGATCTCAGGAATGGAACTGGCATCAGTTTAGAGGACAGAGAATTATGCTTGACTGTGGCGGTGAGAGGAGACACTTTGTTTATAGGTTTGTATAACATATCAATGCCTTAATTTTTCACTTGAAATTATTTTCTCATTATCCAGAATGTGTTACAATGTGTATCTCTGAAGGGAGTACACACCAGTGAGATGACAGTCATCAATGTAGCAAAGTATTATTGCTCTGTATCAGTAAGCAGACTGATTGTGAACCTAGGTGCTTGGTTCTGGTCTGTAAAGAGAAAACCCAGGAAAAGTGGACCATAAAGTGAGTTATGGAACAAGGTTTACACAAAAAGGTGGTGTGGACAAAGTTATAGGATATCAGAGGGAAAAAGATGGAAAGGAATCGTGGTGTAGTCATTACAGGGACATAAACCTGGGAAAATAAAAAGGTCTTGACTTCACAAATAAGACAACTGCCAACAAATTAAAGGAAAAATGCTGTTATCTGAAAGCAAGGAGATCAGTTTAAATTAACTAAATATTTTGCAGCTAAATGCAAACATCTCCTTGGATCTAACATCTGCTATTATCTTCAACCTGGAGATGTGAACACAGTTTGGGAAGGATGCTTCAGCACAAAAAGATGTAAAAAATGCTAAAAAAAGAATTTACATTGATTCTGTCTCCAAAGACTCTCCTTCCTCCCCACCACCCCCAGGTTATATGTGTGGTATGTAGAAGACTGAGGGAAATATTTAAGCTTATGACAACTGGTCTTTACTTTGAAAGGAACAACAAATTTTATATGTATATGTGTGTATTTGTATATGTACATGTACATATATTTATAACATTTTAGTTGGAATCATATTGTTTCATAACTGGACTTAAGGGTTATATGTTCCTATCAGTTTATATAGGGCTGACATCATCTTGTGACTTCCTTTATTAGAAAAAAAAAGTGTTTTTTAAATTGTAAAGACTTCTTATACTTTGACCAAATTTATGAAATAGCTATGTCCAGCAAGATTGTCTATAAGGCATGTTTCTGGAAAGCAAATCCTAATTCTTGATGACCTTAATTATAAAAATAGAGAGACCATTTCAGTGGTGGGGGAGGGGGGAATCCCATGGTAGATTGAATCAAAACTTTGGCAAGGAAAGGGTTACAATGGTGGCTGTTCCCATGGCATGCTGGGCACTCTACTTCAACCTGGTGAACACCTGCTGTGCTATACTTTGTAAGTAGAGATCTTAATCCCTGTCCAGAGATGTAGTCCCACTTTTCCAAATGCCTTTTTAGGATCCTGCCTGCTTAGTTGTGGTAGCTGACAGGTATAGCATTTTAATGCATTATCTCATTGGAGTGTCACAATGGCCCTTTTAGCTAGGTATTGTAACTATTATTATCACTTAAGAGATGAGCAAACTGAGACTCCTTAATGGTGAAGTGACTTGACCATAGTCACATAGCTAATAAATTCCAAAGGTCAGATTTTAACTCACATCTTCAGACTCCATGCCTAGAACTTTTCTAACTAAGCACGCTGTTTAGCAATCCTTGACAATGTCATAATGACTGACATCAAGTTGCCTTCCAGATGTTTAGAATTGGGGGTTGGGGGGATGGGGAGAAGATGGAAGAAGGGAAGAGTGGAGTCGAGTAATCCTTCACGGAGAGAAGCTGAGCAGAACTGGGGACTCTAGCATATGATCTCTCTAAAAGTGTGAAGCATAGTAGTAGGTAGGGCCTAGAAGACAAAAGTATTCTGAAGTCATTTCTTCTAATACTTGCTCTCTTTTTTAAATGAGAGAATATAGGCAAAGCGTTTTGCAAACCTTAAAGCTCTCCCTCTCCCTCTCCCTCTCCTTCTCCTTCTCCTCTCCAAAGGAAGGTAAATTTTGATGGCCAGAAGCTACCCACTTAACTTGGGACTTACTGGCTAGATTTCTTTCTTCCTTCTTCCCTCCCTTCCTCCCTCCTTTCCTTCTTCCCTTCCTCCCTTCCTCCCTTCCTCCCTTCCTTCCTTCCTTCCTTCCTTCCTTCCTTCCTTCCTTCCTTCCTTCCTTCCTTCCTTCCTTCCTTCCTCAAAACCTTAAACCCAGTTCACTCTGAAGCTCATAGGTTGGACCACAATAAGTCCCTGCTCAAGCTCCACTTAATGGCTTGTATTTTGGGCCCTCAGGCATAGAGGGAATGTCAATGGTAACTACTTCTCTTTGAAACAGCAATCCTAAGGGTCTTCCCCTCCTAGCTTGATTTTTTTTATTATTTTTTTCTAATTAAAGGGGCCATCTCTTGACTCACTTCTTAAAGTGGCCTATTCACTGAATGGGTGTTACCTCACTCTAAGTGAGTACATGAAAAGGCCTGAGCCTAAAAGGGCCAGGGTCTCCCATTGCATCCTGGGTCATCTCCAGTCATCCTGATGAATATCTGGTCACTGGACCCAGATGGCTCTGGAGGAGAAAGTGAGACTGGTAACCTTGCACAGCCCTCCTTCACTCAAATCAAAGTCAACTGCAAGTCATGTCATCATTTCCCTGATGTCATGGTCCTCTTCCAAAACGAAGGATAAACACACAACAACGACAATAATACAAATATTAGCTGTTACGATTATTTCCTTTGTGACAAAGAAATGGTTTTCTTCTCTGTTGACTTGCAATAGAGGCCCCACTGGGGCTAGGGCAGGTATCCTATAGTTGTCCTTTTCCATTCTTTTTTTTTCAAGACTTGTTAATTTTGTATCTTCAGGGTTACTCTTAAGTTAATTAGTTCATAGTGAGTTGATGTTTGTTTCTTGACCATGTGAATATGCAAAAGATTTAGTGGCCTTTTTTCACTGTAGGGGATTCCCTTTGTTGGAATATCCTTCTCAAGCTGTTCACCACCAGTCTTGCACTCAGTAGATTAGTTCTAAGTGAGGAGATAAGCTCCAGACTTAGCAAAGTGCCTGCCATATAATAGGCCCTTAATAAATATTAGTTGACCTGACTTGACTTAATTGCCTGAGGCACATAAGGGTTAAATAGCTCCCTCAATGTTCCTCAGCCAGTGAGTATTAGAGATAGGATTTAAACCTAGATTTTCCTGACTCTAAGCCCAAAGGTCTACCCACCAGGTATCTATTAAAAAATACATTTGCAACAAAAAGAGGAACAAAGAAAAATTTTCCAATACTTGGAATAGATACTTTAATGATAACAGCCCACAGAGATAAAGGAGACCACATTCTGCTCCTGTCTTTTCAATTAGAGATTGTGATCTTCACATTTAAAGAGTTGTTTGTCCTTGTTCTAGAAGAAGACCATGGCATCAGGAGGGCGATGTCATGACTTGAAAGTGAATTGGATTTAAGTGATAGAGGGCTGTGCAAAGTACCAGCTTCACTCTTTCCTCTGGAGCCATCTGGGTCCAGTGGCAAGATATAGTTCAGGATGAGTAGAGATGGCCCTGGATGCAATGGGAGACCTTGGCCTTTTAAAGTTACTGTCTTTCCCAGGTCTCAGAGATTAAGGCAATGTCCATTCAGTGATTAAGGCTAGATAATAAATGAGGCAAAGAGTGGCTTCTTTTACCCAGTTAAAAAAAATCAATCTGGGAGGGGAAAACCCTCAGGGTTTCTGACCAAAGCAGAAACAATGGCTATTTATACTCATTCTGAGCCGTCAGGACCCAAACAAGGGCTTGGGCTGGGACTTATGGTTGGCTAATCAATGAGAGCCAGAGTGATTTGGGTTTAAAGCATGGTCCTTAAGAAAGAAATCTAGCCCATAAGCCCCAAGATATCTTTAGAGATCTCAGCTATCAAAAGTTACATTCCTCTGGACAGAGCACCCCCAGGTAATGGTATGATAGCCTATGTGAACAGAGGGAGAAGAGGAAGGGATGGAGAAGAAGGAGGATGGAGAAAAAAGAGGATGGGGAGGAGAAAGGAAAAAAGGAAAGAAGGAAGGAAGGGAGGAAGGAAGGGAGGGAGGGAGGATGAATGGGCATTGCTTCAATCAAACTGAGCCCTGGGAAAGACCTTAACATTCAAAGAGTATAACAAACATGACTAAAAAAGAATTGAAACCCAAAATAACAGAGGAGGTTGTAAGAGAACACATAGCAATATTAAATGAGTGTCCTGGCCTAGAATAATTAAGACACAAGGTACTTAAGGAACTTGCATTTATCATTATTGAACCATCTTAACCACTGAGTAGAGTTGTATAACACGAAGTGTTAGACCTGGAGACCAAGGACCTGGAGTCAAGTCATAATTCTGCCACCAGCCAGCTGTATGACACTGGACAAAGCATTTCTCTGGGCTTCTAGATGAAATCGTCATCTTCCCTTTAAAATGTGCAAGTTGGGGGGCAGAGCCAAGATGGCGGCTGGAAAGCAGGGAATTGCTTAAGCTTTCCCCCAAATCCCTCCAAACACCTGTAAAAAATGGCTCTGAACAAATTCTAGAGCTGCAAAACCCACTAAATAGGAGAAGGAAGCAGGTCTCCAGCCCAGGATGGCCTAGATGGTCACTGGGAATGGTCCATCGCACAGTGCTGGGAGCAGAGTGTGGCCCAGCATGGGCCATGCCAGGACAGACCAGACCGGGAGTCAGCCCAGAGCAGGACTTAGGCCCATGAATCATTGAGTTGTGGCAGTTACTAGACTTCTCAACCCACAAATGCCAAAGACCACAGAGCAAGTTAGAGGGAAAAGGCTAGATTGGCTTAGAAAGTGGTCCAGCCCCAACCCTGGAGGTGGTGGAGGTGGTGCAGAGGTAGTGTCAGCAGTGGCAGGAAGCTCTTGCACTTGCTTCCAGAGCTCCAGAGTCTTCCAGAGTCCCTGGCTCACATGGTGAGAGGAATCAAGTGTCAGACCAGAGCAGGACTACAGGGCTTGCTTTGCCCTGCTTGGATCTGGGTCACAATCCTGGTTGGCGGTTCTTGGAGGAGGAGGAGTGCTGCTGTGGCAGAGCTTGCGGTGATGGTGGAGTAGAAGTAGCTCTGAAAACAGCAGTGCAGCCCTTAAAGCTTGGGACAAAGCACGCTCTACAAGCAGTCACACTCTGACTAAAAGCTCAAGGGTCAAGTAGTTGGCTGGGAACATGGTCAGACAGCAAAAAAGGACTCAGACTCAGAATCTAGAATCTTTTTTTGGTGATAAAGAAGATCAAAACATACAGCCAGAAGAAGTCAACAAAGTCAAAGATCCTACATCAAAAACCTCCAAGAAAAACAAGAACTGGTCTCAGGCCATGGAAGAGCTCAAAAAGGATTTGGAAAAGCAGGTAAGAGAAGTAGAGGTAAAATTGGGAAGAGGAATGAGAGAGATGCAAGAAAACCATGAAAAACAAGTCAATGACTTGCTAAAGGAGGCCCAAAAAATACTGAAGAAAATAACCCCTTTAAAAATAGACTAACTCAAAGGCAAAACAGCTCCAAAAAGCCAATGAGGAGAAGAATGCCTTGAAAGGCAGAATTAGCCAAATGGAAAAGGAGGTCCAAAAGACCACTGAAGAAAATACTAGCTTAAAAATTAGATTGGAGCAAGTGGAAGCTAGTGACTTTATGAGAAATCAAGATATTATCAAACAGAACCAAAGGAATGAAAAAATGGAAGACAATGTGAAATATCTCAATGGAAAAACTGCTGACCTGGAGAATAGATCCAGGAGAGATAACTTAAAAATTATTGGACTACCTGAAAGCCATGATCATAAAAAGAGCCTAGACATCATCTTTCAAGAAATTATCAAGGAGGACCGCCCTGATATTCTAGAACCAGAGGGTCAAATAGAAATTGAAAGAATCCACCAATTGCCTACTGAAAAAGATCCCAAAAAGAAAACTCTTAGGAATATTGTCACCAAATTCCAGAATTCCCAGGTCAAGGAGAAAATACTACAAACAGCCAGAAAGAAACAATTTGAGTATTGTAGAAACACAATCAGAATAACACAAGATCTTGCAGCTTCTACATTAAGGGATCAATGGGCTTGGAATATAATATTCCAGAGGTCAAAGGAGATACGATTAAAACCAAGAATCATCTACCCAGCAAAACTGAATATAATTTTCCGAGGCAAAATATGGATTTTCAATAAAATAGAAGACTTTCAAGCTTTCTCAATGAAAAGACCAGAGCTGAATAGAAAATTTGACTTTCAAACACAAGAATCAAGAGAAGCATGAAATGGTAAACAAGAAAGAGAAATCACAAGGGACTTACTAAAGTTGAATTGTTTTGTTTACATTCCTACATGGAAAGATGATGTGTACAATTCATGAGACTTTTCTCAGTATTAGGGTAGTTGAAGGGAATATACGTATATATAGACAGAGGGCACAGGATGAGTTGAATATGAAGGGATGATATCTAAAAAAAAATAAAATTAAATTAAAGGATGAGAGAGGGAGAAAGGGAGAGATAGAATGGAGTAAATTATCTCACATAAAAGTGGCAAGAAAAAGCAGTTCTGTTGGAAGGGAAGAGGGGGCAGGTGATGGGGAATGAGTGAAACTTGCTCTCATGGGATTTGACTTGAGGAAGGAATATCATACGCACTCAGTTGGATATCTTACCCCACAGGAAAGTAGGAGGAAGGGGACAAAAAAGGGGGGAGATGATAGAAGGGAGGGCAGTTGGGGGAGGAGGTAATCAAAAGCAACGATTTTTGAAAAGGGACAGGATCAAGGGAGAAAATTGAATAAAGAGAAACAGGATAGGATGGAGGGAAATACAGTTAGTCTTTCATGACATGAGTATTGTGTAAGTGTTTTACATAATGATACATGTGTGGTCTAGGTTGAATTGCTTGACTTCTTAGGGAGGGAGGATGGGTGGGAAGGGAAGAGGGGAGAGAATTTGGAACTCAAAGTTTTAAAATCAGATGCTCAAAAGAAAAAGTTGTTTTTGCATGCAACTGAGAAATAAGATATATAGGGAATATGGCATAGAAATCTATTCTGCCCTACAAGAAAGTAAGGGATAAAGGGATTGGGGATGGAGTGGGGTGACAGAAGGGAGGGCTGACTGGGGAATGGGACAATCAGAATATATGTCATTGGAGTGGGGTGGAGGGTAGAAATGGGGAGAAAATTTGTTACTCAAAATCTTGTGGAAATCAGAATTGAAAACTAAAATATTAAATAAATAAAATGTGCAAGTTGATATGGTTGATATGGGGCAGCTAGGTGGCACAGTGGATAGAGTGCTGGGCCTGAAATCAGGAAGACCTGAGTTCATATCCAGCTTCTCTGTGTGATCCTGTGCAAGTTATTTAAGCTCTGTTTGCCTCAGTTTCTTCAAATATAAAGTGAGGATAATAGCACCTACCTCACAAGGTTGTTGTGAGAATTAAATGAGAGAATATTTGTAAAGCACTTAGTACAGAGCCTGGCACATAGTGAGCACTATATAAATGTTAGCTTATTCTTCTCCTTATTATTATCGCTAAGGTGCCTTTTAGCTCTGGCATTCTATTGATAACATTGGTTATCTCTGAGAAATAGTGAAATCTGGAAATAGGAAAATGTGAAATTAGAATGAAAGTGGATTCTTGAAGTTGCAGAATGGTGAGTTTGAGGCCAACATTGGGCAAAATACTAGAATTATTTATGACCTAGCGGTGCATAGGAACTTGGCAATAGAAATGGTAATACTTAAAAGCCAGCATTAATTTGGTAAGAATAAAAGCATTAGCCACAAGATTTCATAGTAAATTTAGAAATATCAAAATTATTATTTTAAGGGACATTCATCCCTTTCCCTTGAAAAATTCATAATAATTATAAGTAAACTGTTGTAAAGATAATTTCATTTTATTCACCAGTTTCCACTGAGGTGCTTGAATAAATTGATAAATTATATGAAGAACTTGATGATATTCTACCAAATAAATCAATGTCCATATTCATTCAGTGGTTAAATTGTCACAGAGGAAACAAGACAAGGGAATTGTGAGATTTGTGTACAAGACGGAGGGATGTATACTGAGTAACAGTACAATATGTAGATTGAGCTTGCTTAAATGAGCTAAACAATAAAGTGGTTGATAAAAACCTGGAGGGAGATGTCAAGGGGAATGGATAAGATAATCTGTCCTTGATCCTGTTTTGTTGAACATTTTTGATCAGTGATCTGGATAAAAGCCTAATTGACATGCACGGAACATTTGTGTATAAGGTGAGGCTGAGAGGCATAAACTAACAGATTAGATGACAGAAATGAGATCCAAAAAGATCTCAACAAGCTATAATGATATGTCAAATTAAACAAGAAGAAGAATTACATAGGATGTGAAAGTATAGAGGATTGTAATAAGAGTTATCAGAGGGTAAGCCAACAGTATTAGATTTCATCTTATTTAATTTGACTCATCATTATATTTTGCAAAGCCAAGGCCCAGGCAGTACAACACAATGGGAGCCCTTCCCAAAACATAGCAAAAGAGAGCAGCAGAAGAAATGCCAGAAGAAAATATAAGGTATATACTATTGAAAACAATTGACCTAGAAAATGGTTCAAGGAGAGATAATGTAAACATTATCAGACTATTTGAAAATCATCATTAAAAAAAAACATCCCAGATACCATATTTCAAGACATCTTGAACAAAAACTGAACGAATCTATTAGGATTATAGAGCAAAGTGAAAATATACAGTCTACTTCTGAAAGAAACTATGAAATGAAAATTTCCAGGAACATGATGGTCAAAATCTAGAGCTTCTAGGTCAAAGAAAAAATACTGTAAACATCAAGAAAGAAAACATTCAAGTGTCATGGATCCAGTCAGGATCTTACAAAACTTGGCAGCTGCCATTATAATGGGAAGAGAAGAAAGCTTGGAATAAAATATGCCGTTATACAAAATATAAAAGTTTGTAATGAAGAATATGACAGAATTGAGTATAATCCTACAGAGGGAGAAGGATTTTTAATGAAATAAGCTACATCCAAGCATTACTGATGAAAAGGCCAGAATTGAAAAAAAAAACCCTTGAAATGCATGCACAGGAGTCAAGAAAAACATAGGAAGGCAAATATATTTAATCTACTAGAAGGTGAACATATTTAATCATGTGATAATGAATTGTTTATATTCTAATAGGAGGAGAAGAAATACATTTTGTCTCCAAAAGCTATTGTCTTCAAAGGTCATTGAGAAAGGTAAATGACAGGCAAGAGCTTGCGTTAGTGGTATTTTTATTTTTTTCTATTTTGATGGTAATACTAGAGGAAGGAAATGTGAGGGAAGGGAGAATATACTGGAGAAGACATGAGGAGGAAGGGGCGAGAATTCACTATCTTATACAATAATGGTATATAGGATGAAGGATATATGAAAATGGAGAAAGGAATGGGAAAAACCAACATCCTATGAACTTTCATTTGAACCAGACAATGGAAGGTTGAACACACAACACACACACACATACACACACACACACGCACACGCACAGAGAAATACAAAAAAGCTTGGTGTCCAATTTATGCACAAATTCAAGAGGGGCTTAGGTGGGCAAAGGGAGAGAGGAGAAAGATGTTTAAGATAGTAGGATGAGTCAGGTAGTGGACTTAAAGCTAACTTCAGTGTTTGAGAGTGGAGTTTGAAGAGGATTTTAAAGGAAAGGGCAAAAAGGGTGATAACTGTCTGGGGGCAGAGCAGGGGGGAAAGAAGAGCAAAGGAGTAGAAACAGATTGCTTCAGTAACAATTCATTAGTGTTAAGAAATCTCTTTCATTGACTCCTCTAAAGAAAAGTGCAGAAGGCAAAGAGAAGAAAAAAGATCAAGGGTGCAGGATGGTGGGTATTACTTAATTAACAACCATAAGTATGAATATAAAGTGGATGAACTCACATATAAAATGGAAAAGGATAGTAGAATGGAATAGAAAGTAGAATACAACAATAAGCTGTTTACAAGAAATATATTTGAAATATAAAAATTTGCACAGCAAAATATGTAATGCTTCAGCTCAACTCAGAAAAGCTGGGGCAGCCATTATGAACTCTGGAAAAGGCATTTGTAAAAATAAACATAATAAAAAGAGGTAATTATAAAAAATACATTATGCTTAAAGGCAACATAGATAAATCAATACTTAATATGCATACATATGAATGACAACATTTAAATTAATAGATAGTAAAACTATGAGAGTGGGAGACTCCAATGTATCATTTCCACAGCTAAACAAATCTAACAAAAAGATTAATAAGAAATAAGTTAAAGACTGGATAGAACTTCAGAAAAATGAGAGATGATAGATCCTGACAATTTCTGAATGGGAACATTTGCATTGCATTTTACAAAAATTGACCACAAATTGGAGCATAAAAACCCACTGAAAAAATGCAAGAAAGCAAAATTATTAAATGTACCTTTCACTGACCACAATGCAATAAAAAAAATTATATTAAATAAAAGGTCATGAAGAAGTGAATAAAAATTGACTAAACAATTTAATCCTAAGGAATTGGTGGGTCAAAAAACAAATGTCAGAAAGAATAGAAAATTTCATCAGACAAAATGACAATGATACAACATACCAAACCTGATGGGATAAAGTTAAAGGTATCCTTAGGGAGACATTTATATCACTAAATGCTTTCATCAAAAGATGAGAGAAAGAATAGATTAATAAATATACACATAATTTAAAAAAGAAAAGCAACAAATCAAAAATTACAATTAAAAACCAAAACAGAAATTCTGAAAATCAAAGAAGATACTAAAAAAAAGAAAAACAATCAATAAAACTAGGAGCTAGTATTTTTAAAATGAGTAAAATAAGTAAACAGCTAGCAAATGTTGTTTAAAATTAAATCAAAATTAAAAAGAGATGATACATAACAACTGAAAATAAAATAAATGAAATAATTTTGCCGAGTTATATGCCAACAAAACTAACAATTAGATAAAATGTATGAGTCTTTGCAACTATGTAAAATACCCAGATTATGAATAGAGAAAGTATATTATTTAAATAGCTCAAGATAAGCAAAAGAATCTAAATAATTCATAAGTAAACACTGATTTTAAAAAATAGCCAGGACCAAAAGGATTCACAAATGAATCCTATCAAATATGCAAAAAACCACCTATTTCCAATATTATGTAAACTGCAAAAAATAAGGAAAGAAGGGACTCTTCCAAACTCTTCCTAAGATATAGATATATTCTTCATGCCTAATCCAGGAAAAAAAAAGGAGGGAAAGAAAATTACAGACCAATATATTTAATGAACATCAATACATAAAATATGAGCAAAGAGACTTCAACAACATATGTTAAAGAATATCCAGTCTGGCCTCATTGGATTCTAGACTCCAGAAATGCAGGTTTGGTGCAACATAAAGAAAACTATAAACAAAATGAACCATAACAACAATCTCATGATTATATTATAAGATGTTAAAAGGTTTTTTGATAAAATCCAATATCCATTTCTCATTAAAGTACCCTAATGCAAAGGCGTCATACACAGTCTGAAAGCTACATGTATTACACAGTTCTCCCAAGTAGAAGTGGAACCAGGTTAAAGTGTAATGGGGAAACATTTAATGAAATAAAAAAATAAGAAAACAAAAAATATTAATATGTGGTTTCCAATATGCTGCCCTTACAGATCCTTATGTTCAGTTTAGTGGCCCTAGTTTCTACTTGAGTTTGACACTACTGTTCTAAAACATAAAGACTAATGGAAGTGTTGTCATTATGGTAAGTTGTTTTCATCTAAAAATCTAGAGCCAACGTAATATATGACATAGAAAGGTCAAGGTCTTTCCAATAATTTCAAGGGTAAAGAAATGATATGTACCATCACCAATATTACTTAATTTCATGCCAGAAATACTAGCTATTAACAATAAGACAAGAAAAAGAAATTGAGAGAATAAGCCCGGGTATAGAAGAAACAAAATATCACTTCTTTGAAGATAAAATGGTATAGCTAGAAAATACAAGAGTTAACTACCAAATTGATAGAAAAAAATCATAACTTAATTCTCAGTATATAAATAAATCTACACAAATCACCAGCAGTTCTTTATGTTACCAACAAAGCCTGGGAGGAATTGATAGAAGCAAAAATTTCATTCAAAGCAACTATAACATATAAAAAATAGCTGGGAGTCTATCTGCCAAGCCACACAGAAACTATATGGATACAACTACAAAAAATTCTCTGTACAAATAAAGACAGACCTAAGCAATTGGGAAATGTTAACTTTTCATGAATAGACTGTGCCAATATGATAAAAATAATAATACTAAATTAATTTATATATTCAGGGTCATATCAATCAAACTACCAAAGCATTATTTTAGAGAACTAGAAAAAATAATAATGTAATTGAACTGACGAAACGAGAGATCAAGAATCACAAGAGAAATAATGAAAAAATGAGTAGGAAGAGTGCCTCGTATCCCAGATCTTGAACTATACTACAAGGCAGTCATCAAACTACTTGACACTGGTAAAAAAAAAAAAGAAAAAAATACCACAGAGGTCAATACTGGAGCAGACAAAATACATAGTATACAAAAGCAAATGAACACAATAGCATAGTGTTCAATAAACCCAAATATCCAGCTATTGGGATGAGAACACAACAAAAATTTCAGGTAAAATTAGATAATGATCTGGCAGAAGTTAGGTATAAATCAAGATCTTATACCACATGCCAAAACAAGATCCAAATGGTTACATGACTTAGATTTAGAAAGTCACGTAATAAATAAATTAAACAAGCAAAGATGAAACTATTTTTCATACCTATGGAGAAGACTTCATGAGCAAATAAAGGAATATAAATAGGATAAAGGAAATTATAGAAGATAAACAATTCTGGCCACGTAAATTTTTAAAAATATTTTACCTAAAAAACCAATTCATTTGACATTCAAAGGTAAACAGTTAACTGGAAAAAATAACTCTTTGCAGTAATTTTCTCCCATAAATCTCATTTCACATACATTATACATGGAATCTATTTAAAAAAGAAGACTACAGGCATTCAGAAGTTAACAGGAGACAATCAATGGGAAAAAGAGAAAAAGTAATACTCATAGGATGAGGTGTCTATCTGTCAATGTATGAAGGATAAATAATAAACAAAGTGCATTAGAAATTTTAAAACTAGGTATGACCTCATAGGCATCAGTGAAATTTGCTCATGACTAGAATATAGAAATAAAACATTAAACCATGATCTTATTTTAGAGCAGGGATGAGGAACCTGCGGCCTCAAGGTTACATAAGGATTTGTTCTGTAAAACTTGGAGTCAGTCAAAAGGACACACCCAAGGACCTAAAAAGCCACATGTGGCCTCAAGGCTGCAGGTTCCCCACCCCTGTTCTATAGGAATAGCTTAGGTAGAAACTGAGGGGGAATAGTATTATAGTTTTGCAATATGGCTTCCTTTAAATTAGGTGTTCTTAACCTTTTTATGTGTGTCATGGACACCTTTGGCAGTTTAGCGAAGCCTATGGGTCCCTTCTCAGATAACAGTTTTAAATGCATAAAATACAATAGGAAATGACAAAGGAAGCCAATTATTTTAAAATACACATCAATTTCTTTAAAAATATGTTCATGAACTGAGATGTATTTCACTACAGAGTGAGATTCAGATACAAATAAGTCCCTTGGGCCTATGAAGGACATGACTCCCTTTTCTAGGCTCCTTGGGAATTTTGCTTGATGTGAACATGTCTCCTTGAGTTTCCCAGGACAGAGCGACTCAAAGGAAGGCAGTTGGGTATGCAATATGTTGTGTCTGTATTTTCTTCTCCTGAGTGTCTTGTGGGCCATGGATTGTACCGGATATTTTCCCCTGTGACAGAGTGTCAGTTTTCTGGGACAAGGGAGTCTGTGATGATAAGCCTATCCAGACACATCACCAACAAAATTTCTCATCCAGAAATTGTTCTGAGGCTCTATGCCATCACTACATGAGATGTTTGGGAGTCCCAGTTGTAAGAAATTTGGATTGAAGATATAGGCTTCTATTTTGTCAAGTTCATAGATGATACAATTCTGGGAGGGAATAGCTAACATGTTGGATTAGAAAATTTGGATACAAAAATGTCTCAATAGGTTGTATGGTTGAACTAAAGATTAAATGCAAAGTCATAGAAAATGAAAGAGTCAAGTTTAGGCTTGCACAGAAAAAAATTCATAATATTAAAGCTACATAAAAAGTGTGTTCAACTGACTTGGGAGATATGGACCCCTACTCACTTGGAGTCTAAACAAAGGCTGAATGACTACTTACCAGATATACCACAGAGGGATTTTTTTTCAACCCTTTGGAAGCAACTAGGTTGTAGAGTGATGGAACACTAGGCTTAGAGCGAGGAATATTCGAGTATCAGACACTTATTAGCTGTCTGATCCTAGGTAAGTCACTTAGCTTTTCAACCTCAGTTCCCTCATTTGTAAAGTGGAGGTAGTAACAGTACCCCACTTAGTGTTGTGAGGATCAATGAGATAATATGCATAAAGTCCGCAATAGGCCTTTAAGTCTAAATAAATGTTGGCTATTATTGTTGGTGTTATAATCATTATTATTTTTTCAGATACAAGATGAACTAGATGAAAATAAATGCTGCATATGAGAAATTTTTTGATAGAGACAATTTTCTGTTTGATATTTAGAGAGGAAATGTTGCTAGAAGCCACTTTTTCAAGGAACCCCATATATATATGTTATATACATTATATATTCACCTGTGCAACAGTAGAATTCTGTGGCATGCAGTTGGGGAAATGTCGACTCACACTGATGTTGTGTGTAGTGAGTGGCAGAAGCTGGAGAAGAGATGATAGCTTGTCATATTATGACTATTTCTCACATAAGCTTAGCCAGTGTAAAACATACAGCACAACATGGAAGCAAAAGGATCTCAGTAACTGTCTCAGCTGGCAAATATCTGATCTCTTTGTTAAGCAAAGAGACAAGGGAGTCAAGGTCAATAGCAGCTTAAAGTACAAATGTATTTATAAAACACTGGAAAGGAGAATGTCAGAAGAGTATAAGCAGTGTTGTATCACAGGACAGCAAAAAAGGAGTGAAGAGATAATGGGTCTACAGAGATAGGGTCTACAGGAAGCTTCACATGAGTGAACAAAAGCCCTCTAAAAGCATTTCTAGGTGACTTGGAAAAATTGACTCTTCATAAAAGATGGGTTTTATATGCAATGTGGTAAAAGTGTGGTTTCATCATGAAAAATTAAAGATTATATGTCAAAATATCATGAACTCAAAGCTGTATCATGTAAAACAAGTGATTATAGCAAAAAAAAGATAATTGAATGTTAAAATTTTTAAGATAAAAAGTTTTAAAATTTATTATAGAACAATAAATGTAATTATTTTACTTTGTCCCAATTCATTTGATATCACTCTATACTCACTAAAGGGATTCACCATTTTTTTTTGACGGGGGAAGGCAGGGTAATGAGGCCAGATTTGAACTTAGGTCCTCCTGACTCCAGGGCCAGTGCTCTACTCGCTGCACCACCTAGCTGCCCCAGGATGTACCATTATTATTTAAGATTGGGAATTTGCCACAAATGGTATGGTCCTGTGGATGTTTCTATTTGTAGATAACATTGTGCTGGCTGCATTGAGCTCTTAAATTCTACAACATCTCCTTAATAGGATCAGCAGGTAACCTCAAAGAAAAATCACCATAGTAATCCCCTCAAGAATAACCAAATGAATGGTAAATGTCAATTACTCAGATTATGGCATGTTGGTTTGTTCATTGATTTAGTTTATTAGTACATATATCTTAGACAGGAATTTAAAGTGGATGATAAATTGGCCCAAATTTGAATAGGAAGAAAAGAGTGGACTGGACTCCATTAGGAAATGCATAGGCCTGGGCTGTCCAACCTTAGGTTTTTATTGAAACAATAGACAATATATTTTAATTTGCCATTTTAGTGAGAGCTCTGCTGTAGCTTGGCTCCATTTACATTTATGTAAATTTTTATGTAAATTTATATAAATTTCTATGCTTGTAGGTGGGCCACATAAATCTCACTAAGGGTGCACCAATGGCCACATTTGGGACAGCCCTGGCATAGGCCATGCAAATATTCCAAACTGCTCCCTCATATAAAAAAAATTTTTTGATCATTCATACTTTCTGGTAATGTCTACAAATCTTAGAAAACCATGATCTCTAAAGACTAAACTTAGAGATATCCTAAAAGACTATGGAGTTGTACAGTTAATGTTAATAGACCACAACATATTACCCTTAGTGACTTGTACACAAGAAATGGTAAAAAATATTGTCAAAGACATGTATTATTGGAAAAGGAAGTGAAATGGCCATGTAGTAAGAATAGTAGATACCAGAAAGATGGCCCAAGTGTTGCAATCGTAGCTGTGCGGTGTTAAAAAAGCTTCCAGCGAGTTAGGGAGATCCTTCATGGAGAATTTTTGGGAAGACAGACAAAAGTTTCACAGGATGAGAAAGCATGGATGGGTTAAGATCTGCACCATTAGAGACAGTACATACACCAAGACATTACAAATTAAAGGATGTAGGTGCAAGTCATACGGAAGAGGAATTACATTGTGTCTGACTGGCTCCAAAGAACAGAACAAGAACCAGTGGGGACAGACAGACATATTTCAACTTAATTTAACGGAGAAAAATCTTTACAATTGGAGTTGCCCCAAAGTGGAATGAGAGGCCTTGGGAAGTGGGAAATATCCCATCACTGGAGGCCTCCATGAAGAGATCGGATGACCACTTGTCAGACTTGAACTAAATGGTCTCTTTAGTCTCTGCAACTCTATGATCCTATGAGGATATGGTCTGTGCCTTACTTAACTCTCTGTCTTTATTAGTGCCTTCGCATACATTATGCACTAATGTTTGCTAGGCTCAATTGTTGAATCAGGAATTCTTAATGAGAATACCAGGAAATGGAGTGATTTCTTGGAAGCAAAGAGATTTAAGAAGAAAGAAAATTTTCTTGACTAATTCCCAAACATTTCCGAACCTGATTCACCTTTACAACTTGTCAACACGTAAAACCACTGCTCATACAATGTGTTAAAGCTGGACTCTTTTTCCCCTCCTTATAATTTATAAAAATGACCATTGGTAAATTTGGTTTTCTCTTTGGACTGGTTTTTCACTGCTGAATTCTTTCTATCAGTAAACCAGAAATAGGAATAAGATTTTAACTACTCTCTAGCCCTACTTAGAGGCAGTAAGTGTGCAGTGGGTAGAGCATTGGGTCTGGAATCAGGAAGAACTGAATTCGAATCTAGCCTCATGTACTTATTAGCTGTGTGATCCTGGGCAAGTCACTTAACCACTCCTAGCCTCAGTTTCTCAACTATAAGATGAAGATAATAATAGCACCTCCTTTTCTGGGTTGTTGATCGGATCAAATGAGATAATGTTTTTAAAAAACACTTAACACAATGCTTGACACATAGTAGGCACTATACAAATGCTTATTTACTTCCCCCTACTTATCTTACTGTAAAATGGAATTGTTGGATTTCTCATCCTGATAGTTTATTTTGTATAGTTGTTTTTTTTTGGTGATGATGAGTTTTTAAAATTGGCTTGGATTTTACATAATATGACCATTTATTTAAAATTGCTTAACTGGTAGTTTAAGGATGATATCTACATTTCTCACATTAATCATACTCTTCCATGTCATCTAGAAACAGGAAAGCTAGAGGATGCTCACTTGTATTTTGAGACACATGGTTCCATTAACCTTCATCCAGACATAGTTCAGAAAGTAGCGGGTCCAGGTCCCCAACTCCAAACAAAATTTCTAACACATTTTTCCGACTTTAGGATCACTAACTCTAGAATACTGTCCCTTACTCATTATTAGTCCTGGATCATTTAGAATTAGTGAGAGATAGTCATTTCTCTGATATTGTTACACCGAAATTGAAGTCCACCATTAAGCCCACCATTAATCCCCTTTATATTCTTGTCTTCGTCTCTGCCCCACACCCCGAAATGGGTTGAAACTGCCTAGGGCATAATTCTGGGTATTGGCCAAGGCTAGTCCCCTGACCCCCACTTCCTCATGATTCAGCATTCTGTATATTCTCTCCACATCAGCATTGTGTGCAAGCATCAGTTGCTAGGGTAAGGCAGAAAGTTCATTTTCAGGAAAACCGCCCCGGTTACCAAGTAGCCCCACACCCTGGGTTATGGTGTGGCTATTCTGCTGACCAAGCTAGGTCCTCCCCCCTCCCTAGACCAAAGATCAAGTAGGGGTTACCTTTTGCGTAATTCCACCTCCTACCATCCACCCATTCTAAGAAACAGACCACCCTGTGTCACTGGACGGTCGTGCCCCTGAGGGCCACCCATTCTTAGGAAGCGGACCACCCTGAATCACAGGATGCTCGCACCCCTGAATCTAACCATATTCCCAAATGTAGTAGGAAGGCCGAATTTATAATCTCAAATATAATCATGTATATGTTTGAATGGTTCTAAATTGCAAGGTATGAGAGGTTCTCTAAGGAGAAAACAACAAGAAATTTATTTAGGCCCCACCGCAGCAGAACCGTGAACCAGCCTCCCCATTCTGACATCTTGACAAAAAGACTCCACGCCCAGAAAGCCCACCTCACAAGAGTAACCAGAAGGCCACAGAAAAACAAGATAGTATTTAGCCAAATCATTTCTACTGGCCTCACATTCCTGCTCGCACTCCTGGTCTACACATAGGTAAGCCCTGCTTCCGCAGCTTCCTGCCTCCGCAGCTTCCGGCTTCCGCAGCTTCCTGCCTCTGCAGCTTCCTGCCTCCGCAGCTTCCAGCTTCTGCAGCTTCCTGCCTCCACAGCTTCTGGCTTCTGCTGAAACTGTCTCTTGGCTCACCTTTCTTCGCAGCTGAGCTTCTGGCGTTCTCAAGCCCTGCCTCAATGACCAGAGACCATTGGTTTCCGAGCTGGCCCCTCCTAAGTCACCAATCCACACCCACACAGGTTTCACACCTGACAGGGCCCTGGGCCTGGGGCTTAGCACTTAACAGCTGAAAGT
>CM053622.1:212929357-212946553 GCA_028646595.1 Phalanger gymnotis | reverse complement strand
AGAGAGAGAGAGAAAATTCCCTGGAACTCTCAGGGAAAGGGGAAAAAAGAAAGGGCAGAAACCAAATAAGTCGCCCCGCACCCAGGAAAAGAAGACGACATCCGACAGCGCGGAGGAGGAGGACCACGGCGCACCAGCCCTGGGTCCTACTACTACTTACTGCCCTTTGTACTCGCAGCCCCACCGCCTCCGGGCCCTAAAATCTCTCCCGGCTTGGCCGGTCTCTCCCTCTCCATTTTAACCGCACCGGGTAACAGTGAAGAGAGGGTGCCCATAGAGGAAAAAAAGAAAGAAATCTGGCGTGACGGAGCAGCCTGGGAACGCCGTCCGCCCGGCTGCTTTCTCCGCATCCTAAAGAAGCAAAAGAGGGGAGGGGAAGCTCGCTGGTGAGCGGGCCGGAGGGGGACCGTCGCGGCCGCCGCTGCTGCTTCCCATCCCTGCGGCCGCCTGAGGGGGAGAGGAACCGGCTCCGCTGCTCAGCCGCTGCTGCCGCCGCCGCTGCCTGTACACATACACACAGGCACACGCAGACCCTCCTTCCTGCATCCATCCCCTTGATCTCTCGCTCTGTTTTATTACTCCTGGTGCGAGTCCCGCGGACTCCTCGCTCCGCTATTTGTCATCATCGCTCTCTCTCCATTGGCGGGGAGGAGAGGTTGAGAAAGAGAAAGGGGGGGTGGGGGTGGGGAAGGGAAAGGGGGGGGTAGGGTTGCGTGTGTGTGTATGTGTGTGTGGAAAACTGCCTGGAGTCGTCTCTCTCTCCGCCGCTGCTGCTGCTGCCGCCGCTGCTCCTGCCACCGCCGCCTCCGGCTCCTCCTCGGCCCCTCTTCGCCTCCATGTGCCGGATAGCGGGAGCGCCGTGGACCCTGCTGCCGCTGCTAGCGCTGCTGGCGGCCCTGCACCAGGTAAAGGGCGCCTCGGGCGGACAGGCCGGCTGGCCCGGGGACGGACTAGGGGATGGGGACGGTAGGAGGGTGGGGTGTGGGCGGGTGGAGGCTCTGGGTCCCTTTGTTCCCCCGCACTGCTGCTCCGGTGCAGGGAGATGCACCCGGGAAGGGGTGGGAGGGACGGGGGTTGCTGCACAGTTGCTGTAGCAAGGGAGAAGATATGAGTGCGGGCCAGGGAAGAGGAGGAGGAGCAGGGGCAGGGGGTTGTTGGCAGAGCAGGTTGTTTGCAGCCGCTGTTCTGGCAGTGCCCTGAGGGGGGGAGGATTGAAACGGGTCACCGGGGCGCCCCTCTGGGGACTGTGGGATCTTTAGGAAAAAAGCGCAAGGGGTAGTTGGGGAATTTCCATGCATTTGCAATTTTCCGCTTTCTGTCCTTTTACTTTGCTCCATTCGTATGTTTTGTTTTGCTCTCTGAAAATGAGGTGGGTAGTTTGTGGTAGGGATTCCCCAGCTTCCCTTCTGAGCGCCCCCCTCCCCCCCCATCTTTGCTCTCTGTGTCTGGGATGCAGAAGCAAAGCGGCACTTGCTTCTACTCTGACCCACAACCATCCCTGTCCCCAGAGCAGCCTCCACCCTCCTTCAGCTGGATTTATTCCCGCAGAGTTGTCTCCTGTACTCTTTTCACTTACTCGGGCAATTTCCCTTGTCCACCTCTCCTTAGGAAAAAACAAAACAAAACAAAAAGCAAACTCACACCCGTGTCCACCTTCATCCCGCAAACCCTTGCTCAGTCTGGGAAGGAATAGGTCCTGTCACCGGTCCATAGTCTCTCGTCTCACCTCTCATACATTTGCTTTCATAGCCCCCTTCCCGCACACCTTAGCCTGGGAACACTGCGATGACCTGTCCTTTGACATGTGCTCTCCTTTCCCGACCTTCTTGCTCAACATTCTATTCATTTTAGGATTCCCTATGAATCCTTCCCACGTTCCTCTCTACACTTGGTCGGGGTAAAGAGACTCCGCTTTCTGTGGGTTATTCACTGAGTCAGTAAATACCTCCTCTTTTCCCTGGCCCCCTACCATGCTCCCTTTCCTGCTTTGTGGTTTGGGCTTCTTAACTTCTCTCCTGTCCTCGGACCACCCCCCTCCTGGTGCTTCTTTCTCTCCCAGTCGAGCTGGGCTTGCCTGGTCCCGCAAGACTGAGCTGTTCAGCCCGCCCCTCCCCACGGCCCCTCTAATCCCATCCTGGGAATAGATAGCGTGCTTCTGCCGCCTCCCCGGGGGCAGGAGCTCCGACTCTCTGGTGCTGGGTCTTCTAGCAGCCTAGCCAGCCGGCTGAGAAAGGAGAAAGCTTTGGTCTTAGCGCCCCCCCCCCCCTTTCCCCAGTCCCAAGCAGCGATGTCCTGAACCCAGGTTAAGAGGCTGGATGTGCTTGCCCTGAGCGAAGGGAGAGGCTTCACCCGGGGAAGTGGACTGAAAAGGGGCTTCTACTGCACAAAGGGAAAGTCGGGACTGGGTGGCATCCCCCAAGGTGTGTTAAGGGTGGGGAACAGCGCTGAAGGTTTGCTGTGCTAGGACAGATGGTGCAGCTCATCAACCCTTAATGGTCTTTAAAGGTTGGGGCATTTCCTGTCCCAAAGTGCAGGGAGGAGCTGACTCCAACAGGGATACTAGGCTTGCTTGAGGGGGGGAGGAGGACTGTCGAGCATAGTACAGAGTAGTCGGGGTATCCTCCCGCCCATTCTTTATTTCTCCGGGGCAAGGGTGTTGCTGGCTGTAACTGCAGCAGCCCTCTAGACGGGTGTGGGCTGGGCTAGTCTTTGCGGAGTCTCTGTCCATGGTGCAGGCTAGCCCGGGGTCACTCAGTCCCGCCGCCTGCCTCTCTCTCTTATTCCTCTCGTCCTCTAACCCGTTTCACTTAGTGCCATTTCACAGGCTTCTAGTTCTTGATAAGACCCCTCCTTCCCTTTTCTTTCTCTTTGGTCTCTCCTTTTGTTCTTCCCCTCCAGTCCTCCTTTTCCCAGCCTACTGGTGTCTTACTCTCCACCTCCCCAGGTTTCTCAGTACCCGGTGGAGGATAAAGGGGTAGTTTTTATTAGACTAGGGCAAAACACATCAGTTCCCAAATTTTTGTTCTTTGTAAGTTCAAGGTTGGATTTCTTTTCATCTGGGGGGAGGGAAGGATGAAGGGGGAAGAGACTATTTGTCCCTGTCATTAAGCTATTAAGAGTGGCTCCTCACAACATAAAAGCTTCAGCACCTTACTCTTTCTTCTTCTAAAACTTATTTATTCCACCCTTTAACAATGGGATTTGTCCAGAGATATATTCTTGGAGAAGAAGCCTAGTTTTGGTATTGGATAGACAAAACAAACTTTCCCAAATACGTTATGTTTCAGATTATTGGAGTTGCTTTTTTTACAAAGAAGATTTCGAAGTTTTTTTTTTTAAGCTCTCAGTGTATTTAGACATCAGTGTATGCTTCTATATACAGACATTTAATAAGTCTTTCTAGCATGAATTTCTGTAGCAATTTCTAATTTCTGTAGTTCTGTAATTCATGAATTTCTGTAGTAATTTCTAATTAGCTTTTTATCTTAAATCAGTTTTAATTTAAACCTAAATGTGAAAGTAGGACAGGAAACTGATCATGCTGATTTGTTTGTTGATATTCACAATCTGAGGTATTGCTAAGTAAGTTATGGTTGGGGAAAATCTAATTTCCTCTTTAAGGACAAAAAAAAAAACCCAAACCCTAGGATATCTTGTTTGGAGTGAGTTTTGTTGTTAGTAAACTTTAAAATTAGAAATTATGCTTAGAACAAATTAGCTTTATAAATCTGAATCATGAAGCCAGTTTTAAAGTCCATAGTTCATTTTCCCCGACCTCAATTTATTTTTAAAACACCTGCATGTAGTAAGCACTGCATGTAGTTAAGTAAAGGCTTCACTTTAAATTTTTCTCCAAAGTATATTCAGTTGCTCAAAGTTTCAAGTTTCTTGTCTTCTGAAATTGTCATTTGTGGTCTGTCATGTAAAACCAAACAACCTTTTTCTGCAACTTGACAATTTTGTAACTCATGAGTAGTTTAAGTCAGGCAGTTAACATTGAGTTATTTGAAAGGTCATTAGGAATGGCAGTGTGCTCAGTTTATGCAACAGAAGTTTTAGGATCAGGTGTACAATGTGTATTGTCAGTCTGAGATTAGAAATGGCTTTGTGCTAATGTTCTATTTTATAGGAGGAAACAACAGCACTCTCTGGAAGGGAAGGGTAGCCTTAACACATAAATCAGGCAACTGCTGCTAAAATTGTTTTATTGGGGCAGGCCTGAGGATGCATTTCAAAGAAAATAGAGTACCTAAGTGTTAATTATAGTTAGATATTGGACTTGTCACCTACATTAGTATAGCATAAAGGAATAGCAGTTGAATATTTTTAAAATGCGTTTACTAATTAACTAAACTTTTAATTATTTTTTAACTTTTTTCCTAAGCATTTGAGATCTTTAATCATCCTTGTTAGTGTTTTGTATGGATTGCTTTTAAATAAAGTTTAAGTTTTTGTATTTTGTGATATTTGATTTCAAGTTAGCCTTTTTAAAATATATAACATTACTGCCTACTTAGGACACTGACCTTTGTCCAAAGTTGAGTTGCATGTAGCTTTGAACTTCAGTTTTCACAGGTTAAAGGAAGAATTAGCCAGTTTCAGTTCAAATATATGGCCTTCATTTTCCTTCAAACTTCGAATTTTTGAATTCTAAACAAGTTTGTGATTGCTCTCCATCCCCCGCAAAACCCATTACTGTGTTCGTTTAAGGCAGACCCAATAACTATGTGAGGAACCTCTTTTTCTTTTCTATTCCTGCTCTGTTTTCATTGCTCAGTTACATTGTTTTAATTTAAATATACTTGTTTTGGGTTAGGAGGCAGTAAGCTTTTCTGAGAAGTTAAATGAAACTTCTGTCTCTTGTTCCTTTTTTTTTTCACTGTATCCTTGTGTTCTGTCTTAAGTGATCTCTTTGGAAACCTAAGTATATTATCTAAAGATATTTTCTTATATTAAAAAAGGAATATTTTTCCTTTTTATTATCAACATACTTTGTAGTTATGTCAGTCACAT
Organism: Phalanger gymnotis; assembly: GCA_028646595.1. Taxonomy (NCBI): domain Eukaryota; kingdom Metazoa; phylum Chordata; class Mammalia; order Diprotodontia; family Phalangeridae; genus Phalanger; species Phalanger gymnotis. The sequence goes on along the minus strand of CM053622.1, from coordinate 212,941,540 downwards.
GAAACAGTTCTAGGAACAGGAGAATGAGTCAGGATGAGCAAATCTAGACTATAATAAGCTGGTAAACCTTAAGTATAAAACATACACATTGGTACTTACTTGTCATTGATTTGTTTAATATATATGCATATTGGAGGAAGGAAAATTAACTTGTATGAATAAGCATAAATACTTTTCTCCCCTTTGGAGTCATGAATATATCTGCTCATACATTTCTTAGGCACATATGATCATTAGATGTGGTGGAGCCTGAATAAGCTGGAATCATTTTTTTTTAGAAAACAATAGAAGTATCTTGAATATTTGGAGATAATTTTTTGAAAGAGTAAATTGTTTTAAAATGAAGACTAAATTAATTGCAAGCCTAGAAGTTAATGTATGGTGTTTTCTTTGCTTTCCTGAAACCCACTTGTTTTCCTTTAAGGAAGTTTGGACCGGGATTAAAGAGGAAAACTCTTTTTAAGCTGTTATTATTGTATAAAGCTTGAACATCTTATGGAACATATTTCTGATGATAGTTCATTACATCTGCACTGCTCTTAATTTTCTTTTTTTTTCATTAAAATTCTTAAATCTGTTGTGCCTCATTAAGCTTTAGGATTTTTAATGAGGAAATGTCAAGACTTAAAGCAAAGTTAAGCTTGCTTTAAAATCCTTTCTTCATCTAAAGTGACTCAAATCTCCTTCCTGTTTTCAAGAGGATATTCTCAAGTTAGATTTAGTCTGATTAAAAAAACACTTAACATTTGAGATATGTGTGTGTGTATACATATATATATATACATATGCATATATATAGTAATTCCCTTTTGACCTATGTAAAATTGTGTGTGTGTTTGTATAATTTTGGCTCAAATATAAGTAGTAGTCAAGTTTAATTTACAAAATCTTGCCTATGACTTTTATCTACCATTTTGAGAAAAGGAGAGATCTAAAATTTTACTTTTATCAGTTGAATAATCATTTCACATCTACAGTAACTATAATAACCTATAGCCTATTCTACTAATTTTTTATAGGTTTAAAAATCATCAGGAAAGTAAAACAAAACAAAAAAAAACCAATAACTAGTAATCCAATGCCATCATTTAGATTCTAAAATTACAAATGCCAAGATACTCAATTTTATGACAATTTTGTTTTGTGTTTTTGTCATTATTTGTACAATTCAAGTTAGGTAATATAAGCAGGTGTACTCTACTCTTTGCAAAGTGGGCCCCATGTTAGGGCAACTTCCAAATTTCCCGCTTTGTGTTAAAAATATCACTATCTTCGTAGTCATCCAGGTTCCCAATCTGTCTGGCCTCTCCCTACCCCGCTACCTCCAATCAGTTGCCAAGGATTATTGATTCTATATTCATACCATCTTTTCCATTCATATCCTCTTGGCTCACTTTGCTACCTACCTATTTCAGGCCTGACAACTTTCTGCCTCAACTGCCTTCTAATTATCCTCCCTGATTCCAGGGTCTCTCCAATCAGATCCCAAAATAATCTTCCTAAGGCAAAGCTCTGATCATGTTACTCCCTTGCTCAAGAACCCATTGACTGACTCCCCATTGCTGAAGGATAAGATACAAATTCATCAGCCTGAAGTTTGAGGCCTTTCCTGGATTGTTTCTTACTTCCCTTTCTAGTCTTATTTCAGTTCTGTTTGCTACATTCTGGCTAAAATGAACTAACAGTTCTCTGAATTCAGGACTCAGATACCCAGCCTCCATACGTTTCCATTAGTTGTTCCCAATACCTGGAATATACTCTTTCCTCATCTAGGCTTCTCAGGGTCTTTGTGACTTTCTTTCAAGACCAAGATGTGGTGCCACTTCCTCATGAAAGTTTCCTTGATAATCCGAATTATTTCAGGTCTTTCTCTCTTCAGTTTACTCTCTATCATGCTTATATCCATGATGTATTTTCCTGATAAATTGTAAGCTCTTTGAGGGCAGAAACTTTTTGTTTTTGTTGTATATGCTTCCATAATTTTTCTCATATTGTAGTGCTTAGTACATGTTTGTTGAATTTTATTTCTTTCTGGTTTTTTTTGTATATGTTGAACTCAGGGATCTTTTTTTTTAACTGTTTAGCTTAGGGAGTGGAGGATATATAAAGGATGCTTAGCAAATACTGCTATTTGTGTCTGGGGCATCAGGGGTATTTGGGAGAGTAAGTTACTCTGATTGTATAATTATTGTGAAGTGGTAGCAAAAGTTCCCACCAGCCTGGGAGTCTAGAGGTCTGGGTTCTAGTCCTGGCTGTTCGAGTAATTGTGACTTGGACAAATCACGCTTCTTTTCTGGGTTTTAGTATCTTTATCCCTAAAATTAGGAATTTGGACTTGATGATCCTGAAGGAAGCTCTTTTCGGTCCTAAGATTCTTCAATTCATGGAAAGAAACTTCAATAGTAACTACTTAGGATGGTGCCTGTTGTCTTATTTATTTTAGAAAGAGTAGAACTTTACTGTTGAACTTAAAAATGAAAGGATCTTCAAGTAAATCAGAAAGGATCTTAAAAAATAGCAAAGTAACAGAGTGATAATTCTGGACTTTATTGATAGCAGTCACTCACTGTTCTTTGAACTTGGCATTCCATCTCCTGCCTCCGTAATTTGCAAGGCTATTCCCTCCACCTGTAATGTACTCCCTCTTAGAATCCCTGACTTCCTTTAAGGCTCTGCTCATGTGCCACCCCCTCCTACATGAAGCATTTACTGATCCCTTTATAGTGTTAGTCTGTTCCTCTTTAGATCACCATGTCTATCTTTGTGTTCACATGTTGTATCCCACCAGTAGAAATAAGCTCTTGAGGGCAAAGCTCGTTTTTAAATTTTCTTTTTATGCTTAGTACCTTCCACACTTCCTTGTACATAGTCACTTAATAAATGATAGTTGGATAGAATTGGATTGGATAATTTAAGGTATATGTTTATCAAAAGAAGTTTTTTTTAGCCAGCTTTTAACAAATGTTCTTTGGAAAGAAGGTGAATTTTTTGAGAGTATTTAATAGCATATATAAACAAAATGATAGTTTGGTATTTCATTACTTCAGAAATGCATCATTTAATTGAGATAGTTTATACCTGCCACCAATGAAGTCAAAACCCTTTCATACCTGGTAGGAAGGAAGGAAGGAAAACAGCATTTATTTAGCCCCTACTAAAGGCCATTGTGTTAAGCACTTTACAAATATAATCTCATTTAATCCTCACAACAATCCTAGGAGGTAGTTACTATTATTATCTCCATATTACAGCTGTGGAAACTGAGGCATACTTGACCAAGGTCACACAGCTAATAAGTGGCCGAAGCCAGATTTGAACATGGATCTTCTTTGACTCCAGGTCCAAGTGCTCTATCCTTATAGCCCCCTAACTGCTCTTGCTCCCTGAAATCAGGTGGTTTCATTAGGTTTCAAATGACTGACTGAAAAAGTTCAGCCCCAGTCCTGAACTTTTCTAGACTTAGCTAGGCTAGTCCTTGAACCCCTCCTCAGATTATTTCCAATTTTCTAGTAAATCCTTACCGAGCATACTTTCTGCTGGCAATAACCAATTGTTGGGGCATCCGAACACCACAGCGGTGGAGAACCTAAAATTACTAAGGAGGAAAAAAAATCTTTCAACCATTCTTTTGTATCCTGTCAATAGCAATCCTTGTTGAAAGCAGAAATAACCTAGGAAAAGGATCATGAAGCTCTCAGACTCTTTTTCAAAGACAATAAGTTTTAAATCGAAGGATATAAAAACTCTGAAAAGTTCCACAGAAAGGCAGCCACAATGATCCAGAATGAAGCTGGATTAAGAAATTCAGAACACTTCATTTGAGGAAGAGCGAGCCTGGGAGGAGTAGTTCATAGACTGCTGAACTTAGAGTCAGGAGGACCACATTTCAAATCCCAAAGAGAATATGAGTCATTCCCCAAATGATAAATAGTTAAAGGATATGAACAGGCAGTTTTTCAACGAAGAAATCAAAACAACATTGTTTTAAGAATGACTTTGAGGGAATAAATCATTTTGATTCATAAATATCCAAATTAACTATAAAGAACGTATGAAGAAAGATGTTATCTGTATTCATAGAAAGAATTGATAAATAGAAGTGTGAATAGAATAATTTTACATATGTATGTATACCTGTGTCTAATGGCAGCCATCTCTGGGGGGTTCGGGGAGGGGGAGGAAAAATTTGCACCATAACTATTGTATATTTAAAAAGGAATAGCAAATTGCACATGTTAGATTTGTAGTTACATGTGCAATCATCTTTTTTATTATACTGTGTTATGGAAATGCTTGTTTTATTCCATAAATTAAAAATAAATTTTAAAAATCCCACATCCTGGCTTCACGATCTTGGGCTAGTCATCAGTCTGGACCTCAGTTTCCTTATCTGTACAGTGAGGGAGTTGGACTTGATGACCTCTGAAGTCCTTGCCATCTTGGGACTTTGTATCCTATGATAACTGGCAGAAGAATATACCATCATGAAAGCTATCAGTAATATGAACCAGAACCATCCCACGTTGTAGAGCTGGATGAACTATGGAAGTGGGCTTAGATACATTCATGGCTAGATAGTGATGGATGGGTCCATAATAATAATAATAATGGCAATTATTATTATTATTATTGGAAAGTCATGAATGTTCAGCCATGACATTACAAAAGTCTATTCCATAATAAAGGGCAAGCTGCCTCTAACAGAGAAAAAATACTGTATTGGTGGTATGTTTATGTTCATTAATATTATTTGTCATTTCATTTCCCTATTTACCCTATCCTTTTGTTGTATTGATATAGCAGAAGTATTGGCTTAGGTGGATGGTTTCAATAATTTGGAGCATAATGGCTAGAATACACATATAGAAGGTCAAAAGAAGTTTTTCTGCAATTGGCTGTTAAGAATAGCTAGCATTTGTATAGTAATTTAAAACTTGTGAAGTGCTTTACATATGTTGTCTTTTTGACAACATACCAACAAGGTGTCCACTGACTTGTTGAGTCAGGTGAGTTATCATGGGCTAATTCACCTCCAGCGTTAAGAAGAAACATTCATTTTATTGTATCTTCCAAGTCTTTTTGAGCAAAACAGAGATAAGTATTATTTATAAATAGTAGGTGACTTGATTTTCTTTGCTCCTTTAATGGCTCACTTTCCCCATCCATATAGACCCCAGCCTGTCATTGCCTTCTGATCTTGTATTATTTTTGTCCATGCCCTCTCATAAATTCTCCATATGTGGTCATCCCAAGCTGCTTACCTCTCTCCTTGGGGCTTGTTGATTTTTCATAGGAAGTAGTGATATCTACCAGTGGAGTAGACCTGCTATTCATTTGTTACCACTTAATTCTCTCTAAGTGAAGAGTTTACCTCCTTTCTAGGCTGTACAGCTCTTTACAATCTTTTGACACTTGGTATAATTCTTCATTGGTGATATGCTATAACCCTGTTCTTACCTTCTGTGCTTCTCTTCATTTATTATACCACCTTTAAAAAATATTTAGCACAGTGCCTGGCACATAGTAGGCACTTAATAAATGTTTATTGACTGACTGAAATTTTATGTTCTTTTGATTTTCTTCATCAAAATTTGTATCCATCTCTAATAAATACTATAGAACTAGACATTGAAGGAGGTAAGGAAAACTGTATTCAATAGTAATTTTGGAGTGTTGAGTGAATAGAATGCAAACTTGAATTTGTTGCTCTTGTTGCTGCTTTTCCTCAAACAGCTTGTTTCTATTCTCATAAATTTGTCAATACTAAGGAATGAAGAAATATTAGCATTGCTGGTCTGCACATAGTAGGTAATTCTGAATATTTGATTAATGGAAGTATTGTATCTTTCCCTGAGTTTTTGAAGGGAGACAGTGATTGTGTTTGTGTGTGTGTGTGTGTGTGCTCTCCAGTGTGCAAGTACACACAGCCCAGGAATTATTTGGATCTTTGATCATTATTGCAGTTACTGCCAAGAGAATAGGAAAGTGAAATGATTGTTTTTCCTCTTCTTCAAGACACACTGTAAGTTTATACAAATTATTTCCTTAGTACCTAATGCAGGCCTCTTACATATTAATGATCTTGGGATGTATTTGTGAAGACTCCTCTGCCCATTATATTTTAATTACCTTCCTTTGCTATTTAGAGCATTTCAAGAATTGTTGGACTTTCGATACTCATTATTCCATGCACCTTATGAGAATATTTATTGCCAGAGGAGGATACTCAGCAAAGATAAACATATTAACTCCCATCTCCTCTTCCCTTTTTCCTTTTATTTTTCTTTCGACGCTTTCTTTTTTCATTTTTGAGGACAATAGTGTTAAGTGACTGGAAAATTCAGAAGAGACTGTGTGTGTTGGGTGGGTGGTGGGAACTGCTTTGTTCCATCTCCAGCTTATTTTACACGTGAAGAAACTGAGGCACCTTTCCCAGGGTCACACGGCTAGTGTCTGAGGCCAGATTTTAAAGTGGAGTAGCCCTGACTCCAGGCCTCACACTCTATCCACTGTACCACCTGGCTACCCTAATCATGGGTAAAGGTTGCTGGAATCATTTTCATTAGAAAGTTTAAATTTGTACCTGAGTTTTGATAGACTTTTTTATGTAGCTGACCTTTGAGCTACTCCGAACAACTATGAAATCTTTTGCTTTGTTTTGCTATTATGATCTATTATGATGAGGCTGCCCAGAGTATTTTGTGCCTTGGTTACTTGATTTGTTAGTAGGCATCTTTTAGGTTTTGAGTAGATTAGTTACTTGAACTCGTGGTAAGCTTTTTCTTTTAATCTGGGGTACCTTGCAGAGTTAGCTGTAGTGACGCAGCAAGTCTGAGGAAAATGTAATGATGTGTTAATGGCTCAAATAAAATAGAATAACTTCTCCTAGTAACTCTTAAAATGTAAAATTACCTTTTAAAGAGCTCGTAAATATTCACGCTCCATATATTTCTATGAAGCAGATATATATATTTTTTCTGTACCTAATTGGGAAGAAAAATGAATGAGAGCCCTGTCCTAAATTTTGAAATGTGTCGATGGTACTAACTTTTCATGTTTGGGTGATTTTAATTCACTTTTTCCCTCCCCAAATTGATTGGGCATCTCTCTTAAAATTAGATTCCACTCTCAAAATCTCTACTCATTAAACAACAACCATGTATTGTGCTTATTTCTGTAATGGTGTGGATTTTAGGGATGGGAGGAAGGTGTGTTTGTTTTATGAAGAAAGTGCTTTGCAAACCATAAAGCATTATCTAATTGTAAGTTGGCAGTTTGTGTGGGGGTGGGGTAGAGAAGGTGCACAAGCTGTTTTGTTTGCCTCTGAGTAAGTCTAGAACTGTTGGTAATTTGATCCTTAGTTAGTGGGTGGATACCCTTGATATGGTTGTGATTCTTAACAAAAGGTCTCTCCCTGGTTGGGGGACACATCAGGCAGGCTTTGAAGTAGATAATTAAAAATCATTAATTGTGTTGCCTTGAAAAAGAATTCAACTTATTCAGGAATTTACCTCACTCTGGGCACGTTTCTTTTGTTTCTGTTTTTAAAATCGTGGTCCCCCTACTTCAGAAATTCTCTCTCCATTATCTGGAGGCTGAATATGGATGTTCATAATGAAGCACAAAGTTCATACTTTCTGGTCAAGTAAATAGGGTTAGTTCACTGGGTGGCCAAAGTATTAACCTTTCCACGTTCTCCTGGTAATCATCTCAGATCAGTCCATCCTCATTTCCTGTGCTTCCTGTGGTTAATTTCTCAGATTCTGGATTCCAGGGCTCTCTTTGTTTGGGTCAGTTTATTAGCAGACTCAAGATGTAAGTGAACTGAAATGTTTAATAATTGGAAAATACAGAAGACTTTTTGCCTGGAAGGCGAACCAGGAAAGTTAGATAGGAAGTCTTAGGTAGTTGATCACAGGGGACATTCTTTACGGCTCAGGGTCACCTTCATGCTTATAGGGTCAAAGCTTTACAAACATTTTGTTCTTTTTAGCGCAGTTTTCTTAAAGAGATAATTATTTCTGGTAGCATTGGAAATACTTTTCTGTCAAGAGCAAAATCAGTGTCTCCTCTTACCTTTGAGAAGAGATAAAAATGTGGGGTGGGGTAGAAACATAAATGCCCTTTTGGCCTCAAGTCTTGAGACTTAAGATTTGGGAAATAATAGATTGTAATCTTTTCAGTGTTACTTAATACCCAGATAAAGCTTTAATAGTGACCCACTTCTTATTAAATAAGGCTCTATTAAATAGTACAGGTTTTTTTTTAACTTAAAAGATGTTAAAATAAGGAGTTAGTCATTGTTATAGATTATAATGCCATCAACCATTTAGGCTTTTGTACTGGGACTTTTAAGCACTTGGTATTTGGGAGCAGAGTACGGCCCTTTGTTTCTTTTTAAAGAAAATCTGAGGGGTTTCTTGGGAAGGGATAAAGAAGCCTCTCTATTCATGTCCTAGGATCTTTGTTTCCTGGGGCATTGTTTCAGTTTATAATGGTTGTTTAGTAGATATAGCATGTAACTCAAGAATTCCATGCATAATGATACAGACTTTTAAGAGCCTGATTCTGAACATAATTGACCACCCAGGATTTATTTGTTTCAAGGATATTTTAAAAGGCAGTTTCCCTATTTCCCTTATGGTATTTGGACATAATTGTATAATGTTTTAAACAAAAATCAGAAATTCTTTTTTGCATTTCACTTAGATGGCGTGTTGTAGTTCTATCAATTATTATTTACTTTCTATTTTATTAAAAAGTATTACGCAGTCTGACACACCCAAAGTAGATTTTATTACATGATATCAGAGCTCTAGTCATTCTATGTAAGCATGAAGTTTGATTTACACTTCCTCTTTACCTTTTTTATTTGATAAACTGGGCAAAGATACTTTTTGGACAGTATCATAAGCAGAAATTTAGTTGGTATGTGATTTAAAAATGAACATAAAGCTGTCACATGTTTTGACATAAATTATTCTAAAGACATATCATATACTTTGGTAACCACAGACATATTTGTGGATTATCTGTATATAGCTTTAAAATACTGGTTCAAAGAGAGATTTGCACATTTAATGGAGACCAACTATATTTTCACTTCCTTTCTTTTCGGTATTCCTGCAAATTCTAAGGGCCAGAATTGTGTTCCTAGTTGTAATCTGGTTGGTTCTTTTTTTGAAAACTTTGGTAACTCATTTAGGTAACTTTTTGTTGTTGTTGAGTTGTCTCAGTCATGTCGACCCTTAGTGACCCCATTTGGGGTTTTCTTGGCAAAAATACTGGAATGGTTTGCCGTTTTCTCCTCTAGCTTATTTTACAAATGAGGAAACAGAAGCAAACAGGGTTAAGTGACTCACCCAGGGTCAGGAAGGGATTAAGTGTCTGTGGTCACATTTGAATTCAGGAAGATAAGTCTTCCCGTCTCTAAGCAGAGCACTCTATCCATTGCGCCACCTAGCAGCCCCTTTAGGGTGCTCCTCAGCTACAATAAACATTTTAGAGAAGTTTGTTCAAAAGCATTCTTGTCTGAAAGATTCAGTGTATTTTCCCCAAGTTATCTAACTTAAGACTACTTATTTGGGAAAAAGCACCACTTTCTAGCTGGTATCAGAGGTTTTTTATGTTGCTGTTTTTTTCTCCCCTCCTGAACTTTATGTGAGCTGTGAAGGGGACTAGTAGCAGCTTCTTAGTATCTTAGCATCCCCTAGCCTAGCCAATTTCCTTGCATATAATATAAAATGTATGTTTATTTCTATATCTGACCAAGCTGTGCCTCATCCTGGGCCATCACCAGTTGTCTTGACTTTTGTCTTGCCATTGGACTTTATCGACTCTGGAAAAGAGACAATGAGGCTGACAACTTTGTGAAACTCCGCCGCACTAAAAACCAGTTCAGGAATGAGTTAAGACATCACCCTGTGATGTCATTGGTCTTCTTTGAAAATGAAGGTGGAACAACAGCTGTGCACGTTTTTATTTGAATTCTTTAGTTTTTAAAAGGTCTAAGAGGGATATGAGTAGCCTTTACAGATTTTTTAAAAGATAACCTAGAATTTTTTGTTCTTAAATAGTAAATATATTTGAGAGACATGATGCATAGTGAATAAAGGGCCAACCCTGGAGTCAGGAATATCTGGGTTCATATCCTCACAAATGCTGAATTTATATGACCATTAGATGAGTCATAGCGTTTTTGTTCCCCCATGCAGCTTTCTAAGACTGTAGGTTACTGGTGAATTGAAGGGAGTTTCCACATCTTTTCCATGCCCATTAAATCTGTAGTCCTGATCCTCTGAGTCCCCATCCCTGCTTCCCATTTCTAAGCAAAAACATATAAACACAGTTATGATATGTGTATGTATTTATATTTATATATGTGCTATCGAACTCTTTTATTTTTCTAAGTATAAACATTACTTTTATGTAAATATTAATCAGTAAAATCCTAATCCAGTGCTTCTGTTGTGTTGTGGAGTTGCTCCCGGGTTCTGGCCTACCAGGCTGACAGGCTCTGGTGGGTCCTATTCTACCAAACTAGAAAAGGATGTTGAATACTCGAACCATCATTTTAGTATAAGAATCCTACCAAGAGGAGAGTTTTTAAATTTGTGTTGCTGGAGGGAGTATGACATTGATGAGAAAGCATGGCTTTTTTAAAGATATCAAAGCCATGCGTCAGTTTATATTATGTCCTTTTTTGGGTGTTCATTCAGAGTCTGCTTTTAGGGAAATCTGATTTCCAAACATGAATCTCTCAGTTTTGTGACCTTCAGGGCCTTGGGTTCCTCACTTGTAAAATGAGGTAATTATTGTAGAAAGAGCACTAGATTTGGAGTCAGAAGACCTGTGTTCAAATATTGACCCTGCTTGCTACTTATGCCTTGGTGACTATGGACAAATCACTTAATCCCCAGTTCATCTGTCAAAGCTATGGTCCCACAAATTAATATTGTCTAAAACCTTCTTTTTGGCTCTACAATTTGGTGATTTTATAAGGTTTGATTCTATCCTCCTGCCTAGAATCCATCTCCTCTCCCCTACTTTAGGTGCCAGAATAAATACCCACTTTTATCCTTGTTTCTCCTTAAAGGCTCTTCAGTGCATTTACATGTACTGCTGTTAGTTAAGAGGTTGTATTCCCAAGTTATTTTCTTCTGTCTGTTTTTGTTTTTAGCTAAGCCGTAAACATCTCAAGCATTTAAACTTTATCACATCTTCATTTTTCATCCTTTCATAGTTCTTCTATAATGGTTTGTAGATACTATGATTACTTGATGAAGATGTTGGCTAGCTGGGTGCCTCTTTTGTTATCCACTTTTCCTAACCATGAGGTTAGCTTTTTACCCAAAGTGATATTTGTACTCTCTTATGTAAAGCAAGAATGTTTAGTTGGGGGAGGGGAGAGAACAAAGTCTGCTTGGCCCACCTCTGTCTACTTGGCCCACCTCCTCCTGCTTGCCAGGCTGCCTCCTCCACTCCACACTCTCAGCAGCTACACGTGCGATTCCCTAGAATTAGTAGAAGAGTCTACCACTTCGGAGAAGTTAAAAATTGTGGTAATGTGTATGTTTTTTAAAAAAAAATATTTCATAGATGTCATTATTAGTAGTACTGGTGACTACCTTGTCACCTATACCAGGCGTCATGGACCACTGGTAATTCCCGGCTCTTATTTTGAGTGCCTGAATCATAGTATTGCAGTGTAAAAAAAAAGAGCCTTGGAGTCAAAAGGCTTATAGTCTACTTTAACACTTATTAACTGTGGGACTCTGGGGAAGATATTTAACTTTCTTTCTCTCAATTTCCTTAGCTATGAAATGAAGATATTAATGTTTATATTGTATGCTTCAGAGTTGAGGGAAGTCCTTAATAAATTTGACCCATGCTATGCAAATGCTATCATTTAGCCATAGGGACCTTCTCGTGTCTGCACACATGATGCGCCATCTCTTGTCTCTGCCTTTGCTTTGCACTGTCTGTATCCCATGTTCTCCTTCCTCAGATTTTCTGGCTTCCTTTAAGACTCCGCTCCAGCAGCACTTCTTCCAGGAGGCCTTTCAAGATTCTTCCAACTGCATCCTTCCCTCTAAGGCTTTTTTCCATTTATTCTGTATTAATATTGTATGGCTTCTTTTACAATGGGTAGTTTTCCTTTAGTAAGAGTAGATTTAAAAAAAA
>CM053622.1:212900125-212928857 GCA_028646595.1 Phalanger gymnotis | reverse complement strand
AAAAAAAATTCTTCTGCACATTCAAGGTCTGATGTATTTGGAGGCTTATGTGCATATATATAGCACAAAGTTTTATTTTTTTTCCATCAGTAGCCATGTGAGCTACTAGGTCTACCGACAGCAGACTCTGAATCAGCAGGCTCAACAGCTCTGCATCTTCCCCAACCCTGGATTCCTGATTAAAGCGACCTACTGGGGCCCCAGTAATATATTCCTGGGAATTCACAGAAGCACTTAGGATCACTACCTACAGTGCAGAATGACTTGGATCAGAGGAGGTTTTATACTCTGAAGGAAATCTGGATGGAAAAATTCTGACAGTGTTTTCATGGCGTGTCCCAGAACAATCTTGTACTGGGAACCTCAAGGGAAGGCAAGGGACCAGAAGAAATACACGAAATGAGCACTGTGCCTTATCTGGAAGGAACTTGGGGAACCAAGGGAGGTTAAATTGAAACTTAAAAGGAAAGCAAAACTCAAGGTATGTGGATGTGACAAGTAGTTAATTGAGATAGCCCAATAGTAATACAACTACAGGAAGCATAGGCCAGGTCAGATTAGTCTTGGTCCTGATGTGTTGGGTCTCTCAATACCCCTACCTTAACTTTATTCCAGGTGAATAGGACTTGGGTTGGTTATAGTTGTGGTCATGATAACACCAGTGGACTTACTATGTTTCTTCCTAACATTCATCAGCAATACAAGATTGGCCATCTTAAAGGATCGTATTATCTTAAGAATCATAGGAAAATAACATTAATCTGGACCTCGGTTCCTCATCTGTAAAATGAGGTATTTGGACTTACTGGCCTGTACTCTAAATTTATGGTCCTATAAAGGATCTGGTAAAGAAGCCCAATCCAAGTATTAGAGCGTGGATAAAGGATACACATGGCCCACTTTGATCTCTGTTGTAGGCGAGAGCTCAGCGGGTTGGTGTCGCACAGTTCCCAGTGTCCCTCCAGATAGACCATCATGGGTCTCTTTGTGGACTATAATGACATTGTTGGTTAATGCTAATTAACCGGTGTTAATTATAAAGACATTGTGCATTAATGTGCTACCTTTACTTAAAATAATAAGATAATAAATGTCTGCTTTTTGTGCTGAAGTTGAGTCCCTACTTTTCACTACAGTGCAATCCTGGACGGCTGATTCTACTTTCATATATTATGTAGGAGGGGGGTTGAATGTCTTAACATTAAATCCTAGATATGACCAACACAATTTCATAAAAGCAAAGCTTATTATAATGATAAGCCTCTATAGTATTTTTAGTAGTAAAACTATTTTCAGAGCCCAATAAAATGGGAATAAACATATTGTACATAGATTATACAAAAGCCCCAATGTGCTATACATAATTATATCACATAAAACTGCAACTCTGTTGTACAATAAATTTGACATATCTAAAACTGTATGCTATCTATACCAAATATTAATTGAACACTTAATTAACAATTTTCCTTGCTGCCTTAGCATTAAAAAGCCTTTGGGGGATAAATTGAATGGCCCACCTTAAAAAAATTCTACTCATGGAAATTTAAACTGATGCTTTTTTTTCTCTCAATACATTTCCCTGTAGCAAGCAGAAGCATTCAAAACCATTCCGTTGACCTTAGAGCTGCACTCAAAGCTGGGATCATTCTTTTCAAAAATAGCCACTGCAGCATATAAATATTTGAAAGCTTTACAAAGAACTTTAGTTGTGAGGGCTGTGATATTGGGAGTTCCTTGAATTTGGTACCGTTCCTTTTCTTGTCTTTGTCACCTCTGCCCTCCTCCCAAAAAATCAAACTCAAGGACATCTCTGATTGTGAAAGAATGATTTTACAGGTTAATGTGGAAAGGGGGGGAGGAAGGGAAGGGCAATAGGTCGCTGAAGGTATCGTAGGATAGTAGAATACAACCTCGTGATAGAAAGCTGTGGTTGACATCAGAACTTGGGCTTCAGGAGCATTGAGATCAGCTAAATCAAGGACAGCTTGTACTACACGGTGACCAGAAAGACTTTTTGGTTTGCTTTTCATTGGTCCTAGCTAAACAGGTTCTTAGAATTCCAGTTGATTTTGTTTGCAGCTTTACCAGGGTCTAAGAAGGTTGTTGGTGTTATGGAGGTTTATGAGTATCGGGTGGTAGGCTAACCTATAGTTTAAGAGATGGACCTTTAATCTTGGATGATGGTTGAGAGCAAGGCAGACTCTTATTCCCAGGGAAATTGGACTATGGAGCAGGTTACCAAGAAAAGTGTTTTGCCATGAGGAAGTGGGGTAGAGAGGAATAAGGAAGAGATACGGCTGATGGCATTAGAGTACAGAGTAGATAGATGGGTCACAGAGAGGCCATTTGCCAGAACCAGGGTACAAAATCAGTGCAAAGGTCATAGAATTATAGATTTAAACCTAGTGAGACCCTTAGACAGCATGTTGTCAGATCCCCTCACTTTGGAGATGAGGAAGCTGAGGACCAAAGAGGTTGTTATCCCACACTGGGCCCACTTTAACATATGGATTCATTGGTTCTTTCTATGGTCACTGCCTAAGCCTACACTGGTTCCAGAGTTGGCGTTTGAGGCGCTAAGTCTGCAACTGGTTAGTCAGGTGACACAAGCTGGGGGCTTTAGGGACTATATAGCCAGGGCAATCACTTTAGTTGATGGCAAAGGTGAAGGTAGAGGTATAAGTGGAGCAAATGAAATGGTAAAAAAAAAAAAAGGTGGCAGAAGTAGACTACTGGTTTCTAGCATTTCAAAGCTGTATTTCCAGTGCCCTTGCACACAATAGATTCTTAATATTGAATTGAATTAGATTGATAGGTGAAGTAGTTTATAGTTTCATATGTTCTACGACTGAAAAAAAGTCATTGGATTTGATGATAAGGAAGCTATAAGTGACCTTTGAGGAAAGTCATTTTAGTAGAGTGGTAGAGATAGAATCCATGGAAAGAGGTAGTGGGGTCAAGGGAATTTTTTTAAAATGAATAAGAAGATGTACAACTGGGATTAGGACAGGGAGCCAGTAGAGAGGAAGAGATTGAAGATTCATGGAGAAAGCATGATTGATGCAACAAGATCATGGAGGAAAGATGGCATCAAGGACAGGTGAAGGGATTGGCAGTTGATCAGTAATATATGGTATCCTCATTATGACAGGATTTAGATTTACAGCTGGAGCGGGACCTCAGAGGTCATCAGGACAAACCGCCTTGTTTAACAGATGAGGAATCTGAGCAAGGAGAAGTTAAATTACTTGCCCCATGTCTGCTATCTAGTAAGCATCTGAGGTGGAATTTGAACCCAGATCTTTCTGTCTTTCAAGTCCAGTGCACTATTCACTACCCCAAGCTACTCAGTAAATGTTTACAGCTTCATGTGTGTGTCTTTATGAATGTGACATTGGACAAATGTCCAATATGTGTCTTTATGAATATGTGCAGATATTTCTGGTTGATTTGGGGGAAGATTTTTGGTAAAGCATGTGACCTATTTAGTTGAAAGAGTTTCTTCTGGAACAGGAAAGAAAGTCTAACACCAGGCATCAAATTCTTTGATGTTATATTTGAACACTGCTGTGTAAAAGAAATAGGATAAAACTGGACCATTATACAACCATGTTTCACTTTTTCACTCCTATAGTGAATGTGTCTGATGGGGTATAATCACTTCTGGATGATTGGCAAGGCTAATTGGAGTGGCTTTGGAACTTGGTGATTTCATCAGCTTAACTTTTCTAACCATCAAGTCCTCAGGCCTTCTGATAGTATCATACTTTTATGAGATTGATTATCTTCTGGAGGTTAGACTACGTTCTATTCAGTAAAGAACAAGTATACTTATTACTATTCATAGTAAAGCCACATAATTAATGATGCATAATGTGTAAACCGAGGGACACAGGCCAGAATCTTGTCAGGAGTGGAGATTGAGTACTGAGCTGTCACTTTCAGTTCTTAGCGGTTTTCTCACTTTTCTTCTTGAAGACTGTGTCGTGGCTAAGTAGAGTTACAGTACTTTCCAAGCGGCTCCTAAATTGAAGGAGAAGCTTATGAAGATGCGTAAATAGTTCCTTTACTCAATGATGCCCTTTGAGGATCTGGGCACACAATTCACTTGCTTCTGGTTGGAAAGTGGCATCCAAAATGGCTTCATAGCTTAGGATTACCCTCTTAGAAAATAAAATGTCGAGGCAGCTAGGCGACGCAGTGGCACTGGCCCTGGAGTCAGGAGGACCTGAGTTCAAATGTGACCTCAGACACTTGACACATACTACCTGTGTGATCCTGGGCAAGTCACTTAACCCCAATTGCCCTGCCAAAAACAAAAAACAACAAAAAAAAGAAAATAGAATGTCTGTGAGGCATGTCAGCCTACGTGAATAGTGAATAGGGGAGCTAGATATTTAATTACAGGTAGCTGGGTGGTGCAATGAATAAATCATTTGGCCCTGAGCCAGCAAAACCTGAGTTCAAATCTAGCCTCAGACACTTACTAGGTGTATCACCTTGGGCAGGTCACTTAACCTGTTTCCTTCAGTTTCCTCAACTGTAAAATGGACATTTTAGCACCTGCCTTGAAGAGTTGATGCGAGGATCACATGAAATAATATTTTTAAAGGGCTTAGCAAATGTTTGGCACATAGTAGACACTATTTAATGGTATCATTATAATTAGCAATAATACATTATTTTTATTAATGTGCTGTAAGTTTAGATCACAGAGACTTGCTCAATAAGGTTAACTTAGGAATCCAGGAGTTATTTGCTAATTAGCACCTCATCACATCTGAAGACCTTTAAGTATAATCTGTTTTCTTAGATGCAGGCCAATTTAAAGCCCTTGAAGATGAATAGCAGAGTCAGAATTTGATAAGACATGAAAAATGTGCTTGGACTTGTACACGCTACAACACATAGCGTTGTTGTGAAATCAGAAGGGCTTTAGAGCCAGAGGAAATCTGAGAAAGAGCAGTAGCCAGCAGTGCTTTGGGCATTGCCTTAATAGAGGTGCCTCCAACATCATAAATGAATTCCTCTGTGGACAGTAGGGAGTCTGCCAAATTTGATTATATGGACCTTGTAACTGGAAGAGAAATTGGATTAAAAGCAAAAATTAGGAGTGTGCTGACAGGGGCCTTGGGCAATTCCTGAAATTACCCCAATTACAAGCTGATCAATTAGTCACTTTAAGAACTTTCTCTGATAAATATGGAAAGTGAGTTGGAGCCTTTTCTGAAGCAACAAAGGGATAATAGATTTATCTGCCTCCAATAATGAGACCATTTAATTTAGGATTGGTGAAATACTGTCTGATGATAACATGGAATATGTATATTACTGCTTAATTTTCTATGGAAAAGTTGTTTACTGCTTTTTGAGTTAGGGTATGTTCTTTTTATATACACACATATGTGTGGGTATATACACATATGTGCAAACATACATATGTATGTATGTGTATATATATTCCCCCCAATTATATGTTAAAACTATGTTTAACATTTGTTTTATTTTTAAGTTTTGAGTTTCAAATTCTATCCTTTCTGTCCCCTCTCCCTGAGATGGTAAGTAATCAGATATAGGTTATATGTGTACAATCATATAAAACATTTCCATATTAGTCATTTTGTACAAGGACTTGAATAAAAGAAAGAATGAAAGAAAGTGGAAAATAGTATGCTTCAGTTTGTATTCAAACAAAATTAGTTCTTTCTCTGGAGGCGGATAGTATGATTCATCATTAGTCCTTTGGAATTGTCTTTGATCATTGAATTGCTGAGAATAGCTAAATCATTCATATTCTTCATTGAACAATATTGCTTTCACTGTGTACAACATTCTTCTGGTTCTGTCTACTTCACTTTGAATCAGTTCATGTAAGTCTCTCCAGGTTTTTCTGAAATCATCCTGCTTCTCATTTCTTATAGCACAATAATGTTCCATCACAGACATATACCACAGCTTGTGTAGCCACTTCCCAGTTTATGGGCATCTTTTCAAGTTCCAGTTCTTAGCCTTCCCCCAAAAGAGCTGCTATAAGTATTTTTGTACAAATAGGTCCCTTCCCCCCACCTTTTTTGGATGTCTTTAGCGATATAAATGTAGCAGTGGTATTGATATGTTCTTTGACCATAACCCTAAATTCACAAAGAAATTTGTTGGTAAGGCACAGCTAGACAATTGGCAGGAGGATTAGTTTCTCTATAATAGTCTAACTGTTCTGGGTATCTTAAGGTTGGGGACTAGACTTATCATTTCATTGGAATAGGGAACTCCAAGCTAAGGAGACTCACTGTTAGTACAGGTCAGCATATTCTCCACAACTGAATGGTCTTATAAAGTTGTCTACTGCTCTGAGATATGAAGTGACTGGTCCAGGGTAACACTGTCAGTAAGTATGTTTCGTATTCGGGATTCGAAACTAGGTTTTCCTGGCCTTGAGGCCAGTTGTCTAGTCATAAAATCTGCTGCCTTTTTCTTGAGTAACTTAAAAAGAATGGGGGAGAAAAGTCTTTAATTAAATGATATTGAGAGTCTAGGGGTAGGGAGAGGAAAGGAAGGGAACAAGCATTTATTAAGCACCTATCATGTGCCAGGCATTTTTACAGATGTTATCTTACTTGGTCCTCACAACAGCTCTGAGGTAGGTGCTATTATGGTCCTCATTTTACAGTTGAGGAAGTTGAGGCAGAAGTACGTTGAGTGACTTGCCCAGGATTGCACCTGAGGCCAGATTTGAACTTGGGTGTTCTTGGCTACAGGCTCAACCCTCTTGCCACTGTACAACCTGGATGCCTATGGGAAGTGATATAATCTTTCTCTATTTACCCCTCCCCCCTCTTTTTTCACTATATCTGTACACATCTGTCTGAAAGTGAGTTCATTTTATTTGATAGCCAGTAAACCTAAATAGAATTCAAATGGAGAAATTTAAATTAGAATATGTAAAATTTTCCCCCAATATTATGGAATAAGCACCTATCAAAAATCAACACCATTTATCAAGTGACTTGTTTTATATTTCCTGGGCTAGAATCTGGGGAGATGAATTTAAAAAATGAAACTGTCCCAGGGGGATAGAACTTGTTCACTGTTCAGTAAATTCACAATGTATTTAAATATATATATATATTTATATTCTATTATACATATAATAAATATATATATAAATGTGTATATATATACATATATATATATATACACACATCCATACACACAGTGATAGGAGGGAGATGTTAACAAAGGAATCTGAAAGGCCTCATGAAAGAGGTGGCCCTTGTTGTTGTTCGTCCTTCGCTCTTGAAAACTTGAGTTTATATTTGAAGGAAAGGAGAGCATTCCAGGTATTGTGGTTTGGCTGTAGTGGAAGACAGAGATGGGAGATAGCAGGTTCCATATGGGGAGCAGCAAGTACTCTGGTTTGACTAGAGTAAAGAGTGAGTGAGACGGAGTAATGTGTAACCATCCTGGAGTTAGGCTGGGAAGCTTTAAGTGTCCAATAGATAAGTTTTTATTTTCTCTTATATGCATTAGGTAAGAACTACAGTAGTTTAAGGAATAACATGGCCAGACCTATGCTTAAGGAATATAAATTTGGAAACTGTGTGGATTGAAGAGGAATGGGGAGTGTGTATCAAGGAGACTCTCCATGTTCATCATCTCTCTGGATATTGCTCATTCTTTGCCAAATTTTTATACACTTTCCATCTCTCTACTTCCTTTCTGGCTTTAAAATCATTTAAAAAAAAACCCCTGACACTTGCCACAAACTCACATAATTTATGTAAGATCATTTTGGGAGCTGTAAAATAATATAAACACTCTATTAATACTTAAAATGTTCTGTGACTTTATCAGTATTGGACGCTTCTGGTATTGACGTAGATTCCATTTTCAGCAGTGGTACTATATGAATTATGGCTTCTGAAATCAATTGCCAGGTAACCAAATTTAGAGTGATGAACCTCTCACATGCTGTTCACCATTGGGTTCACAGTGAAGGCCTTTCCACTTTGCCAGGATCAGGCAAAACTTGTGCTCTCTTTCTACCTGTCTGATTACTCCTTGGTCTTTGCTGGATCTTTGCCCAAGCCAAGCCTGCTAATGGATATCTCCCAGGACTCTGTCCTCTGGTCTCTTCTTCCTCTGTGCTGTTTTGCTTGGTGATCTTGTTAGCTCCCATGTCAGGGCTGTCTAACCTTAGGCTTATTGAAAGAATAGACAATATATTTCGATTTGCCATTTTAGCGAGAGCTCTTCGGTAGCTCGGCTTCATTTACTAAAGCATTTATGTAAATTTCTATGCTTGTAGGCCAGCTGCATAAATCGCACTGTGGTCTGGCTGCATATTGGACAGCCCTGGATTAAATTATCGACTCTATGATGATGATTGATTCTCAGGTCTGCTTGTCCAGGCCTAAAGTCTCACCTGTCTTCCAGGTCTGAATGTCTCAAGTGCTTATTGGATGTTTTGAACTGGATATGCCCAGCTTATCTTAAACTCAACACATCCATAACTGAGTTTATCTTTCTCTCCAAACCCTTTTCTCTTCTCAACTTCCCCATAGAAGCAAAGGTGTATTGGAGCCAATTCAAGTAGTTAAATTCTATTAATGGAAATAGGCACGTGCTTTAAATCAGGGCTTAATTTTATGATTATTGATCGTTTGGACATAAAAAAGAATAGAGAAAATATCAGTAATGCAGATTAGACCTAAAAGGGTGTCTTGTGTAATTTTTGGAGATGAGGGTTAGGATACTGCCATCCTGCCATAACCCATGTTCACAATCTGGGTGTCTTCCTGGAATCCTCACTCTCACCCTCCCATATCCAGTCTATCACCAAATCCTGTTGACTTTACTTTCATAACATCTCTGGCATATGTGCCCCCTTTTCTCCTCTGATGCCACCATTCTGGTACGGGCTCTCATCACCTCATACCAGGACTACAGTCTCCTCACCTCAAATCTCTCCCCCGCCCTGTCCTTCATGCCCCAGTCCTCTACTCAGCTCCCAAATTGATCTCCCTGAAGTACAGGCCTGTCCATACCACTTTTCACCTCCCCCCATTCAATAAACTCCAGTAGCTCACTGTCACCTCCAGGATCAAATAGAAATCCTCTGTTTCTCTTGTAAAGCCATTTATAACTTGACTCTTTCCTACCTTTTTAGTCTTCTTACATTTTATTACCCCCCGCCCCTACTTCTCCCTCCCTGTGTACTCTTAGATCCAGGGACACTGGCCTCTTTGCTGTCCCTTGAGTAAAACATTCCATCCCCTGACTTTCATCCTGACTGGGTATTTTTACTGTCTGTCCCTCATGTCTAGAATGCTCTCCCTCTTTATCTCTGCCTCCTGGCTTCCTTCAAGTCACTGCTAAAATCTCACTTTCCATAAGAAGCCTTTGCCAATCTTGCTTTGTGCTGGCATCTTCCCTCTGTTGATTATCTACAATTTATTTATCCTTTATATCTCATTTGCACTTCCTTGAATCTTGTCTCTCCCTGTATGACTGATTGTGAGCTCTCTGAGAGCACCGTATTTAGCATTGCATGACACATAGAAGGTGCTTAATAAATGCTTGTTGACTGATTGATTAGCTTTTCAGATGCCAGGGTCATCTTTATGCCAAGATGGCATTTTAGAGTGGAATTTTAATGAAAGAATAATGATGATAATTATTCATAATGAAGTAGACCTTGACCCCGACATCACTAAATAGACCTTTAAGTCTGTTCATGTATTCTTACAACATTGTGAGTTTTCTGTTTTTTTCATATAGAAAGACTTTATTTTAATGGAGATTTGCTCCTTTTGTGTAGTTCTGTGTCAGACTGTGTCAGTATCTGTTTCCTTGTCTCATCCAGGATGTCCCAAAAGTCTTGGTGCAGTTTTAAGCAATTAATAATTGATATTTAAGCTACTACGGTTCAAAACTATACTAAGACTTCTGGGACACTTTGTATTTTGTTTTTATACTTTGATGGCTTGGATCCCATATTCTAGCAGAGTATATAAGAGCATTAGATCTAGAGGCAGGACGTCGAGTTCACTATTCATTACAGTATGATACCTTATGCAAATATATCACTTCACCTTTCCGGGCCTCAGTTTTCTCATCTGTGGAATGAAGGTGTTGGAATGGATGATTCCCAAAGGCCCATTGGCTCTAAATCCACTCAAATGTGTAATATTAAGATCAGTCTTTATTTAAGCAACCTTGCAACATCTAGAACAATAACGATGATGACGAAGACAACAACAATGCCTTTTGGGGACAGGCCTGTGATTTCATTCATGTGAGGAAACTGTCGGTGACGGCGCTGTCTCAATCAGTACAGATCGACAACTGCGCTGTACTGCAGTCTTTGAGAGTTGCA
Source organism: Phalanger gymnotis (assembly GCA_028646595.1). NCBI lineage: Eukaryota > Metazoa > Chordata > Mammalia > Diprotodontia > Phalangeridae > Phalanger > Phalanger gymnotis. The sequence continues at coordinate 212,918,479 of CM053622.1, read as the reverse complement.
CGGGGAGTTTAAGGAACTTGCCTATTGTCTTCCCATTGTCTCTGTGGGTCAAAGCAGTCCTTCAATCTAGCGTTCTGACTCCAAGCCAACTCTTTATGCACTAGGCTATTCTATTTCTCATAGTAATAATTTAAGCTGAAAATTATTTGGTGTTTTTCTTTGCTTTCATCCTCATTTGATCCTTATGAAGTAGATACTCTCGTAATACCCCATTTCACGGATGAGGAATCAGGCTTAGGAGAAGTTTTTGGTTTTTCTGAGATGATTATAAAACTTACAGAGGCAGTATAATATGATTTAGAGGAATTTAGAATTGATTTTTCTCTTTAACAGTGGGAATATTTGGGGAAATGCAAAGCTTTAATTAGTAACAGACAGTCCTCAATTTACAGACACACCTGACTTGTAACCCTCAGGTGGGACTGCCCATCTTAGGCTTGCTACTGTTACGGGTTTGCCTGCCACCCCACCATAACATCCCTCTCAGGGCTGTACTCTGTCCTGGGCCTTTGGCTACCACGCTTTGCTACTTCAACGTCACCTTCAAAGTCTTATTCTCTGCTTTTCAGTTTTCTGCAGGAGCAGTGTGCTGAGAGGGGATGCAAAAGGAAAACCTTGGCGGGTCAGTTCTCCATTTGACCCTGCCCCTGACCACCAGTTAGGAAGGAGAGGAAGGATAGGATTCTGTCCTGCTTATATTCCTCATTGCTTCTCGCTTCCTCTTTCCCCTTAGACCCTTTTTGGATTTTCACAAGTCCTCTTTCCTTGCATTTTCCCCCCATCCCCAAAGTGTTTGTCTTTCATATTGGGGCAGAGGCCAGATAAAGACTGAATATATGTCCCAGACGTCCTCATTTGGAACTCAGACTTACATTTTCCCATTGAAGCATCGTTATCCAATCACTGCTCTGTTAGTGCTGTTCTTCAGGTAAATTATGAGTTAAACAGGCTTTTACTGGTGGGCCTGGAAAGCTAATCACTGCATATAACATTGTTTCTGTGGGGAAAACGTCTTTTGAGTTCCAAACTTTCACAACACAACCGATTTTATAATTTATAGAGGGCCTGTACCTACAATATGCTGAATCTTCTACTAATCAAAATAAGTGTAGATAAGGTAATGTGTGCCTGAATTAAATTTGTGTGAAATTTTAACTGTACTTGATGTTTTAAGTGAAATAACTCGCTAAGACCTGCCACATATCCATATATATCACATAAACCTCAAAAACCACAGTGCTTTCAGTTACTTAAATTCCTATCAGAATTTTACTAAGTAAAGACAGCCTTGGGCCAAAGTGGGCTAAAAAGAAATTGTGGCTGCATTGGTGACTGAGAGCATATACTAGGGATTTGATTTTTAAGCCAATTTAGAACATTAAGAACATTAGACAAGAAAGAATAAAAGCAAAAACAAAAAAGGCTGCTTGTTTACTAATTTTAAGGAGAATTTTCCCTCAAGCATCATAAATGCTGTATGTGATTCATTAAGTTAGAAATCAAATTATATTGCTGTGGTACAATATAAAGTATATTTTAGAAAGATATATTTAATTGGAAAATTAGACTTTTAGTTTTGTTTATTGCAGTCATATTTCAAAATTTGGATAATTATGTTATTTTTAATTTATTTTTTATTTTCAGCTTACAGCACTCAGTTTCACAAATTTTTGAGTTCCAAATCTTCTCTCCCTCCCTCCCTCTCACCCCCCCTCTCCCTCCAAGATGGCACATAATCCGATGTAGGTTCTACATATATTTTTGCATTAAACTTATTTACGTAATTAATTATGTCATTTTCGTGAGATCAGTTTGAGTTTCTGTAGGTACTGCTTTTCTCAGAGAAGACTTTCATCTCTTTTGTCAATGTATACAATAGAGTCAGAGAAATTCTCCATAACCAAATGTTTTAAGTGGCTAATAAAATCTCTAAAAGTAAATGTTAAAAGTGTCTCCTTCCGACTACTGAAAAATAAGTTCGTGGTGGCGATTAATGCAAGGTTTATTACAGCATGAGAGAGGTTTTTGTTTCCCCTATGATTCCACTTGAGTTTCAATAAGCATTTTACTTGAAACATTCAATAGCTAGAAGAATCCAGAATGTGTAGTATTTAGCTCTTACTAGACAAGTGGGATTTGTTTCTTCCATTCCAGTTATCAAAAAGATTAACCCTTTGCCCTCAAAGTTCTAATTGTAGCCATTGAGAAACAAAGGAGTTGTTTGTACAAGATAGAAGAGAAATGAGTTCTTTTTTTTTCTCCCCAAGTGGAATGTTGCTTAGTTGAAGGGGGTTACGATTATTACACACATTTTATCTTGTATTTCAGGCACCAATACAGGCAACTGGTGAAATCACATTATGCAAGACTGGATTTCCTGAAGATGTTTACAGTGCAGTCTTATCGAGGGGTGTGCATGAAGGACAACCTCTTCTCAATGGTATCATTTGAAAAGAAATATTTCTTTTTTATATTCTGTGTTTTTTGCAACAAATTGGTCATTTAAAAAATCCCTAAATCATTTCACTCTAATGAGATGTAGGGACCATATATACTGCCTTTATTGTAAGTTCATGAATCTCTTACAGTACATAATTGGAAGGTTCCTGTATTCTTGATAATTTTCTTTCATACATCATCTATTTTGATTTGCAGTAGAGATCTTACTATGAACTGTTTACTATTTTATTTTCTGATAATTGTACCATTAATCTAGTTATCACTGTTTTAAGGCATATTAGCCTGATGGTAGGATGATCAGAACTTGGGTTGGATTCACAGGGACCAGGAGAAGACATTGAGTCAGTGACTTGCAGGTATAGGGAGAAGTGAGATTCATTGAAAGGACACACAGGAACAGGTTCCAGCAGCCTCATGAGCCAGTGGATACAACTACAGCCAGGCCTGGATCACCAACCAAAAAGTTATATTATCACCCTGAATCCCATATTCCCCATTACTGAGCATATGGTGGCAGGAAGAATAACTACCTCAAATTCTGAGTGGGTCTTCTGTGGCAGGATAATCATCTATCCCAAAGGAAAACTGGATGAAAATATTCTGACACTATCGTTATGAGAGTGCAAGAAACTTTAAGGGGAAGATAGGTAACTAGCAGAACCTTGTGAAAGGAGCATTGTGATTTATGTTATTTCTGAAAGGGAACCTCAGAGACATATGATACTAATTCCTATTAAATAGAGAACAACCAAACTCAAGGCATGAGTATGTGACTGTCTTTTTTCCCCCTTAAATCTGGAGCTGTGATTTTATCAGTGTCAGGAACTCTTGGTGTAGAAACGCTTTCCATATGTGGATTAGTAACTCTCCCCCGTAACTTATTGTCTCTGAAAGTTGCTTGAGACATTGCGAGGTTGAGTGGTTTGTTCATGGTTAAACCACTCTATATTTCAGAGGCAGGTCTTGAATCCCTATCTTCTAACTCTGAGGTTAGCTTCTAACATAGGGCAGAGTCAATACAGTGATATAACTGGTATCCTCCCAAGCCCAACACTTGATAGCAGCATGTGCTTAGGCCTTAGAGATATAATTGCTTATTGGGGGAGCATAGATAGGTATACTTGTGGGTTTGGGCCTTTTTTTTGTTACTTTGTTTTGGCAAGATAACTACATTACTCACAAGGGTCCAGCTTATACTTATTTTCCCTAATTTAGATTGGGCCCTTTTCCCTACAGGGATGAGGAAGCTTTTTCTCTTTCTTTCACTTGATGACTGCCTGCTAGCCAGGCCATGTGTTTTAACTAGTAGCAATATTCTTGGACCGTTTTACTCTTTCCTGCCCCATCTTGCCTATTTTTCTTTAATACTTTTTTAATACTTAATAATCTTTTCTTTAAGCAATGCCACGGTCTGCTATGGAAGACTCAAGTTTATTCTAAGTCGTAAGTCACCTCCTGGAGACTAAAGGGCTTCTGCCAGGCTGTTACCTGAGGATACCTTAAGGAGTAGTGATGTGGTCATTCTCTGAGAGGTCATTATAATAAGCAGACTGTAATTACTCATATGCCCAGTTCAGAGTGGTGGCCCTTTATATTACCTCACGTAGTAGAGTTCTCATGGTATAAGCCGAATCCAGATGGGTATATTTCATATGACCTTAAGTAGAAAAATTTATCAAAATAGTGTATGAGGCTCATAAATTTCTGGTCTCTGCTTAGACTATGCAGGCAGCATATTGGACCAGAAGAGCAGTGTAGAAGGGGTCCATTTTCTCCTATTTGGGAAGCAGAGGTTGTCTGCAGAACCTGCACTGGAATAGAAGTGCTATGAGAGCCACCAGCTGACTTTCAGTGTAAGATAGAGAGCATAATGACTCACTGAGAACCACGGGTATGGTTAGGAGGTACTTTTGGGTTTTTGTCATTAAATACATCAACCATGAGTGGGTCAGATAAAAGCTAATCATAGGGCTTGGTAGAATTCCTTTGGAGTTGGAGGCGGGGCAGGCTAAAGTCATTGGATAGTCATTCATTAGTCACTTTAGCTGTCTCTATCTACATCCTCCCTCTTCCTTAATCCTTCTGGGGAAAGCATCTCAGTCTAAACATCCTGGATTGCAGGGAATGAAGATTGCCAAGTATTTTGTTCAGGCTTTTGGTTTTGGTTTTCAAATTCATTTGAGCAAGGTTCCACTTCATGTGCTGAATCAAAACCAAACTTTTCCTAAAAGGCGAAGTAGTTCTTAAAGTATTAATACATAGGATTGTAAAAGCGAGCTACTTCATGAGCAACGTTGAATAGAGCTGAAATGTGGATGTGGTTTAACTACTTGTGTACAGTGTAAGAGTTCATAGAAATTTACTGAGTTGTGGCACTAATGATTTTGAATATAGACTCAACTAATTATCCAATTTGTATTTAATTATTTAATTCTAGTTTTCCTTGTAAATTCTAATAAAAACTTAAATCTGAAATACAGCTAGGTGTCTTAAATGAACAAATGATGTTTTTCCTTCGAATTTAACTGCAGGAGGGTGAGACTTCAGTTAATGATGTTTTTTTCACAAACCTTTTATTTATTATAAAAATACGACTCATTGAAACTTGAAAGAAAAGAGACTTGGTTAGTGTAGTTTGATCTAAACTTGAATTGCCTATCAATGTTGAAAATCTTTAAGACTGCTTTATAAGGTTGCTTTTAGAAAATTCTATGGCAACCAGAACTAATTAGATTTTCACAGGGCTCTGCCATATGCCCTTATTTGAAGTGTGTATATGTGTGTGTGTATGTGTGTGTGTGTGTGTGTGTTTAGAATCGACACATCTGAGTAGTTAAATACTTAAAGATACTCTAGATTGTGACAAGTTTCAAAATATATGACTTTTCCTCACCTCTCAACTACTGTGGCACAGACAATCATTTCATCTCCCTTTTTATAGTGTGCTGTATAGTATGGTAGAAAGTCCCCATCCCCCTAGTTCTGGCCCTCATTACTTCTCACCTGGATTATTGAAATAGGCTCACATATCTCCTTCATGTAGCAGCCAAAGGGATTTTTCCCAAGGTCTCTACTTCAGTCAGTCCTCTCTCCAGTAAACTCCATAGATTTCCTATTACCTACAAGATCAAATATAAACTCCTTTGACATTTCAGGCCCTTCACATTCTGACCCCTTACCCTGTTCATTGACTTCTCTTTGCACCCTCCATGGTCCAGTCAGGCTTGGCCTCCTTACTGTTCCTCTAACTTGCTTTTTAACTGGCTATTTTTCTTTTCTGGAAGACACTCTCTGGTTATCTCCATTTTTTAGAATTCCTAACTGCCTTCAAAGTTTAACTCAAGTGCCATATTCTATATGAAGCCTTTCCTAATCTTCCCCAGCTGATAATGTCTTTGCCCCAACATTTTATATTTGCCTATGTATGTGAAGGTGTGCTGGCAAATGTTTAACAGCCTGAGTAAAGACAAGTTTAATTTGCATTATTAACACTTAAGTCTAGACAAGCAACAAAACAATCAGGCTCTGATTTTTTAGTGTTTGTTAATTGCCATCCAGAATTCTTGGCATGTTGGAGTTAGCCCCAGTACAGCCTTCTATATATATATACTTTTCTTCATTGTAGATTGGAGTCTCCTCAAAGACAGCCATTCATTTTTGTCTTTCTGTCCATTAGTGTCTGGCCGAGTGACTGTCTCGTAGTAGGTGCTTAATAAATGCTTATCGATTTATTGGAAGAATTCTGAACCAGAGGCAGACTCTGTGTGTGTTGTGTTGTGGTGTGTGTGTGTGTGTGTGTGTGTTTTCTCCAGTAGTCCCTGATCTATTGAATATTTAATGAGGTTTTGTCAGGGTCAATTGAGATAATGTCTGTGAAAATGCTTTGAAAACTCTTAAGGCAGTGGGAATGTAAATTACAATTGTTCTGTAAAGATTTATGCTTGCTCACCTATAGTTTTTGTTTAGGCCTTATTTTTCCCCCACCTAATGCTGCCCTTGCCCTCTAAATGAAAAAAAGAGTTTTCATAAAATCATAGGTTTAGTACTGGAAGGAGGACTTTGGAAATCATGTTATCCAATCGTCCCTTACTTGCCCTTCCATTGTATAGTAAGTAAACTAAACACTCAGGTTATTTGCCTAAGGTTGCACATATAATAAGTAACAGATTTGGCATTTGATACCTAAGTCCTCTGTGTCCTAGTTCTTTGTTTTATAGGATATATCACAGTCTTTTTGGAGGTGAGAAACTCCCAGTTTCTTGAATTATTCTCTCTTTGGAAATAGAGGGGGCAGTGAGGTGATGCAGTAGATAGAATGCTGGGCTTGAAGTCGGGAAGACCTGAGTTCAAATGTGGCCTCAGATACTTACTAGCTGTATGAACCTGGGCAAGAAACTTCAAATAACAATAAACACAAACTGCCTCAGTTTCCTCTTTTGTAAAATGGGAGCAATAATAGCCCCCACTTCCTAGAGTTGCTGTGAGGATCAGATGAGATACTATTTGTAAAAGGCTTAGCGCAGTGCCTGGCATATGATAGGTACTATTAAAATTTTAGCTATTACTATAATAGCAATCCATACGTGCCATTAACTAAAGATAAGTTTCTGCCAAAACTTAAAACACCTATGTGCTTTATTTCTGCCTAACAATTTTTTTTCAGAGTTGTCAACATCCTTATTTTGATACGTCAGTGATCTGTGAATTTTTTGCTATGGGTACTGTTGCTGCAGACACAGATCACGGAATGACTGTGATCCAAAAATGCTTGTAGCCGAACTTAATGGTTGATGAATCTTTTTCTCAGTTGGGACAGCAGCCACACAGCGTGCCCTCAAATCCGTAGTTCAGACCTTTCCAATTTAGTAAGCCCTACCAGTGCATATGCTCCTTTGGCAGACCCTTCAAAAACTCAAGGTCACCTTTACAGGACCATACGACCACTATCAGGCTCAAGACTTTAGTGGAGACATCAACACCCTGTCTATTTTTAATTTTAAATGTCTGTGAAACAACATGTCCTCTTCCTAGAAGCTGAAACATGTGGCATTTTCAAGAGGCTACGAAAGGGACACAAGCACATATCATATTGCCTTATCTCAGTAATGGTTCAGACAAGATGAAAAAGAGACACAGACTGGATTTTTGTCTCCCACAGAATTATTGTAGTGGTTAATTCTTCCCCCATATTTTGATATGTCTAAGTGCATGTGCTTTGTTGGTCATTACATGCCATTGACTTTTTTTGATCACACTGTCATATTGAAATACTCTCGTAAAAAGCATATTTTCTGGTTATTAGATAATGCCAATGACAGGAATTGAGTGGGACTTCCTGCCGATGTCCCTTAAGCACAAATTGGAGAAAAGACTTCGTTTTTCTTTTTCCCCTAGGGCTAGAAATATAAAAACTTGGGGGAAAAGAAAGATCTTTGTCTGTAGCCTCTGCTCTCCATAGAGCAAATTATATGATTGTTTCTGTTGGAATTCCTTCCAATGTCTATAGTTTCAGTGTGCATATGTCTTTAACTGCCTTTTGGTGTTTATGAGGCCATTTGTCAGATGATATATCATTAGCCTTTTCTTTGTGTTTCTTGAAATATGTTAAAGAGCACCAAAATCTTAAGGAAAAATTCAAAATGCCATTTTTGAAAGGATATGTATATTTGTGTGTAAACGCATTTGTAGCCAGGAGCAAACCTACTCTCCAGCTCAGGCTTTTGTGAAGCCTAAAACTTTCCTTTAAGAATAAGTAGTATCTCTGGTAGAAGAGGATTTGGGGAATATTACTGCTTTGGAATGTTCTAGAGTTTGCACTTGCCCATTTTGTTTTGTGTTTTGAGTCCTTAAGGGAGGTCTTGCTCATATAGTTCAAACAAATGTTAAGAGTGTGGCACAGTTAAATTTATTGAGGCCAGTCTTTACAGGTATCCTAACTGAACCATTGCTTTTGGGATCTGGATGAATTGTTAGATTAACAGTGTTGTAATTCTGCAGTCTGAGCTCTTGACCAAAAGCATAGGGAAAGACACAGTCCTTTGGTATATAGAGAACCAGCCTATTTAGCCATTTATTTCATAATATTTAGTCATTTATTTCATAATAATATGGAACATATCTTTCTGCTAATGGCATTATTATTTTGCTAATAACATAATTTTTTTTTAAATACGAGCAATGTGGAGAGCTGTATTTCCAGTCAGGAAAACCTGGATTCAAATTATGATCCTAAATCAAGCAGTATAACTTCTGGGCAAGTCGCTTAACCTCATTGTTCTTTAAGCAGCTATTTAGGAGTTAGTTCCCATTTAAAGAGTTCCTCTTTCTAACAAATACCTTGGTAAGTGGTGTGTGCTCTTATATTGAAAGGTATTTGGCAACCATAATCCCTTGATTTCCCAGCAGTAGGCCAATACACAGTCAAGGTCCTCCTTGGCCTTTTTAGTACGATGTCTTATACGTGGGCACTTAATGAAAGCTTATTGAGCTGGCACCATCGCTACTGATAAAAATGGGGAGAAAGGGAAGGAGAATGGTGGGGATCACTGATACAGCGTACTTTGTAAGCATGCTTTCTTTTAAAGATAGATGAGACCTTAGAAAAAATGTTTTAAATTTAGGTTAAAAAAAGTATGATTTCAACATATGTTCTTGTATTGATGAAATAAGATCATGTAAAATGAAATTAATATAAAGTTTACTTACCAGATAATATGACTTTATTTATGATAAAATAGACACAGTAAAATCACAAGACATAGAAACCATGGAAAGGTACATGTTGGGCATAAGCAGGCTGCAGCAAGTAAATGGTCATAACTTGCCTTGCAAGAAATGGTATGAAAGACATTATTGATGACGATAATGGATGACTTGAAAGGGATGCAGACTGGTCATGTACCAAGAATGGAAGTTAACAGTTGGACAGACCTGAGTGTTACGTTGATACTTTTGAGGAACTGCATGAACAAGATCAAAGCTTTCCAACATGTTGGAGGTTTCCTGGGGAAAACATGGATAGTAATCTGCAGAGGACGAGAAAGCCTACAGGGATTGCATTTAGCATCAGTGAGGAATGTCCATATATCTATTTAGATGTATCAAAGAATTTTTAAACTTTAGAGCTTGATAAGACCTTCAAGATTATCTATTACAATCCACATTTTTCTCCCAGTAAGGAAGTTGAAACCCAGACTTGCCTGAGGTCCCACAGCTTGTTAACCTATGATTGCTTTCTATTATCTTAGCTCTGTGGGAGACCAGGTTGATGAGATTTGATGCGGCAGGTTTTTTTTGTATGTATTTATTTTTTACTATGTGTGATAAAGAGAAAGTTTCTCTTTTTTTTAACAATGTTAAAATGTTAGAGTGAACAAAGGTGATCTACATACAGAGTATCTTTGGGTACAGGTGATGGTGAGACAAACCAACCTCCCTATAAACTTATTGCTTCACCTTATTAATAGATTTCTTAGTTTTTCATGAGCAGAACTGGTCATGGAATATAATCTGTATCCTGATAATATATAACGTAATCCTATATGCGCGCGCGCGCGCGCGTGTGTGTGTGTGTGTGTGTATTCTGCTGAATTTTAAAACGATCTGAAAATAATCCAAAGTAGTTGATAACACAAGTTTTCGTTCGATTGCAATGTTCTTAACACTTTATAATAACAGGCACCTTATTGCAGGTAGAATTATAATCACAAACTGTTTGTTGTATAAATGTACCAATATGGCATTTCCCTGTATTTTGCCCCAAGTGATGTATACAGGCATAGACAGCTGAGTAAGTAAACTAATCGAAAGCAATTTCAATCTGGTTGAAAATAATCATCATGTAACCACCACTGGTGAGCATGAATGGGTTCCTGAAAATATTTTTGAAAATAAACCATAGTCTGCTCTTTTTATTGACCCCTTTGAGATTGATGGTCGTGTACATTAACGCTAGGAGGAAGCTGCACTGTACAATCTTTAGGTAAGTGGAGTACTTTTTGTTGGGTCACTAGGTTTTTTGGGACTTTTGCTTCTCTTTCAGGAGGGAGACAGGCAGGCATTTTATATTTTCTGTGTTTTACTGAAAGTGGGAGCAGTGCTTTTTAAATCAGTTACGCCACATTAGAGGCCTTTGCTAAACTGGGCTATGAAACCACGAGTTTTGCTTTTATTTTTTTCTTTCTGAGAAGGTGGTCTTCTATTGATTGTGTGAATATTTTCTTAAGTGTTAGTGAGATTTGAAAGGTGCACTTATAAACATCTTATTTATAAGGCTTTCCTGACTGTAAGTGTTGTACTGATTTCCAATTGATTGTGGGTGAAACCACTAAGAACACAGAGGCTCTTCCCTTGGATGTTGGTGGTAGTGATCCCTGAAGAAGAAGGGGAGGAGAGTAATGTGGCCATATTGAATCTCAGGTGTGTCATTGTGCAGTTATTCTCATATTCTTTCTACTTATCACTTGTGTAAAAAGAGACCAAAACCAAAACTGAGATTTCTGGTTGTGAGTTTAATTTTGATTACCTTAAAATATTTTATTTTATTTCTAAAACTCATTATTCTATTCCTGTGATGCTCACTATGGCCTGCCTCCTCCCCACCATACTACACACATACACACACACACACACACACATACACACACACACACACATACACACACACCCACACCCACACACACACACCCACACACACACATGCACATACTCCCATTCATATATGATGAGGATTTTGTTTTGGTTTTTTCCCCCCTAATTACAGGGATGGATTTTACTAGTTCCAACTTTCACTGGAATGCCCTGATCAATATGTTTCTGTGAGACTCTAGAATATATAGTTGGAAGGAACCTTAGAAATCATTTACTACAACTTCTTCATTTTACATATGAAGAAATTGAGGTCCAGAGATGAGAAATTGTTTGCATAAGGTCACTTGGGGAATAAAAACTCAGTAAACATCAAGCACTTAGTATGACCCCAGGCACTATGCTAAGTACTGGGGATACAAAAAGTGTCAAAAGGTATTCCCTGCCCTCAAGGAGTTTACTTTCTATTGGGGGAGACGACATGCTAACAAATATGAACAAAGCTGGCTATATACAGGATAAATAGGAACTAAGTAACGGGAGGGAAGGCAAGAAGACTAGGATTTGAACACTGATACCCCAAGTCCTGGACTCTGTCCTCTGTGTTATGCTGCTTGATAAAAGTTGTGGCTGTCTTGTTCATCCAACTGAGCCAACTGTCCATATGAGACTCTTGTCAGTCACACTTTGCTAAACATGTGTTGGGTTCCAGAAGTAATGCCTTAAGATTGAATAAGAGGCATGATCTTAGTTTGTAAAATAATAAATATCTAAAAAAATTGGATTATTCAGATTTTCTCTTGCCTTTTTCCAATTTCCCTTAATTTTAACTTCTTCAAGTTAAACATTCCCAGGTTCATGGTGGCTTTACTATTTGGGTTTTCCTTCTATATATAGCCTACTTTGTCAATGCCCTTCTTTAATTGGTAGCCAGAATTGAACACACTAGTGCTCATGTAGTCTGACCAGTTCCTAGTTAATGGGACTGATCTGGCCTTCTGTTACAATTGAGATGCGTTTTCAGTAGCTACCTGACACTGTTAGCTCCTATTAACTTTATGGTTAACTGATTCCCCCTCCCCCCAGTTTTTTTTTTTCATATTCTTGGCTTCCCTAGAAGGAAGTGGCCTGGCAGAAACAATCTTGCATTAAGAGCCAAGACGCTTGGGTTGGGATCCTAGCTCTGATACTTCATGAGCTGAATGAACATTGACACATGCCTTTGTCTCCACGAAGCCTGATTTCTTCATCTGCAAAATGGCTATAATAATATTTAGAGTTTTTTGGTCAAGAAAGTACTTTGCATACTTTTAAAGCTACTATACACTTATGAGTTGATTATCCTGTTTTTATGAAATTTATATTTTTTTACTCCAATTACTTTACATATTTGTAGCTATTTGACTCTTTTTTAAAAAAAAAAGTTCTGATAAACCATCATCAGGACCAATCCATGAGATACCTTACTGATGATCCTTCTATACTCTAAAAGGAATATTAGAAAAAACCGGATTGATAATTTTTTTTAAAAAGCAACATTGGCGCTCTAGAGATCATTCATGTCTTACCTAAATTTTTGTAGATGATCAGGAATAAGAAGTTCCTAATAAAATCTCTGTAGATAAGACTAGCTTTTCTAGGTAATGATTGGCCAATTTGAGGCAGCTAAAACAATAGAGGAGATTGCATTAATAGTATGACTACAAACGGGCAGATAAACTTTAAACCACCTAACCTTCAGGTCCCATCTCAGAAATTCTCTCATGCTCCACAGTTTTTCTTCCTGTAATAGAAATATTCTTCAACAGCTTGAGGATCACTAATTTGCCTAATATCAGACTTGGGTGGGAATGATCATTGCAAGTAGTGGGATGGGAAATACTCAAATCAAAGATGATAACAGGTTTTTGAAGTCAATTGGAAAATATGATTTATTTTAGACTCTTCTTTCCAAGCCTACTGCACCCCATCCCCCCTTCGCTATTTCTCTGCTCCTTCCCCCCCCCCCCCATAGAAGTACTTTTCTGGAACCCATCTATGGTACGTGACACAATGAGACACAACTAGAATTGCTTAAAAAAAAAGCAAACCCTTTTATTTCATCTGACTTTTTGCCAGCCTAAGTTTTCCCACAGATGGATCGCAGTGCTGTTTGTTCACTTTAGTTACCTTGAATCTCACTATTGCCTTCTAAGCACACACTGTGTCACCCCATTAGATCTCTCTCTTTGTCATGGTCTGCAATATACTGCTTTAATTGTTCATAGCTGAAGCATTTCTTACATTATTTTGGTTGGAATTTCAATCATTTGACTTTAAGGGGTAAATCACTTAATGCTTGATTTTTTTTTTTCATCTTTTCCTTCTCATGTCTTCAAGGAGATTTGGGCAATTTTTTTTATTGTCTGGGTTAGGTTGCTGTCGGTTTTGAAAAAAGAAATACTTCATATTCTAGCTTCTTTCCCAGTGGATTTGTCTTTGATCCTAATATTCATAGGTTGTAGTGTGCATTATGTCAAGAATGAAATTGAGACTGCCAACTGATGAGATTCAGGTCCCTGCCAGGATAGTGCCTCCCTCCAGGAGCCAGTCACTCTTTCTGAAAGCTCCATCTTGCCTCAGCCTAAAACCTTTCATTAATATGGAGTATATCTGTCTGGATTTATTCAGATTTTACTCTTTAACTAGCAGTATTAATCAGAATTTAATTTTCCTTCCATTTGAGTTGTCTGATAAATGATATTACATAGTTTGTTTTTTATATTCATTTTATTTTACAAGCTTTTCCTTTACCCCTGTTCACTTCACCTCAGTTGATTAATTCACTTTCTAAATTTGGAGTTGCATGGAGCAGAGACTTTCCAAGTTCCTCTCTTGCTTTAATACCTTGTTTAATGCTAATGAAGGGCAGGCCAGTTTTACTTTAGTATTTCCCAAAAGTAGAAAACATGTTTGTTTTGGTTTCTTTACTTTTAGTCACATCTACTTGTCTTGGATTATTAAAACATCTTGCTAGGTAAAATTTTGGTGGGTTGTACTTTTGAAATTAGAATTTAGCACTCTCTCTCTTTCTGATGGTACTGTGATCATTTACTTCGTGTCTTTATTGGCATTATAAATATGTATGCCAGTTCCTAAAGTCCCATACTTTAACTACTGTTCCACCTAGGAGCATGCATACATATATATTGTTGTTCTGTCTTTTTTTCTCTGTCATCTTACTCTTTATGACTCTATATGGGGTTTTCTTGGCAAGGATATTGAAGTGATTTTCCATTTCCTTCTCTAGCTCATTCTGCAGATGAGAAAACTGAGCAAACAAGGTTAAGTGATTTGCCCAGCATCCCACAGCTAGTAAATGTCTGAGGCCAGATTTGAAGTCATGATTCCAAGCTAGGCACTCTGTCCACTCCACCACCTGGCTGCCCTTTCTTTAGGTTTAGTGTAACTTTTTTTCTGGGATCCTGAGAGAGTCCTAAAGCTGCTATTCCTTCATGTGTCCAGTCTGTTCTCTGTTCCTGCTTCAGACACCGCGTTTAGCCATTTCTAAAATTGTCATAAATAGTCCAAAATCTACCGACTTTCAAAGTTTACAAGGTCATCTTCTGCCTAAGGAAAGGAAGTGAGCAGGAGACAAAGCTCCCCCCTCCCTGCTAGGACAGATTCTCCACTCCTCCCCCACCCCGCATACCCGGCCTCCCCAAATACTTTATTCTCAGGAACTTGGCTGAAATTGCTCTCACCAAGTTGGCCCGTTGCTGGAATCCCAGGTTCTGAACTGGCCAGGTGGATATCCTCAGGACGGGACCATCTTTCTGACCAGCCCCAATATACTGACTATATATACATCATCATTTTATTCCCTCTAGTTTCTTTCACTCTTTCCAAGCTATTACTTAGTGTCATACCATTCCCTCAAAACTATTCTACCATTCTCCCAGTGAGAAGGAAGATACAGCCCATGGTAGTGACCCTAACGCTGCTCTGCCTGGACATCTCATTGTGAGTGCTACTCACTATTTCTGCCATCATATCCTAAGGCTTTGGACAAGTAAAAGTATCTCCTTTTCCAAAAAAAAAAAGCTAAGACCCCTAACTCAATTTTTTGCTAAGCTCTCCAAAAAAATCATAGGTGGTTGATAGTTAAAAAGGAGGCAGCTAGGTGACTCAGCGGATGAATTCTGGGCCTGGAGTCAGGAAGACCTGAGTTCAAATATGGCCTCAGATTCTTACTAGCTGTTTGACCCTGGGCAAGTCACTCAACTTCTGTTTGCCCTATTCCACTGGACAAGGAAATGGCAAGCCGTTCCAGCATCTTCGCCAAGAAAACCCTGTGGATGGTATGATCCACAGGATCGTGGAAAGTTGGACGTGACTGAATAACTAAATAACACTAATAAAAAGAAGAATGAAGCAAGTGAGGGGAAAAGAAGAAAATAAATGGGGAAGATATTCAATATGGCGATATGTAAACAGCTTTCTGGATAACTTAGCATTAAGCGAGAATAGAGTAAGAACCTATGATTTCCTTTGCTAGAGAACTAGTTCTAGCAGTTGAGATCTTGATCTATGGGTCATCCTTGGGAAGTTGTTTGAGGCTCCTAGAAGTAAAGAGGCTTCCCCAGGGTCGCGCAGGGTGTTGTCAGAAGCTGGTCTTGGAACAGGTCTTAATAACGTCCTGCCTGACATTTTTATCGACTTCATTAGCCCATACTGCTTCCAGTTTAATACCTATCATAAAATATAGACTACAATATCAATTATATAATTAACATTTATACAGCAATTTGAGGTTTGCAGTGTGCTTTACATATACTATCTTATTTGAACCTCCCAATGACCTTGTGAGGTAGGGGCTATTATTATTTTCATTTTACAGATGAGGAAACTGAGGCTGGGAGAGGTAAGGTCGTGAAACTAGTATCTGAGGCAGGAGTCAGTCAGGACTTTGTGATGTCAAAGTCAGCCTTCTATCACCTCTGCCACCTAGACATGTTGAGATCTAAACTCTCAAGGGACTCTGTGTCGTCTTTATTTACTCATCCCACAAATATTTCTTGAGTGTACAAGGCGCCGTGCAAAGGCCAAGTTTTTGTAACTGCTCAGTGAATACTTATCTATAGTGGTGGTGATGATGAAAAGTGATCTTAATTTGTGGTAATAATTGGAAGCTATAAATGTTTCTTTTATAGAATTTCTGAGGTTTAAAAAATAAAATAATGGCCCACTTTCATGAAATGATCTGAGCAAAATCTCAAGAGAGCTGAAATATTTGTTCTCTTCTCATTGTGAAATTAAATCCTACTGATTTTCCACAATATGCATATATATAATTATTCTTTCAGCTCAGTCATTTAGATCTGCCATGGCATCTTTTGTTGACTTGTCATCTTCTCTAATGATGTAGAAGACAAATGTATTAAAGTTACCTCTTGTGAGGAAGTATTCGCATATGTGATAAATGAGTAGATTAAGCCTGTTCTCAATTTTATAGTAGATTGTGACGATTCTGAGCACTCCAGGTTTCAACCTAAGTGTTGTTCATTTAGCTGTTCTAATTAGGGTCTGATAGGATTTTAAAATACACTTTGTGGTAACAATCTTGGAGACAATAAATAATTGGAATTCGTCGCTTCTAAGCTATTAGACTATTTGCTTTATAGACCATTAGGTTTAGAACAGCAGTATTTATTTACTTGATGACAATGGATGGATACTAGGACCATGACTGTATATAGTAATAATAATACATTAATGTTGGCTTTTGTAGTAGGCCAGACTTGACCAGGCCGATCTGATACCTCCTTTTTGACATTGTAATGAGGTGAGAGATACTTGGTAGAAGGCCTGATAGTTAAGTGAAGGAGATTTATTCAGCCATAGTAAGAAAAGGACATTGGGACAGCTAGGTGGTGCAGTGGATAGTGCTGGGCCTGGAGACAGGAAGATCATCTTTTTTTGAGTTCATATCTGACTTCAGACTCTCATTGGCTGTATGACCCATTGTTAAGTCACTTAACCCTGTTTGCCTCAGTTTCCTCATCTGTAAAATGAGCTAGAGAAGGAAATGAGAAACTGCTTCGGTGTCTTTGCCAAGAAAACTTCAAAGGGGGTAACAATGTTGGATACAACTGAAAACAACTGAACCGAAGGAAAAGGAGGTAGGAAGAGGCTATCATTCATTAAGGATACATATAGCCTTCGCTAAGTTGAGCATAGCTCCTTACCTGTTGCCCATGGCAGTTCTACTGAACCCTCAGTGGGCAGTTGGAGCTTCTAGTGGCTTTTTCATAGTCAGGATACCAGGAAGCTCCAATCCTTGAACAAGTTATTTTAAGGAAAATAATTACTCCAACCTACATGGTGCAGACTCTAATAAATAATTCTACCATCATACCTCCAAATTTGAAAAAAAAAAATTAGAAGTACTTATTATTTAAATGGCATCCATTCTAAAATAAATTTCATAAATTTTAAAAGTACCAATTTTTCTTGTAACTTAAATAAGTAGGAGGAATCCTTTACTTTTTTCCTGTTGCAGTTACCTATTAAACTGGTCTTTCCATGTCTATTCTCTTTGCCCTCTACTCTGTTATTCATCCTGCCACCTTATGGATAGATCTGTATACCTTTCTACACTGTCTTCCGTTGGAAGAGAAAGGATTTATGAAAGTGATTCTAAAGCTTTCTGGTCTCAGTAATCCTTATGCTTTTAAGAGTAATTGAGGATTCCAAAGAACTTTTGCTTATGTGGATTATATATATATATATATATATATTTTTTTTTTTTTGAGTGCTGGTATCTTTTTTTTCCTTTTTTCAAATTTAATTTATTTAATATATTTAGTTTTCAGCATTGATTTTCACAAGAGTTTGAATTACAAATTTTCTCCCCATTTCTACCTTCCCGCCTACTCCAAGATGGCTTATATTTGGGTTTCCCTGTTCTCCTGTCAGCCCTCCCTTCTGTCACCCCACTTCCCCTCCCATCTCCCTTTCCCTTCTTCGCTTGTAGGGCAAGATAAATTTCTACACCCCATTACCTGTGTATCTTATTTCCTAGTTGCGTGCAAAAACTTTTTTTTGTTTTTGAACGTCTGTTTTTAAAACTTTGAGTTCCAAATGCTCTCCCCTCTTCCCTCCCTGCCCATCCTCCCTAAGAAGGCAAGCAATTCAACATAGGCCACATGTGTATCATTATGTAAAACCCTTCCACAATACTCATGTTGTGAAAGATTAACTATGTTTTGCTCCTTCCTAACCTATCCCCCTTTATTGAATTTTCTGCCTTGACCCTGTCCCTTTTCA
>CM053622.1:212851062-212899625 GCA_028646595.1 Phalanger gymnotis | reverse complement strand
TGCTCCAGTCTAATTTTTAAGCTAGTATTTTCTTCAGTGGTCTTTTGGACCTCCTTTTCCATTTGGCTAATTCTGCCTCATTGGCTTTTTGGAGCTCTTTTGCCATTTGAGTTAGTCTAGTTTTTAAGGTATTGTTTTCTTCAATAGTTTTTTCAGTATTTTTTTGGTTCTCCTTTAGCGTCATTGACTTGTTTTTCATGGTTTTCTCACATCATTCTCATTTCTCGTCTCAATTTTTCCTCTACTTCTCTAAATTGCTTTTCCAAATCCTTTTTGAGCTCTTCCATGGCCTGAGGCCAGTTCATGTTTTTCTTGGAGGCTTTTGATGTAGGCTCTGTGACTTTGTTGACTTCTGGCTGTATGTTTTGGTCTTCTTTGTCACCAAAGAAAGATTCCAAAGTCTGAGACTGAATCTGAGTCAGTTTTTGCTGCCTGGCCATGTTCCCAGCCAACTTACTTGACCCTTGAGTTTTTTCAGCAGGGAATGACTGATTGTAGTGTAAAGAGTACTTTGTTCTAAGTTTGAGGAGATGCACCGTTGATTTCAGAGCAATTTCTATACAGCTGGCTCTTCCACATCAGCACTCCTCCTTCCTCAAGAACCATCAACCTGGACCTGACAAAAATCTTAAGCAAGTTCTGCACTGTATGTGGATTATATCTACTGGTATTTGTCATATTAGAAATTGAAGCTGATAACTTAAAATATATTTAGTAATTTGTTAAAAATTACAGTTAACATAATTATGAAAAGTAAACTAAAACTAAAAACTAAACTAAAACTAAAACTAAAAAATTCAATGAGAAAAATAGTATTGTTTTATGTGGTTTGGAAATCCTTTCAATATCTGGCTAAATGCAAGGCAGTTGAGTTCTCATTGGCTTCTGCATTGGATCTCTTGTGATACATTGTTTTGGTTAAAGTACATGAATGAAATCTGACCTTGCTCAGATCTGTAGTTGGAGAAAGAAGAAATATTTTAATAGATGATTTCTTAGTATTAACATTAGGAAAATATTTGTTACCTCAAGAGGAATTATATTTGTTTTGCTCTACTCCAGAGAGCAGAACCAAATGAGTAGCGATTTGTTGCTTCAAGGAAAATTTTCCTAACCATTTGAACTCCCCAAAGTAGAGATCAGGCTGCCTTGAGAGGTAGCGAGGTTTGGGTGGTCAGGGAGTATTATACGGGAGACACCTTGCATTTTCCTGGCCACATAGTAGGTGCTTAGTAAATGTTGATTGATTGATAGCTCATGTATGGATTAGAATCAGTGACCTTGGAGGTCCCCTAGATCCAGTGATTATTAAACTTCTTTTTTTTTCTTTTTCTAACAAGGCCTCAACTATTACCTCTATGAAGATAATTTCAGCCATAAGTTACTCAGTCCTGATTTTTCTTCTATCAGTATTTCCATCTATTTCTTTTGACTATGCTATTTGTAAGTTACTTTACCATTCACCCACTCTCCGTGTTTGAAATGTGGATATTGCCTTTGAGTCTCCTCTGTAATACCCCCTTGGCCCTTATGTAACACTTTGTACCATTCATGTTTTTACCTTGTATTATGGTTAATTTGTTGATGTATACCAGACTCCTACAATTTTCAAATCCCATATGAGATGGGTTTCTTTTTTTTATCAGTTCTTATATTCCCCTAGTACTTAGCACAGTTTTTCTTCTCAGAGTAGGTTTATAATAATCGAAAGAATGAATAATGTTTTACAGTATTTCAAAGCATTCTTAGGCTCGTTTTAAAGACCAAAATATTTGGTTTTTCTGACGAAGCTTCTTAAGGTAGGTGTAGGGTAAGTGGCCACTATTTAGCTCAGTTTTAAAGAGGACACTGGCCAAAATAACTGTGTTTAACCAATCCAAACTATACTATAAACTTGAGACAAAGGAAAAATTCAGCTTTTTAAGTTTATAAATTTTAAGAAGTAAGGACCTTTGACAGTAAAGATTTTCTGGACTGGTTAAAAAAAAGTCCTAATGGACTTCTACAAGCCTTAATACTGATATTTGGGGATGTTCTGGTGCACCATAATTGATAGAGAATAGTGATACAGGAAGATAGCTGTGGTTGGAGAGGGTAAGAATCAAATGAGAATCCTAGGACTTCAGAGTTGAAAGAGACCTCAGTGGCCTAGCCTGCCAACCCATATGTGAAAAAACAATTTCCTTTACCTGACAAATAACTATCAGCTTTTACATAAGATTTCCATCAAGGAATAACTCACCCATTACTTCTGGAGGTAATTTTTCCCCTTTGAACCAACTGACTATAAGGATATTTTTCTTTCCATCAAGCTGAAATTTTCTTCTTTGAAGCTTCTACCTTTTCCTCCTAGTTCTTCTCTCCAGAACCAAACAGAACAAGTATGATTTCTCTTCCAGGGATGGCTCTTTTAAGTACTTGGAACATGTCTCCTTCAGCGTTCAGTTCTCCAGGTTCAACATCCCCAGTTACTTCAGCCAGTCCTCATGAGGTACGCACAGGCTTCAGACCCTTCACCATCCTGTTTTTCCTTTCATCTGGACACTTTCCATCTTATTATCAATTTACACCCTAAAATGTTGTGCCTGGAACTGAACTGAACACAGTACTCCAGAAGTAGGGAAGAGATTCAGATTTTCAAAAAATAAAAACAAGACACTAAAGATTCAGGGATAAACTAGGTGGCACCGTGGATAGAGAGCTGGGCCTGAAGTCAGGAAGACTTATCTTCCTGAGTTCAAATCTAGCCTCAAATACTTAACTAGCTGTATGACCCTGTGTTAAGTCACTTAACCTTATTTGTCTCATTTTCCTCATCTGTGAAATGAGCAGGAGAAGGAAATAGTAAACAACTTCAGTATCTTTGCCAAGAAAACCTGAAATGGGGTCAGGAAGAGTCAGACACAAACAATTAAACAACGACAAACAAAAGATGCAAGGAAGACAGCAGTATGTTTTGTAGTGGTAGGCAGTGATGTAGTGTAATAGAAATTTTGGTTGAGCTTCTGTAGAATTAATGCCTTTCATCTTTTAAACAAAGTATCTACTCTTTATCCCCTCCCTCAGTTTACCTGTCTTCCCTTTTTCCTAAATGAACACAATTCTAGTAAATCCACTCTAAGATAGATTTTACTTTTCCCTAAAGGATTTGCAGAGTATATTGTGACATGAAAGGTCATATCAGATTTAAAATTTTTGTTAAAACTTACTGCAGTGACTGGTGTATCGCAGTCTTCACACTGATAACCTATGTGGAGCTTTTCTCAAGCTGAGTGTTAAGGATGCTCAGATTCCACAAAAGATGGTGTCACTTTAAGGTTAGCCTCTTGTCACCTTCATAGGTTAGCCGTGACTGACCTGTTGTTTTGTCTGTCGAAAGATGAAGGTATCAAGGTCTTTTATAATGTTGGTTTGAGAAAAATAATGCTGATTGATTTCTGGCATATTCCATGATTGTACTTGGGAACAAATGCACTGTCATACCATGAAAAAGAGTGTACTCTTGCTGAAAAAAGAGGAAGGAAATGGATTCAAATATAATTCCTTTCAATTCTTTAACAAAATTGTAGTAGGAAAAAAAAGGTCACCAAGCACTAAAAAAAAAAGCCCAAAACTAACTTAAGTAGTATAAAATGAAGAACCAAAGTTTGAAAAAACTGCACCAGAAAAGAGGTCAAGAATAGATAAGATTAAAACCATTTAAGATTGCTGGTCAAAGATGAGATAGAAACCAATGGCTGATTTTTATATTCCCTTTGGAAGTAAGGTTTATAGAAACTCAACAATCTGTAGTTGTGCTGAATCTTGTTTTTTTGCTTTTTAAATAGCACTTCTAGGTAGTGAGAATGGAAATAACTATAGATATGAATCACAGGGGATACAGTGTGATTGGTTTTCACTTGCAAGGAAAGGAACTCTGACTATTAATGGTCATAAATGAAATCTTTCCCTCTTTCTTGCTTCCTTCCTCCCTTCCTCCCATCCTTGCAAGTTGCAGGGAAAGAAAGTACGAAGAAGCGGGGAAGGAGAGCAGGAATAGTGGAAAATAGCTGGATATTAGAGCAAAAGGAGTAATGTGTGATAAATACTTTGACACTGGTGAGAAGATTGTCATAAAAAGGAGATAAAACTAGGATAGTTCTTCAGTATAGAGATAAATATCCTTCAGTAGATTCTGAAGACTAAAGACTTAACCATTTAATACCTCCATTCTGTCTGGCATCTGTCCCTCTTGCCACACAGCCATTTTCCTCCACCCCCCCTCAGTTCAAGTCCTCATCACAGCTAAACTATTAACTTTTATTTATTTATTTATTATTATAAACTATTGCTGCATCTTCCCTCCCTGTTGGTCTCCCTGCCCTCTTCTATTTCCTCTCTTCCCTCTCCAGTCCATCTTCTGAAGTAATGCTTAATGAGTGGTCCTGAAGCACAGATCTTGGCATATGCTCCCCTACTCTGAAAGCTTTCTCTCTGCCTCTAGGATACAATAAAAACTTCTCTGACTTTTAAAGCTCCTCACAATCAGCTCTGGCCAATCTCTCCAGGCTTGTTGCACACTTCTCCTTTGTGTATTCTGTTGCAGCCAAACTGGCTTGCTTACTTTTCCAGAGGCACGGCATCCTATGGTATAGGAGGTAGAGTACTAGATTTCTGCCCTCTAACACTTAACTATATGCTCCTGGGCTTGTTACTTAACCTCTCTAGTCTTTTAATTTCTTCGTTCATACTATAAGGAGGGTGGATTGGATCAGAGGTGTCAGCTACATGCAGGCTGTAGTGCTGCTCAAACTATAAAAATGTAATTGGTAAAGAGTTAACAAAATTCCATTTGGGAGAATATCAAAAACCACCTTGTTAGTTCGGCTGAAAATACCTCTCCAATCAAAAGTCCTTATCAGGCCCTTCCCTTTAGGAAAGTATATAAAAAGGTCTATAACAAATGCTAAGATCTAGGCAAATTGGATTGAGTCATAACCAAACTTAGAATAATAATAAAAAAAATACCTCTTGTCTAGTCAAATCTTTCTTTGCCTTCCCCATTTTAAGAAAGGGTGGCGATGAACAAAGTCCAATACTGTAGACTAGTCAAAAAAGATAAGGACTGAAAAAAAGGCCTTTCATTTTCACAGTTGAGAGAAATCATGGATAAATTTGGATAGCGTGATTTCTGTTGAATGATGAAGTGGAAAGCAAGATTTCAGAAGGTTTAGGAGAGAGACAAGAGACAAGTGGAGGTATCATGTTTAGAATTTAGATGGTTTTCTCAAGGAAATTCACAGTTTGTAGGATCAAGTGAGGTTTTTTTTTTTCAAGGATGGGGATGATGTTGCCATGTTTATGGCTGTGGTAAGGATACATGAGATACGGGGAGACGGAAGATTGGAGAGTAGGAACAGACTTCAGTAGAAATATGGTAGGAGATGGGATCAAGAGAGAGTGGAAAGGAGTTGGCCTTGGCAATGACAAGAACTACTTCTTCATCACAGACTGGGTTGAAGGAGAAGAAAGATGGCTGAAAGATGTGACGTAAGGAAGAGGAGAGAAGGGGGGAGCTCTCTGGTAATTTCCTCATTTTGGCCGCGGTGGGGGGGGGGGGGAAGGGAGGGGCTGTAGTATGAGGCAAGGTCTTCAACTGAGAGTGGCATGGCTAAGGGAGTATTGTGAAAGGAGATATAAGAAGTTTTGAAAAGGGTTTGGAACAGCCACTGTAGAGAGAATGAGATACCAAATCAATTGGGGAGAAAAAAGGATGTTTGCCTTGCTGCTGTGAGGGCCCGCTTGTGAAATTAGATAATATAAATGTTGTAGTGAACGCTGCCAACAGGACTTAGTATTCCTTTCAGTTCTTTCCTGCCGCAATTCCTGGAAAAAAGGAGGCAGATGGTAGATTAATCCAGTGTTAGGGTTTTGGCAAGGCAGGATCGCAATAGGAGAAAGGGGGGCAAGGCCAAGGGATTTGACAATAGAGGATAGTGTAGAGATTACTTCATTCACCAAGAAGTTGAAATAGGAAATTGTTTCTCCTATCCAGGAGAATGGGCAACATGAAGGGTGTTTAAATGTATCCATTGCAATGGGAGAAACTTCAGAAGGACATATAATTAGGTTAATAGAGTCACTGTAAAAAATTTTAGAGATCATTTTAGCCCAAATCAGCCTCTTCATTTTACAGATGGGGAAAATAGGCTCTTATTAATCAGTTTAAAATAAATGGCTAGTTGATTTTTACTTCTAACCTCAGCTTAGAGTGTAGTTTTACAAGTCACAGATTGGACCTTTTATATTAAGAAATATATTCAGAAACTTAAAGGTTTGCTAAATTATCCCAGGGTCTTATATTTATGAACTATCAAGGAAAGCATCT
Source organism: Phalanger gymnotis (assembly GCA_028646595.1). NCBI lineage: Eukaryota > Metazoa > Chordata > Mammalia > Diprotodontia > Phalangeridae > Phalanger > Phalanger gymnotis. The sequence goes on along the minus strand of CM053622.1, from coordinate 212,893,258 downwards.
CAGTATTCTATGACAATTAACATAATTAAAGCACATTTGCTTAAATGTAGCTATAGGGTTTTTAAATGCAGGTGGTTGTGTTTTGTTTATGTGTGGTTTTTAATTTGCACAGCTGTGATTTTTTTTTCAGAAATTAAACTGATGAAAATAAAATTTTGCAGGGAAGAAGTTATATTTAGGTGGTACCAGTTCTTGATTCATTGCAGTTTTGAAAGGGCATATTATAAGTCCTAGCATTTACAACCAGAAGATTGACAGAAGAGCAAGGCCAAGGTCTGCAGCATTAACTGACTTTAAAAAAAAAAAAAGATTGGGCACAGAGCAAAAAAGTGTAACTAATTGCTAATTGTTTGCTAATTGTTTTGAGTGGAGCTGAATGCCCAGGAAACCTGTGTATTTAAGTGTGATGACATTCTAGATAATGTAAATGACCTATCTACTGGTAGGTTTTTAAATTAACTTCCAAACTGACTTTCACTTGCAAACAAAACAAAGCAACTATGCAAATAGTTTTGGTCTGTGCCTGGAGCATACCTTAACCTGAACTGAATGCACAAGGTTTGCTTAACTAATGTAGGCTATTTCATCAAATTTGCAATACTTTTGGGCTCCTAGTGATTTTCCTGGTGTTAATGCTTAATCAAGCATTCAATTCAAGGGGTGAGGGAGAGGGAAGAGGGGGGGTCAAGACTTACTTTAAAATAAATAAACAAATAAATGAAAGCCAGTCTCTTTCAAGGACAGCTAGGTGGCAGGCTGTGGCTAGAGTGGGGGGGGGGGGGTCTGAAATCAGGAAGACCTGAGTTTATATCTGGCTTCAGATCCTAGCTGTGTGACTGTGGTCAAGTTACTTTACCCTGTTTGCCTCAGTTTCCTCATCTAGAAAATGTACTGGAGAAGGAAATGGCAAAACAGTCCAGTATCTTTGCCAAGAAAAATTAATGGGAATGTTCTTGGGGCTATCAGTTCAATTCATCATCAATTTATTGTTCCAAACTATATTTGATTGGCCTATGAAGCATAAGATCCTAGAACTGGAGTTGGAAGAGACCTCTCAGAGGTCACCTAGTCAAGCCCACCTTGCCACCACACGCCTTCTATTTTGTAGATAAGGAAACTGAGACCCAGTAAAGTTAAATAAGGCAGCTAGGGGCAGGCAGGTGACAAAGTGGATAGAGTTTGGGGTCTGGAGTCATCTTTCTGACTTCAAATCTGGTTTAGACACTTAGTAGCTTTGTAACCCCGAGCAAATCATTTAACCCTGTTTGTCTCAATTTCTTCATCTGTAAAATGAACTAGAGAAGGAAATGGCAAACTATTCTAGTATCTTTGCCAAGAAAACCCCTAATGGGGTTGTGAAAAGTTTGACGTGAGTGAAATGACTGAACAGTAACAACAAAGGTTGTGACTTTCCCTGTGTGATCACATCTGTGTGAAGGAAGTTGCAGTCAGTCATCTTGTGTATTGACTGTTTACCAAGTAGATACTCAACAATCCTTCTAACCATGTTTGCCGGACATTATTGCTTGATGCCACTGACCTGAACTCTTCTGTTATACCATCACCTCCTAGATAGATGAAGCCCTCTTGACCTCTAGTCCCATATCCCCAAAGACCTGCTGGATATCTCCAACTTGGATGGCCTTAGCCATAGATTTGATGTATATAAAACGAACACCGTATCTTTTCCCCCCAAACCTGTTGCTCACACAAACTGCCTTATTTCTATGGAAGACATCACCATCCTTTGTGAATACTATCCACAGCAACCCTTGTTCTGTCTCTTTCTCTTTAAGGCTACCACCTTAGAGATCATGTCAGTACTTGCATGGAATCTCATTAAAAGCTCTTAATTCATCTACCTAATTTTCTCCCTTCTATTATCAGTCCCTTTTCCCTATAGCTTCTAAATTAATATTCCTAAGCCATAGGACCAACTATAATTCTACCCTCCTTGAATCCTTATTGCTGTAGGATATAATACAAATTGATCTTGGCATTTAAAACTTGTCACAGCCTGACTCTAACCTAACTTCCTGATTTATTTCATATTTTCCATATGAGACTTTTTTCTCTTTGTATCCCCTTTGGCACTATACCTTGTGCAAAGAATATATTTAAAACTTGTTTAATTAAATTCATTTTCAACATTTAAACATTCTAAAAATTGTGTTTGAAATTGCTAGCTAGTGGGTCAAGCACTTGGGGCATTTTTGGAGGATGTGCTATGTTGTGTACAAGAGCAAGGCAGGTGTAAACCTCAGACCCCAACTGGGTAACCCTTACAGTAAAGTTATTCTTAAGCTACTTAAATCTTTGGCATTTAAATTGTGTCTTGTTGCAGCATGTGCTGAATTTTGAGATAGGATGTTAAATAAAGGAAGCTCTCCAGACATACCTGCATATTTGAGTATTTGAGGCCAAATGGTTAGCTTTAATTTTACATTCAGTTTCAGTAAATTTTGGACAATTTTAGAAAGTTTGGGGATTGTCAGAATAAGATGAAAGGCAAAGTGTCGAGCTGTGCTTGAGTTAAGACCTGAGCTAAAGTCCTCTCTCATATAGTCATTGTGACTTTGGGCAAGTCTCATAACCTTTCGGTGAGGGCCTCAAGCAATTCCTTGGGACTTTTTCACAGAGTTGTTGAGGATCTGAATTGATAGAGGGAATTTTCTTGCTCTGAAAGTTTTCTTTCACCAGTGAAATTATGTGGATCAAAAAAAATACATGAAAAGGTGACCATTTCCATCTTTAGAGTTTACCAAAAGAAATACCTGTTTATGAAGCCAATTGCTAGTTTAGCGAGTTGTTTTCCAGTTGTGTCTGACTTCATGACCCCATTTGGGGTTTTCTTGGGAGAGATACTGGAGTGGCTTGCCATTTTCTTCTCCAGACCATTTTATAGGTGAGGAAACTGAGACAAATAGGGTTAAGTGATTTGTCCAGGGTCACAGAGCTACTAAGTGTCTGAGGCTGTATTTGAACTCGAGCTAAGTCTTCTTGACTGGCAGGCCTGGCACTGTATCCACTGTGCCACTTAAGCTACCTATAACTAATTGCTAGTAGTTACTCACTATTTTTTCACTTTGCCTCATGGGTTGGCAAGTAGTACAAATGGCAATCAGATGCTTTTGATTAGATACCTAAAATTATTTGTCGCTTTAGATTGCTCTATATTGGAACGTTATGTGTTAGAATTTAAGCTGTAAAAAATACCTTTAGTCATTGTTAAATCTAGCATTTCTCCAATCACACGTCATCGAGTTTATATCTATTGAAATTCAAAATACTGCAAAACATGAAATTGATGAGTTTCACATTTATATAGTAAATCAAGAAAAGGAATTGTAACATGTTTGTTTTCTTTAGTGACCTTATAAGGTACTCATTAGAGCAATAGGGGACTTTCAGACTTAGTGAATGCTTTTGAGTGGGACCTTAGGTATGTTCAAATCTTGTAATATTGTCAGTCAATTGAAAAGAATTGTTAACAACATATCTAACATTGTGTGTATTGGGGTTACAAAGACATAAAAGCAATTCCTACTTCCAGGGAGCCTAAATTATTTTAGGGAAAACAACTTATAGACACAGAAGGAAATATAAAATTTGTGCATTTCATGAGATGCTTTTTTATTGTAAGGGGTGTACCAAGAAGGGAATCATTTTCCTTATTAAAACATTGACTACAAGCTAATTTTTCTCCAGCAATGCATAGAGATAAATTATATTTCTGAATAGGTGAGTGGGTGAGAAACTTGGTGGTTTAGCAAGCGGTGCAACGGAAATGTTTCTGTTTAGACTCAGAGATCTGCATCTCTGTAGCCACTATTTCCTAAACTACTTAAAGTATGGGTGCCAATATTGCATTTGCCATCTGCTAAGAGAGATTTAGGAAAACTGTATCTTAGAGACAGAGGTGTTGTTAATCTTTAAGTGGAATCCAGACTGATTCTTTAGAGGAGTCCTACAGATTTTTTGGAATTTATGCCAGAGATGGTTTGATTTGAATTTCAACTGAAGAAAAGTTAGCATAATTTTTGTAGATTATCAAAAATATATTCTTACTGTTTGATATAACATTAATAGGTATTCATTCTGACTCAGATAAATGTATCACCTTTACAAAGTATATATTGTATATTTTAAATCATAGTTTGACTTTTGAGGGATTCATTTTTATAGCTTAGGAAATGACACACTTTTATTTGCTAATTGAAGTATATGATTGTGATGTAATTAAATAGGCTACTCATGAATATTAGGGGCATTTTGTTTTTGGTCAAGTTGACAACTCACTCAATGAGCTACATTACATTACTTGATTTAATTGTTATATTTTGGATATTTTAAAATCAGAGACAACCGCCTTATTTAGATGAAAGGTCATATGTATTTTTGAATATGTAACTAATCATAAACATGAGATTTGGGGCTAGAAAGTGAGTTGACATTTTTAGCCAAGTGAACATGAGATACTTAAAATAATTGAGCTAGACAGCTTATTTTATTGGTTATTATTTCCTCTCTTTATAGATAGATTGAATAAGAGAAGTGAGTTTTCCTACTTTTTTTGATCCTTGAATTGTATTTGTATTTAGAATTAGTCCAAAGAAGGAGAATATACTTTCTATGCCCACAGAAGTAGCAATAACTGTTTCAGGTTGGATTATCACTTTGCTACTGTCTGAGTAATCTATTTGCTTAATTAAATGACCTCCGACATTTAAGGGTCTGGTTTTATTAAAAAAGATTATCAAAAGACATGTTTACCCCATCCTAATCTGTTAATTGTTTACTCTAAAATGGCTTCAGGTGAAACAAATTTGCAGGGGACAAATTAGCTCTCTAGTTTATGGAATTTAGTTCTTGGGTCGAGCTCTAAAAATTTAAAATCCATCTTTACTGATTTAAATAGTAAATAGATTATAGAGAATATAATTGGGTAGCATTTTGTTTGGATACCTAACAGATCTCAGGTACAGAGGCCTCTCACACAATGTCCTTGAAGTGTTTTGTTTTGTTTTGTTTTAATTTTTCATAGAGGGAGGAAGAATGGGAAGGAGGAATATGGGTAGAATAGAAGAAGAAAGACTTCCCATCCTGGAATTGAGGTGGGATTGTATTGGAACCAGCTCAAATCTACTTTTAGGAACAGATTGTTAAATTTTTCAGCATGAGCATTTTATATCTCAGAGATGAGCAAATCTACAAATGAGGGATTGATTTATTGTTTGTTGATTGTCGAGACTTGAGAAATGATGGAGACTATATTAATAATAAAGATTAATCATTAAAAAGTATATCCTGTATACATTTTTTTTCTGTAGAGGCAGTATTAAAATTTACCAATGACGCTTTTTTTTCTAGCATTCCCTTGATCTTCAATCTAACATCTAGCTAGTGATGACAATTCCCCAATGAGCTTAGGAGTTATTAACAAGTATAGAGGGGTAATCCTGGCTTCTCAAAGACCATGCCCACATAGCACAAAGATTATCAGCAGGTTGTAGCTCAGATAGAAGGGCTTCTGATTGTGGCTTGATGTCTGTTGTCTGAGGTCTAGTCTAGCTTTGTGTGGAGAAGTTCATACTTTGCCCACTGGGTGGTAAGTTCTTTGGCTATGAAAGATAGATCTAAGTATATTATAGATACACATACGAGTATGGTGTGGTCTCCAGTCTCCTTTCCAGTATTGGCCATCTTCTCCCCTGGAGAGATTAATCAACCAGCAAACATTTATAATTGTTTTGGTATGCCATGAACCATGCCCACATAAGATGGCAAACTTAATCTATAAATGCTGTGTGTGTTCTGACTGTTCCACCAACCTGCTGTTCAGTCTTTCTTCTTCTCTGGCCTCCATATTCACTGAGACACAGTAATACTGAAATAAGGCTAATTAACAACCCTACAATCCATGTGGAAAACTTCATTCTTTTAAGAAATTGCCACAGCTACCCCAACCTTGAGCAACCACCACCTTGTTCAGTCAGCAGCCATCAACAATGAGGTGAGACACTCTCCCAGCAAAATTATTACAACTCGAAGAAGGCTCAGATGATGGATCGTATTTTTTAGCACAAAGTATTTTTAATTAAGGTATGTATTTTTAGACATAGTACCATTGTACACTTAATAGACCACAGTATAGTAAAAGCATAACTTTTATATGCACTGGGAAACCAAAAATTTCTTGTGTCTCTATTGTGACACTCACTTTAATTGAGGTAGTCTAGAACAGAACCAGCAATATCTTCAAGTTATGCCTGTATGCTACATGACAGAATTCAAATAGATCTTGACAGGCTTAAATGATGGACTTTATCTGATATGAGGAATTGTAATAAGGATAAATGTAAGGTCCTTCACTTGGGTTCAAAAACTCAACTTCACAAGTCCAAGATAAAAGAGCTGAAATTAGACAATTTCATGTGGAAAAATTAGACAATTTCATGTGGAAAAAATTAAAACAACCACCACAAACAAAAACAAAACTTTAATGTCTTTAAAGGAACGGAATTCCAATATTAGGCAATAGTTTGACGTGGCTCGGGCAAAGACTCATGTGATCCAAGAAGGAGAATCATAGTATCCTGAAGGAGGGAGGCAGGCAGTGGTCCCTCTATAGTGGTCAGTACATAGCTGGAGACTTGTTTTCAGTTTCCGGGCATCATTTTTAGGAAGTCAATCAAGCATTTAGTAAGGAGGACATCTACAAGCTATTAGCAATCTATAAAAAGGTATTGTGGATGGTAAGGGGACTGGAAATGATGCCATGCAAGATCATTTGAAGGATCTGAGAATGTTTAGCCTTGAGAAGAGAAGACTTGGAGGAGGAGTGAATTAGATCTGTCCAAAAGTGGAATTAGCCCACTTTCTGAGGCAACTAGGTGGTATGGTGAATACGGTGCTGGGCCCAGAGTCAGGAAGACCTTAGTTCAAATCCTCAGATACTAGCTATATGACCCTGGACAAGTCACTTAAACTTCTATTTGCCTCAGTTTCCTCCTTTCTAAAATTGGGACAATAATAGCAGCTGTTTCCCAGAGTTGTTGTGAGGGTCAAATTAGGCAATATTTGTAAAGCTCTTAGCACAGTGACAGGCATGTAGTAAGCACTTAATAAATTACCTTCCTTCTGAAAGGATTGAGTTTCCCATTGGTGGAACTTTTCCGGGGGAGGCTAGTTGGTAGAGATCTTGTAAAGGGGTTTCCTGTTCCTTCATGGGCTGGACTAAGTGGTCTCAGAGGTCTTTTCCGGTTCTCAAGAATTTGTGAATTATTGATTTGGAGCAGGAACTCTGGGGTTCAGGACCTCAATTACCTTTCCCCACTCCCATCCCCATTCTCAAGAGACTAGCAAAATAGATCAGCAGCGATAGTTACTTTGCACTTCCAGAAATTATATTAAACATTGTTTAAGTAAAATTAAGATTCCCTCCCCCTTTTCCCCTTTGTTCTAGAAGTACCTAGGTATAATAATTAACTTAGTGCCCTTTTCTTGTGAACAGGACCACTCATTAGTAAACTGCATATGTAAAGTTCCTTAGCATCTCTCTCTGCTATTTAACTTTTGAACCATAAAACAAAGACTCAAAACTGGGCGGGAGGAATTACTGACCTGATCTCTCTGGGCTTGGCTGAAGGATTTTGCATCAAATCCCAACTTTAGGGTGGGGTTTAGTTATAAATATTATTCCTGTTTTGTTTTTTAAAAGTTTTACGATAATGATGTTTTGATGTTTTTTTTTTTGTTTTATTTCTCCCACCTCATAGATTTCCTAGTAGATCCTCTAGGTTAAATGACAAAAAACAAAACAAACAAAAAAAAACCTTCCCTTGTCTCAAAGCAAAATAGTTATAACCCAACCATGTCTAGTATTCAGCACTGGGTGTCTGGAGTCTCCCACATTTCCATTGAGACCTAGCAGGTGTGTGTCAACAGTGGTACCTGCACTTAAGAGCCCCAACTTTTTCTGCTGCATCATATTGTCTGCAGATTACCTGAGATTGCTTTTCCTTTTAGGGAGAATGAAAGTGGTTATCTTTTAAGAAAAAGGTTGAGAACCAGTAGGCACTAGGCAGTAGGAAAAATGTTTTATCTGTTCCTGATTTTTTTTTAACTGGGATCCCTTTGACAGACTGTAAATATTTGAAGAATCACATTCTTAGTATTTATTCTGAAAAGCAAGACTGGGGGGTGTGGTTTCTCTTTTTCTAGGATTAAAATCCATGGTAAATGATGGCATCAATATTCTATTATAATAAGATCAATTTGCAGTATATCCAGGCTTACTTTAAATGAAAGCCTAGCTTAATTGGGTTTGACTAAAGAAAATCATGTCCTTCCCAAATGGGAATGAAAATGAGCAGATGTACAAAATGAACCTTGAAATTAATCTTGGGTTCACCCCTCCCCTCCCCACCATTTTACAATAATATTGAAAGTGACAGGGGAAAATACATTCTGCATATTTAGAACCGCTTTGAAAAAATTAGACATATCATTGGTATTTATGAGCGTACCTGTATTACTGAGACTAAACTGCTGCCATTCTTTAAAATGCAGCATACTTAAAAAGAAACATTTTTTTCAAGATCAGTTTAAACTTCGATTTATCATTATACCATTTATCAAACTGAGAAACCTTTGAGACCTTTACAAACAGAGAAACCACAAAACAATTCATCTTTTTTACCCCTTTTCCTCATCCTGAATGCTGTCTCTTATTTTAATCATGTAAATCTACTATGAACTGCAAACCACTCCTGCCGTCTGGTTGCTTGAGAACAAAAATGCTTTCTGTTACTCCTTCTTTAGTAAGCCAGGGCCGCACATCATGCATGGCCTTGCAAACAGTTAGGGGGTTAGTTGGAACTGATCGATACATTCAGAATCCTTTATTTAGTGAGATCAATACACTGTAATGAAGTCTGTGCTCCAATTCCCCGCCAAGGATCACTGCAGGGGATGAAAAGGTGTCTTTTTCTGTAATGAAGCACAATAAAAATTATGTTTGATTTAAAAAAAAATTCCAAATACAGAGCCACACATTTTTCAGCTCCTTTTAAATAATGTCTAAAAAGCATGTGTTTGTGAGTATATCCCAGAGATTCTATGAAATTAGTGACACTTTTTTTACTTAACCAATTTTATTTTGGAGTGATTGTTCAAAATTAACACTATAGGATCCTAATTTCAAAGTAAGCCAATGAAAGCACTTATCATTCAAGAAGGAAAACGGAGGATTATTAGAATGATAACTTCTTGGTTAACACGTATGTGGCCTGAACACAGGAGATGATTGTTATTAGAATGGATTTAATATAATTTTTCACATGTTTCTTGATAATTCACATAGAAGAAAGACTCTTCTCTTGTTAGTAACATATTAGTAAAAAATAGAGAGTACATGAAACGTCATTAGAAAGGTTTCTTTTAACCATAGTGCTTGTACACAAATCTGAATGGAATGAAAGGTGATTTCCTTGAGGCATCTTTGTGAATTGTTTAGTAGGATTGTGATAAGCTTCTTAGTAACCTGTTTATATAATTTCTATAATGTTGAGGCTGAAAATACTTATTTCCTAACTCAGAAAGGCAAGTGCTGATGTGAATATGATCTTGATTGTTTAGCCTTTTCAGAGCATTTTCGAATGAAGGCTTCATATCACTTAAACAGAATTTCTAGGAATGAGCATTGCCAGTTGGCCATTTCTTAAAATGTCAACCATTAAAATACAGCCTTTAATGTTATTAATACATCTGACTAAATATCTCAGAATGTTTTTTCTTTTTTAAAGTAGATTTTTACTGATTTTTTTTGTTTCCACATAGCTTACATTTCCCCCTTTCTCCTCCTTTTCCCATCTCCCATGAAGTCATCCTTTATGAAAATGAATTTTAAAAAGAAGATATTTTTAAAAATCATCAAAATCAATCAACACCCTGAAAAATTGAGATTACATAGAGTATTCTATACTTATAGATACTACCCATTTATGAAAAAGAGCAGGATAAGGTGTTGTCTGAGATATTTGATTTTTTTCCCTAGTCAGCGGTTTACCTTCCCCTAGATGCATTAATTTTGTTTGTGCAGAAGCTTTTCAGATAATCAGAGTTATCTATTTTATCTTTTACAATTACCGCTATCCTTTATTTGGTTAAGAATTTATGGATTACTCTTGGTCGTAATAGGTAATGATCTGTTTTTCTAATAAAGTTTTTATGGCATGACTTTAAACATTTAGGTCAATTACTCATTTTGAATTTATGAATATGGTATAAGATGTTGGTCTAAACATAATTTCTGCCATATTCCCAGTTTTCCCAGAAGGTTTTTGTTAAGTGAGAAAGTCTAGGTAATTTATATTTTCTGGCTTATTGTACTCTAAACTTACTGAGTTGAATTATTTTTAATTCTTCTTTGTCTAGTCTGCTCTTTTGGTCTACTTTTCTTTTTTTTCCATGCCAGTACCAAATGATTTTGATGATTGTGCTACTTGTAGTTTGTGGTCTGAAATTGCTATTCTTTCCCCGTCCTACATTTTTTCATTATTTCTCTTGATGTTCTACATCTTATGTTCCTCCAATGAATTTTGTTATTTTGTCTGACTGTGTAAAGTATCCCTTTGGTAGTTTGGTCACTATTAGGATTTGATCAGTATATAAAAATGCAGTAAAAATGCTCCTAGCAGGCTATCATGTGTTTTACACTATAACATTCTGCATCTGTAAGAAATTATCTTCTGCCTAAAAATGAATTGTCTTAAGAAGATATTTCTGTTTTATTTAAGGATTCAATCAAGGGGTTCCTTCTTATGTATTTTCTCTGTATTCCATAGAAACACTTGTATCACTACCACAGATACAGAAATTTGAAGAAAAATAATAGCTAAATAAGGTGCCTTTCAAAACAGTTTATTTAGTAGAGCTTCCCAGTTACAAGGTCTTGGCCTGTCTTACTTTCATTTTATTTTACTGATTGTGAAATTACACCTTCATTAACATGATCTTAGAAATTAAAATCTAACCATTTTGCATAGATTTGTAGTTAATAAAATTGCATTCAGAACTACCACCACCTAAAACCCCACAACACAGAAATCTCCCTCAGCTTTGCGACTCTATTGTTTTTAAAATATTAATTAACTTGGGGGAAATTCTTATCTATTGGAACTAAGGCTTGGTAATATTCTAAAAAGAAATGTAGTACCTTTTATTCTTATGTTCTTCTCATTCTAATTTGTGGCTTAATCATCTGTAAAAGGAGAATAATCATACTCTTACCACCTTCGCTTATAGGATTTATTGGCCCTGTCTCTCTTGTTAGATTGCCCTCCTTGAGGGCAAGCATACTATCTTACAATGCATTGCTGATAGCACATGCTTAATAAATGCTTGTTAAATAGATACTCAAGGAAATTTACAACAAAGTACAACCATATAATTTTAAGTAGGAGGAAAAACTTTTTTCTGAAAATTATATAATACGTATACTTTTAAAATTTCACGGTCTGCACAAATATGAATATACATTTTTCATATTGGACTTTTGCTCATATGTTTACTAGAATATGTTTTCAAAAGAAAACTTTTACAGGTATACGTGGATAAACTTGGAAGAATAATGTAGTTTGTGATTCTTTTGCTTGACCCCCTAGAAAAGGGGGAGAAGGTTAAGAGTTTTGTGTGGCTTTCCAGTTAATTGAAAGCTGGATATTTGGTGAAGCAGCATTCTAAGTACTGGCATACTTGATGTGAAACTGAATCATCTGACAGAGTAAGTAGCATCAGTGTTTTATCGTGGTTTCCATGGATTTCTCTATTTGTCCTTGACTTATAATGAACCTATTAGCTGTAAGCCATCCTAGTGCCTGTGGGCAAATCCTGATTCCTTCCAAAAGTAAAAGCTGACAGATGTGGCCAAAGGGGCTTTCTGTATGAGATACATTCAAACTTTTTAATGATTTTAATTTTCTAAACAGCAAATACTTTTCAACAGTAAAAAAAAAAAATAATGAGTGAACAGGTTTCCTATGTCTTTATTCTAGGGTGACCTACATGTGGTATTTGATGTTTTCTTTCTTATCCTTTTGCTTCAGTGTTTCAAATTTAGACTGTGCTAGTTGGGGTTGATAAATAGCCATGTTTTCCATCTGAGGGCATAAGAGTTTTTCCCTTTTTATTTCCATTTTTCTTTTTATATTTTTCATCTGAGTTTTTTTGGGAGGGCAGGGTGAAGAAGACCATGTATTGGCTTAAGGATACACATATAGGCAATACATAAATATAGTATTTGGTAGAATATTAATTCCTGTGATCCATAGGCATGTTGTGTATTTTCTCCACTCTGCCTGGCCCTTGCCTCTTCATGCTTGGATTGTTCCATAACCTTCCAGTTGGTGTCTCTGATTTGTCTCTTTGCATTCCAATTTATCATCCACCTGGGTGCCAAAGTGATTTTTCTAAAGTGTAGGTCCGATGGCGTTATTTCCTCCTACTCAGTAAATGCTAGTGACTCCCTATTATATGTGAGATTAAATTTAAACCCCTATATTTGTCATTCAGAACTCTTCACAACCCAGCCCATTCCTACTGTCTGTCTTCTTATACTTTAGTCTCTACCCTGTAACTTCATGATCCAGCTATATATATAATAGCCTCTTTGCTCATCATTGTATATAGTGCTGTACCTCTCTCCTGCCACCATGCTTTTGCTATCGTCATACCTAGAATGCTCTTCTTCCTCATCTCCACCTCCAGTGTTGAGCACAGCACTTGGCTCATAGTAAGCCTTTAATAAATGCTTGTCGACTAGCTGAAGAATTAGTCTATGACTATACAACTGAAACATTTTGGGAAAAAATTAGTTGAGCTCAGGAAACTTTTGAATTCAAGTAGTTAATTACACATTTATTCCACATCTTGCTGTTTGAGAGGGATTTTCTATATAGAATCTCTTAGTCAGATTTCTGTCCCGACTTATCTTTTTAGCACTTTGACTGAGGAAAGGGTATCGGGAGGAAAGGATTTGTTTGTGAAATATTCTGATGCCCGTTGTACATGGCTTACCTTAGAGCTTGTAGATTGTGTCTCACAAGGACAATGTTGTATTTCTCTTTTCAAGTTTAAAAGTCACCTTTGATACTATAATTATGATGACGTTTAATTGAGTATATATTTATATCCTCTGTGGTCCAGTGAAAAGAATATGGGTTTTGGAGTCAGAGGGTCTGGGTTCAAGTGTTGACTCTTAAATTTGTTCCCTGTGTAACCTTTTGTAAGTCACTTCTTTGGGAGTCATTTTCCTCATCTCAAAAATTAATGGGTCTGCCTAGGTTTAGATGATCTCTAAGGTCTTTTCTAGCTCTAAACCTTGGATCCTAGTATCCTAGAACCAAGTAGAAGAAATGTAACTTGTTTATTAACACTGTTCAACATTTACTGTGCGCATTGAGCATCATTTTACCAGGTATTATGGGAATTTTTTTTTAATAATGGAAAGTCACAGGTCTGTTTTCCTTGATTTAAGCAAATTGATTTTAAACTACGGACTGATGGGATTGTTTTGAGATAGATGTTAATAAGGAAACTGAGTAGAGAAGAAAATCAAATCTTTCATTAGTCAACAAATATTTATTAAATGCTTACTATGGGCTGGTCACTGAGGATACAAAGGAAGGCAAAAATTTAGTCTTTTCCCTTTTCCCTTAAGAAGTTCACTTGGGACTTCAATTGGGAGGGACCACATGCAAATGACTATATGACATGTGAGATATCTATTATGTAAATGGAAGGTCATCTCGGAGAAGGCACTAGCTCTCCAGAGGAGGGGACCCTTAATGGCCTCCTCCAGAAGATGCGATTTGAGTTCAGCCTTGGGGAAAGCCAAGAAAGCTAAGAGGCTGAGATAAGAAAGGAGAATATTTCGTATATTGAGGGCAGCCAGTAAAAAGACATGAAGTTGGGAGGTAGGTTGTATGAGAGGATGGCTTGTTTCAAATGCACCTACTAGGTAAAAATACTGCTTTTCCTCCATGTAGGACCATTCATAAGATCATTGTGGTAGAGTTGGAAGGGACCTTAGAGGTTAACTAGTTCAACCCTATCATTGTACAGAGGAAGATGCTGAACCTTACAGAGATTAAGTGACTTGCCCAATGTCAAATGGTAGAGCCAGCATTTCATCCCAGGTCTTCTGTCTCTATATTCATTACCCCTTCTACTATACAGTACTTCTTGTTTTTGTTCAGTTGTGTCTCACTCTTTGTGACCTTATTTGGGGATTTTTGGGCAAAGACACTAGAGTGGTTTTCTGATTCCTTTTCCAGCTCGTTTTGGAGATGAGAAAACTGAGACAAACAGGGTTAAGTGACTTACATAGAGTCATACAACTAACATATCTGAGGTGAGATTTGAACTGAGGTCTTCTTGACTCCAGGCCTAGCTCTATCTACTGCACCACCCTCCTGCCTCAATGCAGTACTACCTCCCTGTTAAATATGTTGTAGACAGCAAGTAAAAACATTTATTATTTTACCAGAAGCTTACAGAATTTAATTAAACTTAATTACCAATTTTATGCAACTAGGCTTTTTTTATATTAAAAAAGTAAAAGCTTTGCAAATAATGTACATTTTCCCTTTTAAATTTCATTTTGGATTTTATTTTTCTTTTTAGAATCAGAAAACTTTCTTGTCATTCTTTCTAGCTATGACACATCTTTGGAAACAAAAGTCTTATTTTGATACTAATAATGTAATACATCAATAACCATTAAGTCATATGTACTGGCTAAGCTTTCATTAGGTGCACTGTTTGGTTTTTTATTCCCAAAATCCCAAACACAGCAAAAATGAGCAAGAGCTCATTACTGCCTCACAATCTGCAGTCAGCACAAAAAATGTAATCAGAGTTTAAAATAAATTCTTTTCTTAATAATAAGGAAAACTTGGTACACCCACTTTTATCTTCCTTTTTTTCATTTTTTTGTAATGAAAACAATCTTGTTTGTTCCTTTATTACTGTCCTGTTTAAAATTGATTATTTTGCCTGACCATTTAATTATATTTGAGGAGAGATAAATGATATTGATAACATTTAAGGTTGCATGTGTTATGCACTTAACCTATGGAATATATCTGCCTTAGATCATTCTGTGACTATTTCAGCTCAGTTGCTTTGCTTCCTTCATACTCAAAATTCTTCTCCTTTGCTGTCATATTCTGTACTCTATTCTTTCTCATTATAGAAGGAGTAAAGGAGCTATGTATTTTTTAATATAAATGTATGTGGGTGTCAGTTGCTTTATATTTAGATATATGATAACAATCATTTTATAGAGAGGCAGTGTGGCAGAGGGGGGCAGCTAGGTGGCACAGTGGGTAGAAAGCCAGGCCTCAAATCAGGAAGACCTGAGTTTAAATCTGGCCTCAGACACTTACCAGCTGTGTGACCCTGGGCAAGTCACTTAACCCTGTTTGCCTCAGTTTCCTCATCTGTAAAATGAACTGGGAAGGAAATGGCAAATGACCCCAGTATCTTCGCCCAGAAAAACCCTGAGTGGGATCACTTAAAGTCAAGCATGACAGAAAAACAACTCCGCTCAATATGGCAGAATGGATGGAGTACTCCATTTAGAACCATAGTATCTGGGTTTGTATTCCATCTCTGCTGCTGTCATAGGATCATAGATTTAGAAAAGAAAGGGATTGCATTGAGCCCAATGCTCTCATTTTATACCTTGAGGAAACTTGGGCACAGATAAGCACCCAACCTTTCTGAGGCTAAAGCTGTGACCTATCCTCCCTGAACCAATCATTAACCTTTCTGGCTCTCAGCTTCCTTGTCTGGAAAAAAAAAATTAGCAGGTTGGATTAGATTAGGGATTCTTAATCTTTTTGATATGTGTCTTAGACTCCTTTGGCAGTTAGGTGAAGCCTATGGCTTCTTTCCCCAAATGATGATGTTTTTAAATTTATATATGCAGGATTACTGTGGAAACCAAGTATATCGAAATAACAATTTTTAACATTAAAAAAATTCCAGGATCCCAGGTAAAAAAAACCTTTGGGTAACATGATCTCTAAGGACCCTTCTGGTTTTGTAGTCTATGATCTTGAGTTGCCACCACCCAGAGCAATTCTGTGGGGAGAGAAAGCCAGAAAATGGAAATTGACATTACTTTGAAAATATATTGAAAAATTGTCTTTTGAAAACAGTGCTGGGCCATATATAACATGCTGTTGTTCTCCCTAATTTAATCTTTGTCTTCCTTGAAGGTTCTGTTCAGGCCCGACCTCCATGGTGAAGTCTCCCCAGGGCTTTCCAGTCTACCATGCTCCCTCCCTTCCTCCCTTCTCAAGTTTACTTGTACACAACTACATTTAAGCTATGTAACTAATCCCTTTCTTCCCATCCCCTCTTCCATCCCCCAGCCAAGTATAAACTTCTGGAAGCTGGGAATTTTTCCTTTGTGTCTGTGATTCCCTTTTGGAGAGTCCAGAGCCCATCTTTTCCCAGGTGTTTAATAGTGTCTGTTCAACTGAGTTGTATAAACCAATGTCAAATTGTAAAGTCCATTAAAGTATAATGGGTTGTGATCCTTTCTGACTGAAGGAGTACTGCCCACATCTGATGATACTAGTCAATCAATGGGCATTTATTAAGGGCCTACTATGTGCCAGGCACAGTTCTAGTTGTCTGTGATACAAAGACAAAAAAAAAAAGATCCCAGTTCTCTATTAATAGCCTATATCACCAATATATTGGTATATTAAAACATATAATAAAGTATAACAGAAGAAAAGGAAGTAGACAGAAAGCTGGCCTCCAAGTCAGGAAGTTTGAAGCCAGCCTCTGACACATAATTGGCCATGTGACATATGGCAAATCATTTAACCTCTCAGGAAGCTCTGAGACCGTCAAGTGCAGAATAGTAGCCAGTAGGCATTTTGGAGAGAGTTCCCCTACCAAGGTTTCCCATCAAATGAAATCACAGAATTGGACCAAAGCAAATAGAAAAGATCACAAAAAGAATCAGGAGAGCTTAGGCAAGAAGAAACATCATGGGCCCCAGTTTCTCCCATCTATAAAATGGTTAGGATTGAATTAGATGTTTGCTGTAGTCCCTTCCAACTCTATGAATATATGATCCTATGAATGCATCTTTACTGACCACTATTATTTTGTAAAAACAACAAAAAAATAGTTCTTTTCCAAAAATATTTAAAAAGTTTTGTTGTCACAATGTTGTTAATCTTCTCCATTAGAACAAACCTGTCCAGAGAGGACTGGGCAGGTGCACTGTCTCCAAGACTGTCCTTGGTTCTTTGTGTATTGTTTCCTTGTCCTTTTAGATACAATTCTGTAGCTCCTGGTCGTAGATACAGATTTGTTTTTAGTGAATTGGCTTTTTTTTTTTTTTTACACTTTGCAAAGGTATCCATATGATAAGCAAAGTGTGATGTACCAAGAATCTAAAATCCTTATGAAATCCATCAGTAAGCATGTATTAAGGACATACTGTGTGCCAGTCAAAAATGAAACCATCGCAGCCCTCAAGGAGCTTGCCTTCTATAAGGGAGACAATAGGCTCCTTTCTACATGAGACTTTTCCTGATGACCTCAGGTATTTGTGCCTCTCTCCCCAAATTGCCTTGTATCTATTCATTCAATCAGTAGACATGTATTAAGTGCCTGCTAGGTGCCAGACACTGTACCAAGCGCTTGGGATACCAAAAGAGGTAAAAGACAGTCCCTCTCCACAGGGAGCTTACAGACTAAAAGAAGAGGTAACATAAAAACAAATAGCTATATAAAGCATAAAAAGGAAATAATTAACAGAAGGAAGGCACTGGAATTGAGACAGGTTGAGAAGATTTTCTGTAGAAGGTGGGATTTTAGTTGGGACCTAAAGGAAGCCAGAGAGAACAGCAGTGGGAACAGAGAAGAGAGGCATGGGGGACAGACAGAAAAAATCCCCGGAGCCAAGAGATAGAATGCCTTGTTCCTGGAATAGTGAGGAGGCCAGTGTCACCAGAGTGAAGAATGTGTGTCAGGGAGCAGGATATAAGACCGGAAAGGTAGGAGGGGGCTAGGTTATAAAGGGCTTTGAATGCCAGACATAGGATTTTTTTGTGTTTGCTCCTGGAGGCAGTAGGGAGTTTAGTGGAGTTTATTGAGTAGGGGGGTGACATGAGTGGACCTTTGATTTAGGAAAATCATGTTAGCAGTTAGGTATAGGATAGAGTAGAGAAGGTTAGATTTTATGTGTGTGTGATCTTGTGCATGCACTTGCACACACACACCCACGCACAGTATCTGCCATCACATAGAGTGTAAGCTCATTGGGGCCTAGGCATGTTTGATTTTTGTTCTTGTATTTCTAGCCTTAGTAAAATGAAGGACACGTAGGTGATTAATAAATGTTTATTGATTGAATTGATTAATTGCAATAAGTATATTTATGTTAAATGTTTTTGAGTCGTTTCAGTCACGTCTAATTTTCCCTGACCCCCCTTTTGGGGTTTTCTTGGTAAAGATACTGTAGTGGTTTGCCATTTCCTTTTCTAGCACCTTTTTAGATAAGAAATTGAGGCAAACAGTTTGGCTAAGTGACTTGACCAGGGTCACTAAAGTGTCTGAGGCCATATTTGAACTTGCGAAGATGAATCTTCCCAATGCAAAGCCCAGCGCTCTATCCACTGTGCCACCTAGCTGCCCTGTTTATACTAAATACAAGGTAATTTTCAAGGAGAATCACTGACGGCTTTCTTGAGGGGCTTTTGAACTAAGCTTTGAATGGACCAATGAGAAGGGAATGTATTATACTTTTGCCAATGTATACAGACTGTGCCAAGGTATACAGCCCATATCAAGGTATGGCAGTAACAGCTAAGTGGTACAGTGGATAGTGTTGGACCTGGAGTCAGAAAGACCTGATTTCAGATCTGTCCTCAATTTTCTTGTGGGACCCTAGATAAGCCACTTGCCCTCTGTCTGCCTTTATTACCTCAACTGTAAGATGAGGATAACGGGAGTACCTACCTCCTGTGGTTGTTGTAAGGATAAAAATGAGATTATATTTCTAAAGCACTTTACAAACCTTAAAATGCTTTATAAATGCTAGCTATTATTAGCCATCATTATTCATGTCTTGTGTTAGAATCAGCAAGAAATCCAGAGTGGCGGAACCAAATAGCAAATGAAGAAAGAAGCATATAAGGTAGGATAAGCAGGTCAGAATGAGCTGAGTTTTGAAGAGCTTCTAAGTGTTGGAGGAGTGTATATTTGATCCTAGAGGTAAAAAGGAATCACTGAGCACAGGAAAATGATAATACCTAGTTGACATTTATATATTTATTTAAGGTTTATCTAATTTGATCCAGTCGTGTCAGGCAGTACAAGATACTAAGCCCATTTTATAAATGAGGAAATTGAGTACCATAGTGGTTAGAGGACCTGACTATAATCCTAGTGCCTTGGTTGAAGCAAATTTCAAATCCAAGTCTTTTAAATTACTGAGTCCAGTATTCTTTCTTTTTTACGACACTGCTATCTAAAAACTTAGATGGAACACAGTTGATTCTATTGGCGTGGGTACTCTTGAAACCCATTGCATCGTTGTGGTTTGAAACAGTATCACCAGTATTTGGGGTGTGGAGGGGAGACTGAGTGGATTTTTATTTTTCAAAGAGATTATTTGGGAGCAGTTAGGGGGAGGTGCAGTGAGTAGAGCACCGGCCCTGAAGTAAGGAGGACCTGAGTTCAAATTCAGCCTCAGACGCTTGATGCACTTACCAGCTGTGTGACCTTGGGCAAGTCACTTAACCCCAATTACCCTGCCTTCCTCCTCCAAAAAATAAACAACAAAAAACAAATAAAAAAACCAAAGAGATTATTTGCCTGTATTATGTCATTACCATATATTCTCCTTACTGTGACCGCGTAGTTCTCATGGTTATTGAACAATAAAATTAGCACAATTGTTTTATGTTTTTGAAGTGAAGTGTTTTGAAAATATGCATCTTTTGTTATTGACTTACTTTTGTATGTTAATTATTATGTATAAAATGCCAGGTGGCTATCCCTGAAGGGGGAATGGATGACCTGCTTGTACCAAGCATTTGTCCCAGCCATTTAATTTTCCTCTGGCCATATCTTCTCCACATTAGCTGTCTAGCCATATGGATATATTCTATTTTAAAATGAGTGAATTTCTAATTTAAATTAATCGTGCTTAATTTTTTAAAAGAGTTGATCTCATGGTGTGGCAAGACCTCACTCTTTGAACACACACAATGCTTCCCTATTCAGTGGCTGCAGTATGTGCTACTTTGATTTTGTATTAAATTGAATTGTTAAAAGATTTGTAGCTCAAGTAAGCCACATTTTTCCAGTTTTGGAAATGGAGAAAATGGTTCAAACATATTTGCAATTTTAAAGGAATCTATGAAAACCTAGGATCAGAGTTGAGGAACCTGAGGCCTTGAGGCCACATGTGGCCCTTTAGGTCCTCAAGTGTAGCCCTCTGACTGAATACAACCTTCATAGAAATCAAAGGGCTGCACTTGAGGACCTCATGTGGCCTCACGACCACAAGTTCCCCACCCCTGACTTAGATCATGGGTATAATTAATCATCTAATCCTCTACCCCTTAAATTTGAGTAAATTTTTAGCTTTCTAATGATGTCATTCTATATCTTCCCTCTCCCATTATTCCTAACAGTGGTATATCTGTATTATCATCCATTGTTTTCAGTTCTTTTAAGAGTAATATTATGACCTTTTGGAAGCCGTGCTAATTTACTTATTCATTTATTTCATTTTATTTATTTCAACTGTATTACCTTGCTCAAAGTCGAGTCCTACCTTTGGGCCTCGTTTTCGTCTCCTGCAAAATTAAAGTTTTGGTCTAGCTGATCTTTAATGTCAATTCTAACTCAAGACTGGTTCTAGTAGGCTAACTGGCCATAAAACGCTCTGGCCTCCCTCCTTCTCTCCCAACAGCTAACTGGTACTGGAACAAGAGCAGTATTTCAGATTTAAGGTTTTCAAGGCCCTTTCTTCACAATAGGGACAAGATAATTATCACCATTTTTATTGAGAAGGCTCTGGGAGGTTGAAATACCCTGCCCCACCCTCTTAGGTAGTAAATATCTGAGGCAAGATTCAAACCATGATCTTCTGACATCCAGCCTTTTCTCCTTTCACCATGCAATGGTACCTCCCACGAGTAACCATGAGGCCAAGGCCAGTGTCTTATTTCCGTGTAGAAGGATACTTCCTAGGGTCTACCCAGTGCTCTCAAAACTTAATGAATAATCACAGAATTGAGCCAACCCATTGCTATCTGAAGCTGCTACCTTGTTTCTCGCTCTTTAGGCTCTGTGGGTACTTCTAGTAAACTCCCTCTTTTTTCTTCCAAGGACTCTTCTACCCTGTGAACTTGATCTCGAGGGCTCATATAAAGTTTATGCACCCCTCTGTTATATTAAATGGTACCCTAATTTCCTGAAGTAGGTAGTGCATGTATGTATTTTTAAAATCTGCTTATGCTGGGGAGACTGCAGCCAATTGCTTGATACTGTTTATTTAAAAACATTTTATGAGTATTTATATATCTGTTAGGAGGGCAACCCTATGAAATAAATTTGGGGTATTAGCTACATTTCCAAGAGATGGACAGATTGAGGCATAGAGGTTGTTGCATGTGTAAGGTCATGGCAGGTTAATAACAGAGCCAGGCCTCACAATTTAGACATCTCTAACTAAAGCCTTGCATGACATAATAACATCTGTATTTTTCCCTGACACCACATCTAGATAAATGGCAACTCTGTACTATATCTTGACATGAGGTGTCATTATTAAAAACAAATATTTGACATCTCTCCATGACATTGAATTTAAAATCAAATAACAAAATTTAAATGAAACTTGAGTCTTATTGTAGAATTATGGTAGAAAAGGAGTATTACAACTGAGAAGTGAGTAAGAATAAACTGTAGTAATAAATATATATGTCTTGCAACATTAACCTCTTTTTAAATAATAATAATAAAACTTAAAGCATCTTGTTGCAGTAGGTGGAAGAAGTTGACCCTTTATAGGAAGTGGTGCTAAATTTAGAATCCAAGAGGTTAAAGAGACATGTAAAGTTTGTATTGTCTCTTCCCTTGGTTGCTGGGCAAGACTTAGTCATCCAGCAAAATAACTTTTCTTTACACTTTGAAGAGCGTTTTCTTCTCTGAATATATTACAGACAACTATGGTGAGATCAGGCTTATGTGTCTCCAGTACTTAGTGTCAGGAAATCCCAGAAGTGTGGGCTGATAGGATGTCAGTGTTGGAAAGGACGTCAGAGGCCATGTAGTACAGATGGAAACTAAGGAAGAATCCTGTCTCTTAACATACTGGACATATTGTCCTTGTAGCTTTTTCTCAGTTACCTTTAATAAGTAGGAATCCACTCTCTCATTTGACAGCTTACTCCACTATAATTGTTAGGAAGTTTCCAATATCTCTCTTCTACTCCTCTTTGTCGTGGTTTTAAATCAAGCCCTCCTGGTACCATCCTTAGTGGCGGTAGAGACTACCAGGGGCGGGGAACCTGATAGTCAAGGGCCACCATATGGCCCTCTAGGTCCTCAAGTGCAGCCCTTTGACTGAATCCTAACTTCACAGAACAAATCCCCTTAATAAAAGGATTTGTTCTGTAAAACTTGGACTCAGTCAAAAGGCCACATCCAAGGACCTAGGAGACCACATGTGGCCCCAAGGCCACAGGTTCCCCACCCCTGGATCTATCTTTTCACTGCTCTCAGTGTAAGAATCTCATTAGAACTTACTTTGTGTAATAACTATAGTTCAGTCTCACAAGCGTATTGGGATTGAATGAGATATTGTTGGTAAAGCTTACAGAATATCACATTAATGTTAGCCATTATTCGTTGCTATTAATTGTTATAATTACTTTTCCTCCCTTAACATAGTGGGTGCCTTTTTGACATTTGTCTAAACCCTGTTTTACCATTTGTTTAAGGAGCGTATCCTCTGAGCTATCTGTGGTTTCCTCCTATTTTCATTTAAATTGTGTAGCTGTTACATAGGCCTTGTATTCCTAAGGCCTGAAGAATGTGTACTATTATGCAGCAATAACTTACGGTTTCTATATTCTCTCCTTTTATTTATCCATAGTAGAATTTACTAAGAAAAGAAAATTAAAAAAAATCAATTTGCCTACTTCATGTTTGGTTTGAGACTCACCCCGATCCCAACATTCCACTGCTTGTCTCTCCTCAGTTTCCTTAGGAGAATTGCCCTGACCTCATTCAATTAAACTCCCCCTTTGCTGGGCAGTTTACTAAGATAAGGTGTCGTTGACATTAGGCTTTGGTCCTCTTTGTTTACTTTCTTCTTTTCTGGGATTCTGATGTGTGGTTCTTCAGACTTTAAATCTGTGTGCATATCCTCTCTCAGGCATTCAACTTCCTCCGTGGCAAATCCAAGTGAACAATCTGAAAGTATTTCCTAAGAGAATAAATATTTTGGCATATCTCAACTTGGATACATTTACATTTAGAAATTGATGAAAGGGCCAAGTAGGACAAAGAGAAAAAAGTTACAAATGGGTACATTTTATAAAGCTGTTTATCCCAAGTAGCACTTATTTTCCTCTAAGGGTCTCTGTAGATATAAGTGAAATGAAACATAAACTTAATGGTCTTGAGCTAAAACCCATCACCTAAGTGCCCCCTCAGCCAGAGGAATTTCCGTGTCAGGCGTTTTTAATGGCCCTTCAGCCTCAGCTCTGCTGAGGTCAGCATGTGTGTGCTTCCCTGCTCGTTTTAGATCACTGTGGAATTTTTCAGCTTTTAGGATGATGAGTACACAAACTAGTCAGGTTTTATGTTTGGTTCAATGAATGTCTGTGTCCACATAACTGAAGATGAAATAAGCCAGCTCCCAGAGACATGCAGTGATTGTGGGAGGAACTGGACAAGTTATCTACTGGTGACATGGGTGTGACTCACTCCTTATCTACTGATGACTAAACTTTCCATATACTTCCAATGTCCTGATAGTGCTTTCCAGACCTCTAAATATATTCCTAGCTGTTAGCAGTTAATTGTCCAGCACATTTATTATCAGTTAAACTTAAATGCTAAGGTCACCCTGCCCTTCCAATCTTGTAATATAAAATATGTATGGGAGGGGTCATTTTTTAAAAAACTAAGAATTAAGTATATGCTTGAATAAATTTTCAAATATGTATTTGACTTAATGCTTTAAAAATAAATTTTCATTTTATTATCTTTTTTGTTTTTCTATCACCTTCATTTCTGAATATGTTTCTTCCTTCTCCTCTACCCAGTGAACCATCCCTTGTAACAAAGAATAATAAAGAAAGAGAAGGGAGAGAAAACTGTTCAGCTAACTAACCAAAGGAATTAACTGAGTCTGACAACGTGTGCTTTAGTCCACAGTGCTTCCTTAACCCAGTGTTTTCCTTTCCCACTGCAAAGAAGGAACGTTGTGGGGTAGGGAGGCAGTTAGCTTAAGTTTAAAAAAAAATGTCACTTTAAAAAAATAGTTGAGGCTTTTTCAGTTTATACCATTTGTACTCACAATCCATTTATCTTACAGATTGATCTTTTTTTTTCTGACTTGAAAGTCTTGAGATGGTCAAAAACTGAGGCAGACTTTTTTGGGTATACAGTACTAAAATAACATTTGTATACGTGGATGAGATGATTGCTGAACATGCACATGTTTTTAATTTGCTTTAAAAAAAACCCAAACCACTTCTATTTAAAATTTAAGTGAAATAACATTTAAAAGGCAAGATAAAACCAAGGAAAATGCCCAGAAGGGAAAGTAAAGTTTATTATATGTTACATATTCCAGAAGTATAAATGTATATGTCAATTTCCATTATCCCACTTAAAATTCGATAAAAGATGAGAAAGTAAACAAAAAAGGTACAAATGGATATGCTCAAAAAACTGTTATAAGTAGCTGTACATTTTAGTTCAAGGTATTCTTCAAATAGATGATCTTTTTTTTTTTCTTCCCATTTATTTGTGTGCCTGCCTGTCTTTAGCCATGCCCAATTATATGGAATTTGGGGAAGGGGGAGTGGGAATGGAGGAAGAGGTTCAGTCATTTAAATTGGGAAGTTGAGATTGCAGAAGTTGCACTGTTAAAATGAAAATTGGTATTAGAACTCTTTTTTATAAATATAGTTCTTTTTCCTTGAGAAAAACCTGCCCTTTCCCAAAAGCCTGTAAATGATGGAGGGGAAGCCCTTAAAGATTTGGAACCCTCTAGTAGTGATAGTCTCCAGAGGACTCTTTTGCTTTCCAAACCCTAAGCCTTAGATTAGGTTTGAAACCAACCTTCAAAATCTTGCATCCCAAAGACTGTGCAAGGTTTGTTCTTATTGTTTGCTCTCATCAGAATGCCTTTAGCATTGCTAGATCATAGAATTTACAGCTGAAAGTGATATTGGAAGATCACTTAGTCCAACTATCTTATTTTAGAGACGAGGGAACTGGGGCTGCGCAGAGAGCTTAATAAGTGACAAGTTCAAGGAATTCTGGGACCAGCCAAGTCTCCTGGAGAGAAAAGGAGTTGTTCTTAAACAGAGCAAGATCCTGGCCTCGTTGGAGGACCAAATAGGCCTGGCAAGAGAGAAGCCGATGAAGAGCAGGGGACAGAGACACCATGTGCAACAGCAAACCTGGACCTTGCCTGTGACTTAAGAAAATCATAGATCCAGAGGTGGAGGGGCCTCCAAAGGCTAACTAGTTCAATGCCCTCATTTTACAGATAAGAAAATTGAGGCCTAGGGGAGTTCAGTTAGCTTGACCATGGTTGCAGTGAGAATGAATACTGAGGGTGGGATTTGAACCCCAGGTTCCTTGACTCTAATGTCAATGATCTTTCCTTTGCATGAAGTTGCCAGGCTGACTTGGTACAGAAACTAAGTCTTTCTCTTAAGAAAAGAAGGCTAAACCGCAGGTGGTACTCAAGTCCGGAAGACTATGTAGTTCCCCGAAGAAGGTAGGGTTCATTGGAATGGGGAAAGATGAATAAAAATAATTGATTTTTTGATTGAATGTTCACTTTTAAAAAAAATTCCCTGGGTACACACAGTAATGAAATGTCGTGGACCTGCTTGTTGCCTTCAGATATTTTACATATACAAATGTTCTTCCCAGTAATATTGCAAGCTCTCCCAGGCTGGGGATCTTTCCATATCATTCTTTTGGACCTAGTTAAAAATGAATGATTCACTGGGATGATGATAATAATAAATATGAAGCACTTATATAGTGTTTATTGTTTGCAAAGCACTTTATGAATATCTCATTTTATCCTCACAATAACCCTGAGAGGTAGGTACTATTGTTATCCCCATTTTACAGATGAGGAAACTGAGGCAAACAAGATTTGCCAGAGGGTCACCCTGCCAAGTGAGTGTCTGAGGCTGAATTTGACCTTAGGTCTCCCTGACTCCAGGCCCAGCTATTTATCCATGAAGACACATAATTGCCCCACAAACTTAAGCAAACACCTCCTCCTCTTTGGGGAAATTTGGGACAGATTCCCAGAAGGTTAGTGACGTTCAAACCATCTTTGTTTTGGTGACTTCTCTGGTGAGTGTAGAGGAATATGATTCCAACCTTGGCTGAGTGATTACCTCCTTTACAATCCCATGTACTTTCCTCGTTCCCTTTCATTGTTATCTAAGTCTCATTTCTGTCTGATTCCCAGGTTCAATCTGCAGCAAGCTAATTTACTTTTAGTGGTCCGAAAACCTTTATGCTTCTCCCAGAGTGCCTAATGGACTCTCAGGAAGTCATTTATTCACTGGGAGAATGTGGTAGGGTACTGTTGTTAGTCTTGGGGCTGAAACTTAAGCAAGTAAACATATAAAGCTAAAGATGTACCAAATGAAAGAGATATTTCCCTATAGAATTAGTAAAATGTGTGATTATTCTCTCTTCATGTATCAAGCTTTTAATTCAAAAAAGGAAATAAAATAATGAGGGTGTCATGTTTTTTGCATTTCCCCTCTCATCTTAAGAAAGGACACCGTATGTCCCTTTATTTGTATGCTCATGTTACTACAGATCCTTCTGTCAAAATGATTTTATCCAGAACTATAGTATGTAAATGCCTGGTTAATCATTCAGAGGAAGAGAAGATAACATCCGGTTACCAGTGTTGGCAGTAATACTTTCTTAGCAAGAATAAGAATAGGACTCTTTAAACAGATGACATTAGGGATGTACTTTCTCTAAATCTTGAATATATAATTTTATAGATAGAAAGTGAACATCTAATCCTTATTTTTCAAATTCTAGATTTAAATTTTTTGTCTTCCATTTTCCTAAATAATAGGGGAAAATGAAAATGATGGGTAGATGCCAGTAATCTGCAAAGCTGCCCAGCAACAGTCTGGATTCTGTTGTCCTGACTTAAACATGTTGGAATCACCTCTGATGATTTCTTTCTTTCTTTCCTTCTTTTTTTCTTTAAGGACCAAGGCTGTAGATCATTTTTATGACAGATTGAACAGAATCCCTTTTGTTTGATGGTTCTAGCTCTTCTGCTTTATGTCAAGGGAGGCAGACGTGGCCAAATAATTCAGCAATCAGTATTAATTAGGTTCAAGTGAGCCTTTCTGGTGAAATAATCTGGAAGGCATTGCTTTTAGTCCTAAAGATTTTTAGACATTCACGTAGACAATTCCAGGCTATTGAGGCTTCTTCCAGGAATTCCTTTGTTAGTTGGTTGGTTGTTACTATGGAATTTGTAATGTATTTTACCAGGGTTATAAAGTTGGTTTGGTTCCTGCGCTAGCTCGCAGTCCTTATGTTTGACTTTAATATAGCTGCAAAATAGTATTAACAGTAATGTGGAATCCCTAATCTGTGTGTGTGTATGTATGTTACAATATGTTAATGTATATATGTGTATGTATGTATGTGTGTATATATATACACATACATGTATGTGTATATATAAGTGTATTTATCTGTATGTATGTATTGCTCTTTCATTTCTTGACACCGTATCTTTAGACCTTATTCCTGGAATTCTCCCTTACCTGGAAAGGTGAGGAATCCTCCTCACTTATGCCTTTTAGATTCTTCATTTGACTCCAGAGTTCAGCTGAAATGCTACCTACCTCCAATATAAAGCCTTTCCTGATCCCCTTCCCCTCCTCAGCTCCTAGTGCCTTCTCCCTGAAATTGCCTTGTATTTGTTTTGTATAGTTATATGTGCATGCGTGTGTGTGTGTGTGTGTGTGTGTGTGTGTGTGTGTGTGGTCTCCCCAATAGAATTTAATCTCCTTGAAGGCAGGCACTGTTTTGTTTCTATCTGTGTCCCTAGCTCCTAGCACAAGAGTTGGCACATATTAAGTATTTAATAAATAATTGTTGGTTGATTGGTTGATAACCCTGTTCCTATGAGAAAATAGATCTTAAATGCGAATGGCGGTTATATAGAACATCTTCCAAGTCCCCAGTTCTAAGGACAAGAACTCTCCTTTCCCCCTAAAAAATCTTTCTGAGGAGACTCCCCTTATCACTTCTTGCTCAGATTAGTGTGAGGGGTATAAGAAACGTGGAGGTGGGAAGGTTGTGGGACTAGGCCCTGCTGATTTCCCTTGGAGCTGAGTAGATGCAAGGCTGGAAGAGGCAAGAGCTGAAGGATTGGAATCCTGCCAAGATTGCTGCCATTGGATCAGATGATTCTGAACCACAGCCCGAATGAGTTGGAAAGAGACTTTGGGTTGCTCTGACCTCCAGAGAATCAGGGTGGTATATAAGAATCTAAGAGTGGTAGAGATGAATATAATTCTGGGAACAGAAGCGAAGTATATTCCTTAATACTAGTGAAATCTTTGGACACGTCACTTCACTTCACTTCCCTTAGGTCTCAGTTTGCTTCTCTTTAAAATGAGAGAGTTGAATAGGAGGCCTCTGGTGTGCCCTGTAGCTGTAGGGGCCTGTATTTCTTTTTACTCAGGCTACTAAAAGAAGAGGAAGGACCAGGTGTGTTGTTGCCTATAGTGTTTCTGCCCCATGCTATTCACCTTATGCAGAGCTAGGAACTTGCTTTGTCTAGGGATAATTCTCCTTCTCCTTATGAAACCTAGTTTCAGAATAACTCTGACAACTCATCTATTCCTATACTATTGTCTCAGACCACTACAGCCTCTGAGGCCAAATGGTTTCTCTTCTCCTGAGACCACACGCTCACCACTTGTGCAGGACAAATAGGGTTCTCTGTAGGAGCCTGGCCTTGGTGCAGTTTCTCACCCTGGGAGAGTTTCTCAAATCTCACTTATCTCTTTGACTAACCTTGATTTGCTCAATCAATTTGCTCACATGCCAAGACTTGGGCTCCTTTAATGTGGTGTCAGTGGGCCTTTGTACTTCATTAAGGAGATATTTTCAGCCCCAGAACAAAGTCTCAAATGAGTTGTTGAGCAATATATTTATATATGTTCCAGAGAGAGAAATCTTCAATGTAGGAACAAAGGTCTTATCCTTTAACCTTTATAATTCTGACCCAGGTCTTTGTGATCACTCCTTCTACATGTGTACATGAACGAGCGTGGGGAAGGTGGAAATAGACATTTGTAAAATACAGGTTTTTTTTCAAGTCATCTTTTTTATGTAGGACACTATGTTATAGATCCGAAGAAAACTCGAGAACAGTGTAGAACAAGACCTTGCCTTTGGATGATCTAAATAAATTCCTCTGTGTCTGTTTGTCCCCTTTTTGAGTTTAATAGCAACTTTACAGATTAGAATATTTAATTAGGTAATCGCTTTCTTCTAGCTTAATGCAGGCATGATTTGAAAAATATTCAGCACCATCAGTCACCCTGGTAAATACCCCTAAACCAAAACCTGGATTGAGATTCTCTCGTCAAAAGGAGTCTGTTAGGATCCTTGTGAAATTCAATAGAACATGTCGAGAGCCACAAAAAGAATTCTATAAGAATTCCCCTAATGGAACAGCCTGAATTGATCAGAGATTTTTGTGTATACAAATTATGGTTAGGGGATCGGTGGTTAATGTTTAATGTGAACAAACACTGGATCAGAATAAACTTATAAATGGATGACTGGAGCTTATCTGCTTGACTTGGTACATGGACCTCTTCTAATCTGGGATGAGGAAGAACTACTTTTGTTTTTGTTGGCATCCAACCTAAGCCACCATTCCAAGTGTAATCATGGTTCCAAGCTAGCTAATTGGATTAGATACGTGTATAGATGCAAGGCTCTAGATCTGGAATGATTTGACTGAGCATAATAAAGTGTCTGGATTTCTTTCTGGACTTAAACTTGGAGCTCATTCCTGGTTCTTCTTCCTCACCAGGTTCCTTTCCCTTCTTGACCTACTGGAAGAATCCCAAAGAAGCATATTTTTTTTGAGCCAAAAGGCCTTTTAGGGATATCTGAATTAGTGGCCTCCCACTTAACTCCATGCTTTTCCACATTAAAGATCATTGAGACCGGAACCTACTCATATTAATTGACTTGCCATAACCTAGTAGGTGAGAAAACAGGGATTAGAATCCAGGTTTCCAAGTCTTGTGAATATTTATGCTTTGTTTCTTCTTGTCTTGCTTTACTTAGTCCCTTGTGCCCTGATTCCCCAAAGCCTGCTCCATGCTTGGACTCTACTTCTGGACTGAATCTGGGCTCTTTCAGCTGATTTTCACCCTTATCTCGCCAGAATCCAGGTCTCCCTCACTTCCCTGGCTAATTTTTGCTATTTCCTAATTCTCTTTTATGTGTTGTCTTCCTCCATTGGAATGTATGCTCTTTGAGGGCAGGGAATATGTTGCTTGCTTATTTTGTATCAAATACTTAATAAATACCATATTTACCTATCTGCTATTTATTTCAACCCTAATCTTTATCTTTCAGTTTCCCAAATGATAAATAAGCAGAAAATTCAAATGAGTAGGCATTGTAAGTATGTGAAATTTGTATGAATGTCAGTATAAATGTAGAGAATGAGTTTAACTCTCTCCATATGGCTCTTCTTGAAACAAAAAGAAAATTTGACTAGATATGTTGTTTCTAATTCATTTCTCAACCTGGCTCCATGAAAAATGGATGACTTTGAGAGTAGTAATGAACAGAAAACCTAGTTCTGGATACTTGAAACTGCTATTTAAATTTGTAGCATCATATCATAGCTACAACTTTTCAGTGCCCTTTAAAGCACATTTAAATATACCTGTGCTTTTTACTATTGAACACTGGAAAGATAATTGGTTTCATTCAAGGCAATTTCTAGAGAAGTTTTCTCTTTAGACCTGTGGTGTCTGGGGTTGATGATCTATAAAGACTGTATTATGTGAATGGTTAAATCAAGTAGGCTTTTCCTTGTAGTCAGAACCAGTTAAGTGTGTCCCATTTGACTGTATTGAAATTAAGAGGCTTTGAGGAATTACATAGACTGAATTTTGTTGGCCCTGCTTCAGTTCAGCCAAGTCTTGGCCTCATTGTTCTTAATTGTGATAATCATCTTATAACTTTTTTTTGTGTGTGTAATTTATTATTTATTATTATGTTTGTGTGTGTGTGTATATATGCATATTTACATACATATATATTTATAATATATCTCTTACAGAATTACCCTCAGGTTAGGTCACTTATTGCCTATCAGATAATGATGAAGAGGTGGACTGTGGAATTTCTCTACTTGGTGTGGAGGAGGACAAATACTTCTTTAGATCTAAACTCCTTCTTCCAGCTCATTAATTTATCCAAATCTCAGCCCTATCTTTTAAAAAATTTACTTTAGACTTGAGGGGAGGAAAGGTGCCTAATGAAACACATAAATTCAGCTCTCATCTGTACATGTTGCCTAAGGAATATAAATAGTTCATCTGAGCCATGGAGGCTTTTGCCAGTTGAGCTCAGATTTTTGAAGGCACAATGGGAAACTTGGCTTCTTAGTAATGGCTACCGAAAATCTGAAAGAGAAGCATATGAAGTAAAGTTTGTAATTATGTCATTGAAATTTGCGTATAGTGACTGGGCTCGAGCAAATTGTGCTTTGAGACTAGATGTTTAGGACAAACTTGATTTTCTGAAATTCCGTGTTTGGCTATTGCAGCAATTGAGTGTTAAAATGGACGCCAAACATGTCTTGTAGCAGCTGTGTGATTAAAAACTGAGCACCAGTCTATGGGATGCGTACAGATTGGCCCAGTCCCAAGTGTGTGTGATTGCATTTCATCTGTTTGCTATCTCAACAGATGGACCTGTTTAGTTGGATATTTGCCGGTTGTCCTTCAGCTATGACTGGAAATGTCAGTGACTGAAATCCCATTGACTAGAAAGAGTTAAATATTTGGTGAACCCCATTATTAACTTTCCTAAAAGCATTTTTAGGTATTCAAAAATAAATAACCAACTTTTCAGTATCTTTTTAGTCTCTCGGAAGTTGCTTCAAAAGCTCACACTGAAAGAAAATGAGGCCATTTATCTTTTTAGGGTTTGTCATGCCCTCTGAACACCTATGTGTTAATCTCATAAGCATGGGTAGTTTTTAAACTTCTTGAAACCTACAGGCTTTCAGATGAAGGGGTTGGGGGGGGGGTAAGGAGGAGGAGGGATGGAAAGGTTCCTGCTTTTTCTGTCTACCAAGTTTTATTATGGAAACAGTTTGCTGGATAATTGGGTTTAATTTGTAACAGAGGAGAAAATTTGTATTGTAAACAAGAAGCTCTTTGAAGATAAATCTTGTCAGTAGCTTCAGGAAGGAAGCCTTGTTTTTTATGGCCTGGAGTGGGAGGGTGTTTCTTTTGCTAGACTACAAAGTGTGAGTGGCTAGAAGGTGTTAATTAGTAGTCTTCACCTAATTCTTTTTTGCAAGCTGCCTAATTAAAATACATTATAAAAACTTTCACTCTTTCTTGTAAAAGGAAAAAAAAATACTTGTTTTGTCGTCAGTAGAATTTCTAACACTTCCTTCTGGGTTCCCTAACCTAACCTTCCCTAAAGACATATAAAGATTTTGTGCTACCCCCCTCAGGCCAAAGACTCCTACTATAATGAACTACTCTTAAATCCCGAGGATGTGGGAGGATGGCTTCTTAAATATCAGTTCATACAGCCAGCCATATTTAGTAATATTAGATCTGCTCTAATCAACTGGTCAATTCTTTTGATATTTTCCAACATGATAATTTCTATTATTTTGCCCTCCCTCGTTTCAGAAGCCCTGAGCTGATAGAGTTGACTGTGATGAATTTTATGTATCGTAGCAAATCCCAGAGTTATTTATTTTATTCATGTATTAATAACTTAGAAGAGTATACTGGTAAATGTTTAACAACTAGTTCTCCAAAAGGACACTTAATTTACTGTTTAATCTGCATGATCATTTACTCTACTTTTCTTAAGTCTAGACAATCAATGAAACAATCAAACCTCAAATTGTAGCCTTTGCTGATGTTTGAGCCAGTGATGGCTCCAGTGAATCCCTGAATCTGTTTTTATACTCAAACCTCCACACTGAAAGTGAAGCTGTTTCACGGTTGTTGTATATTGAGTCTTCAAGTAGTTATGTGTTTTGGGTTACCTTTACATAACCTTCTTGATAATTGGGTGGCCAGAATATATGTGAGAAAAGACTATCAAAGAAAATATTTAACATTTTTAAAAAGGAGAGCTTCTGTAAGTATATGTGTCTTTTTAAATATCTAAGCTAGCAGATCTCCCTTGGTTTTGTTTTGTTTTTTTCCTGAAAAAGTTACCCTAACTTTTCCTGTTGTTATCTGAAAACGTAGGTATTTTACTATTTTCTATGTGTGTCCTACTCACCAAATATTTGACAAATAATTGGTAAGGAATCTATATGCATTTTTTACAATAAATTCTACTTTGTCGATTTTATGTAATATAGCTAATTCTGACTTTTTCTGCCTCGATCCCTTTATAATGGCCATTAAATAATTGTGTAAATGAAAATCATTCTTTATATTATATAAATAGTAATATTGAGATGGAACCAATTTTGTAGGGTCATTAAAGAGTAGATTTTGGTTCCTTTTACAAAGTAACATTTGGCAAGTTATCTTTAGGAGACCCAACATACAAGTTAATGCCTGGTAAAAAGGGAAACTTTGTGTAGTCTTATGGGAGGAGGATCAAGTTTAGGGAACTGACATCATACTTGAATTCTCAGTCTTTTGGTATATTAAGTTCTTTGTAATATCTTCTGTCTTATTGAATATACATTCTATAATATGAGCAATAACCAAGTCTTTGCAGACTCTTTTTCTTTTCTTGGCCTCAGGAAAAAAAAAAATGGAAATCATCAATTGGAATAAAACAGGCATGTGTATGCTAGCGCTTTACTGTGTTCCATGGCTGATAATGTGGACTGAATGCCGGCAGGAAATTGAAATTTTCAAGAATCTCACATTGGATTTCCTAGAGTAGGAAATTCGTGAATAAACCTGGTAGTTGAGCAGTGACGTGCCAATATTATTTATGTTTGTCTTTCCCTTACTCATTTTTTTTACATATTGTAATAAGACCTTGATTAACTAGAATTTAGGAAATGATTTATTCTGCTTATTTATATTGAATTAGATTTAGCCAAGAAATTCCAAGGCCTTTCAAAACATATGGAAGATGTATGTAAAGTATATCTGTATACATTTTTGCCCATAGTAAATACAGTACAGTGAGATATTTACATCTTTCTTTGATTTTGCTTCATACAAATTACTTCAGGGTCGTCATTCAGAAGATAGGTTTTCATTTTACAGTATGGTAAGTTTTGATAGTATAGATTAGGTTAGACTGAGTGTTTGTTTCCGAGGGCATGCCATAGGAATTTCAGTTTGTGTTAATAGAATCCTTGATGCAGACTCTTTTTGTTTGCCTTTCTCCATAAAGGTTGAATGTACAAAAGAATAATTTTTTATTTAGACATGATTGAGGGTTCTGATTAGCTGGATTCTAATCACTTGCTGCTTTCCTGTATTCAATTTTAAAATTAATTATTCTGAAAAAGTCAAAAAGGTGTCGTTGGCTTTGAGGAATTGTACAGAGCTTTCAGAAAATCGTTCTTAATTTTTTTTCTTCATTTAGATTTATCCTGATTGGCATGCAGTCCCTATGTCGTATTCTGAAATATCTGAAATCATAACATCTTGATAGAGAGTGCTCTATTTTAGAATTATTTTAAATAGTAACTTTAAAATTTGCATTAATTGAAAGATACCTTGTCATAACATTTGCTTTGTGTCATGAAAGGTTATCTATATTTGGAAGTAACATTTTGGTAAAAGGAAGATTATGGAATATTTATGAACTTTCTCTCTCATAGAATCAGAGAAATTGAGAGCTGAAAGGCACCTCAGAAATTGTGTAGTCCAACTGCCTGGTTTTACAAATGAAAAGATTATGCCTCATAGAGGTTGTACTTGTCCAAAGTCACTCAAGAGTTAATGATGGTGAACCCAAGTTTTTAGATTCCCAATCCAGTATTTTTCTCCTACACTTAGTCATATTGAATCTTTTTGAAACAAAGTAGACCAAAGAAAATTCACTCTTTATAGTATATATTCTGATATGTGTAAAACTCTTTTTTTTTCCTTAGAAAGCAACAGAAAAATCGCTTTTAAAAGTGTTCTTTTAAAAAATCTTATTTAGAGGGATAGTAAATTTTATTGACTAAAGCAATATGGCAAATACATTTTTGTTCCTGAAACAGTGATTCTTTGATAAGTATGTTTTCCCTGCTAAAAGTGTAGTCATACTTTGGTTATTTAAGAGACGATTGTGGATTTTCCAAGTACGTGCTGCTCAGCCTTTTTGACCTTATGGTTTTTTTTTTTTGAGGAATTTCACTATTTAGTAGCATCACTTCCATAAAATGGTGGTGACAAAATGTGCTGTTAGTTGTATTTGACAAGTTGGTAGTTTTTTTTTCATTTTGGGGTGAGGGAGAATATCAAGTTCTATTTCTAATAGCAGAAATAAATACATTTAAAGTTATTATCATAGGGAACATGGATTCAGAGCTGGGAAGGGACTTTAGAGGCCATGAAGAAATGGTGATTAGAATTTTCAGAAGGTGCAGTGAAGTTACTAAAGATGAGGATTTAGAAAAGACCGCTAGATTTGATGTAAACTGTTTTCTCAAGCAGCATAGCTGAGGAGGGGAGGAGATCTATAGTAAGACAGCTATTGGAGATGGTAAGATCAAGTGAGGGTTTAGAGTAGGTGAGGCAGGGAAGTGTTTATAGGGAGTAGGGAAGGAGCCTACTTCCTAGATCGAAGTTAAGAGTAAGGGGGATGATGGTGGGACATTTGTTGAAGAAGATGGGAGGTGATGATATTCAAGGATACATATAGGGAGGTTTTTCCAGGCAAGGAGAAGGACCACTGATACCACCAAAAGTGTTGCTATGAATATTTTTGATGTATATGGAAACTTTATTTATGCCTTTCACCCTCTTGGCATATATGCCTGGTAGCCGAATCTCTGAATCAAATAATAAAGACTTTTTAGGAGTCGTTTTGTTGTCTTTATCATTTATTATTAGAGATTTGGAGCAATATTTTACATGGTTATTATAATTCTTTTGAGAACGTTCATCTCTTATGATCACTTATGCCCTGAGGCATGACTGTGGGTCTTATATATTTGTGTTAATTCTCTGTATATTTTGTATAGCTGAGATATTTGATATAAAAGAATTCCCCCTAATTGGCATTTTGCTTATTTTTCCAGGCTATTTCGATTGTGTTATTACAAAAGAATTGTCGATTTTAATAAAAATTGTCTTTTTTAAAAAAACAATCTTAGCTATCTTTTCTTTGGTTATGACAGATACTTCTATTTGGGTGTCTTTTTAGTGATTCCAAGTGGCCTGCTGCTACAAAAGTATCTTTTTAGCACCAGTATTCTCTCAGTGATACTGTATGGCTGTGAATCATGGAATACCATCATCTTAGAAGAGTCAATGGAAAGTCATATGGCATTATAAACCTCCTGAAGCTTATAATTAAGTAAAATGGTGGAAAAGACATTGTAGGTATGATTGGACAGGCCAAATGGGCTCCTCTTGCAGTGAGAGGGATTGTTGTTCAGTTGTTTCAGTTACGTCTGACTTTTTGTGACCCCATTTGGGGTTTTCTTACAGAAATACTGGAGTGATTTGCCATTTCCTTCTCCAGTTCATTTTACAGTGACTTGCCCAGGGTCACATAGCTAGTAAGTGTCTGAGTCTAGATTTGAATTCAGGAAAGATGCGTCTTCCCACCTCTAGGTTTGGTGCTCTATCCTCTGCAACACCTAGTTGCCCTAATGAGAGGGATACAGATGCTAAATAGCCCTAGGGCTTCAATGCTATCTATGAAATATAAAAAATGTTAAGAAGAAGGTCTTTAGCATATTGGGCAAACCCTTTATGGAGATTTTTAAGGAAGTATATAGTCAAGAACCATACTGATACAAAATTAACAGCTTTGTATTGTTTCTTTATAAAGAAAAAAAAGTTATATTATTCTATTGGAAAATCCATAAATCTAAGAGGCAGGATATATAATGGAAAGAACACTATAGTGAGATTCAGGAAACCTCCATTTAAGTCTTGGATTTATTACTACATAGTTTTGCTGCCTTGAGCAAATTATTTGACCTCTGGGCTGCAATTTCTTAATCTGTAACAAGAGGTTAAAATAGAGGGTCTCTCAATACCCTTCCATCTCCCAAATTCCATAACCCTAATGGCTTAACATTACTTTGGGAGCCATCTAGCATTATCTCACTGAAACATCAAAAACACTTTAGAAGCTATTTGTCGATGGTAGTAATTTATAGGCAATCTTGGGATAATTAACTTTTAACATGTGGGAGGGGGGAGAAAGAGAAAGGGAGAAATATTTCCGAGTCTGCTTTTCAGAGAGGCACTGGATCTTTGTTTAAATTTTAAAAATATTTTCAATTATAATGTTAGGATTTCCTAGGCTTTCAGTGTTCCTTTTACTAAGTTTATTTTTATGAATCATATTTCTCCCAATCTCCATTTATATTTCTCAGATAAGTATACCTTATATACTCACTATCCTTTGTTTTTCATGGAGTAAAGGAGACAAACTGCAACTCAGAACTCTTAACTACTGTGAAAATAAATTTGACTCTAAGGAGGTGGAATATAGGTGGTATGCAGTACTTAATTTGCGTTAAACACAGTATCTATTGACTCCAAAATAAAAAAAAATTAAAAATGATTTGCATATTCATTTGATAGAAATATCTACTCAGCTTTTCCTTGTTCCCAGGCAATGCCATTTGTTGTTGCTGGTGGTGAGTCTTTGCAGTTGGGTCTGGTTCTTTGTGACCCCATTTGGTGTTTTTGTGGCAAAGATACTGGAGTGGTTTGCCATTTCCTTGTCCAGTTCATTTTACAGATGAGGAATCTGAGGCAAACAGGGTTAAGTGACTGGACCGGGATCCCCAGTAAACATGTGAGGCCAGCTTGGAACTCAGGTTTTCCTAAATACAGGCTCATAGATCTATCCACTGTGCCACTTTGCTTTAGTTTAAAAACTTATTCTTGGGCTCAAAATTGGTTGACTTAACTTTTAACAGTGTATATGCGGGAGATGTCTACTTTGGTTAGACTTGTTAGAAAAACTGGAAGCAGCGAGATTGTTTGATAATGGAAGAGCTGGTACTTGGTGATTCACCCTCTACTTCCCCCAATTAATAAAGGAAAAAAAAGGTAATTTATAATGATGATTCATTATTACTTAAATTGCTTTCTGTTTTAATCCTTGAATGCTTTAAGCAATTTAGAATCATCCAATACTGTTGAACTTCAATTTTCCATTTGGTGAAATAGAAGTAATAATACTGTACTGAAATTAAACTTGTGAGAACCCATTTGTGATGAAGACAATAGTCTTGTTCACAAAATGAGGCTTCTTCCGCTCTCAATTTTTTAAGAACACTTTTTCCCCTGGAAACAACCCAAGACTGGAATCGTATTATGGTTCGGTTCTAAGATTCTAAGTCTTTACCTCCAGGATGAAGAATCACTGGTGTACTTTCTCAAAAGTCTTTTCCAAGATGACATGGGAAATGTGAGGAATATTCTGTTATCACAAGCAGATGTGGGTCGCCCTCCACCCTCCGTCCCATTCACCACCACCACTGACCACCTGTTGTCTTTTAGGTGATCTGTGAGCCTGTGATCCTACGATGTGTGGTGAGGGTGGCTAGTGCTGGCAGTAAGTAAGGAGTTGATACAGAATGTTGAGGGAAAGATGCCAGGACCTAAGTGATTTTCACTTTGATGAAGTACTCTAATTACAAAGTCTTTGCCTTGGTAAAGCACTGCTTATCCATATACAGTTCAAAAGCTTCTTAAGAAGAAAACTTGTTAACTGGGTGGAAAAAAGACAGATTGTTATAGATAGTTGGTAGCTTTGGGTTATGCAGTTCCCTCCTGCGGGATCCACTCCTACATATACCCTTCTATCTTCTTCAGCAGATTGTCCCCACCATCCTCCTTACTGTGTTATCTTCAATCTACTAGAAATTTTGCTCTTAAACATTATTCTTTTCCTTCATTTTCTTCTTTTCCTAATGATCAACAGCTGCCATTTCCAGCACATATAACATTTTATTTTAAATTAAACTGTACATATGTAGTGAATGAAGGAGATTGATAAGATAGTGTCCAAAATTGTTGTGAAATATTTGTTGGTGCGATAGGTGTGGTTATAGCTAAACCTATAGGTTTTATAAGGAAGAATAGACTTTAGTAGATTGCTTAAAAATGAATATGTATGCAAGTAACATCACAACTTTGAGAAAGATAAATTAATTTCCATTGTACTGTAATATATGGATATGAAATCGATTTTTAGGGCAGAGGGTCATTTGAAATGAAATGCCTATCAGAGAAGGCAATGGATAAGCTCATTGTGGGTGTGAACAAGGCTGCTCTATATAATTAGCAAATATTTGTACCAATTAGGGACATCCTCAAGAAATTGTAGAATAGGAAGAAAAGATGGGCTGACCACACAGCAAGGGTGAGAGACAGTGATATTGCTTCAGTGATACCCTCAAAATATCAAGAGAAAAATGAGCAAGGCTCTCAGTACTTTGGATAGACTGCTGTGGCAAGCTTCAGGGAGGATATGAACAAGTCACACAGGCTGTATGTGAAAACAGATCACTTTCCATATCTTTAGAGGGAATGCCAAAATAGATGAGAACAAAGATCTTTTTGAGTATTTGACTATCAGGTCAACAATGAGCATTTATTAAGCGCCTGCTGTGTGTCTAGCACTGCTAAGTGCTAAGAGTGTTATATCAAAGAATAGCAAAAGCAATTCCTGCTCTCAAAGAATTCACAACATAATGGGGGAGCTAACAGCTATGAACAAATGAGATATGTATGTGTGTATGTATATATGTATATGTTTTACATATGTGTGTATATGTATGTATGTGTGTACACACACATGCATATATGATAAGTTGGACACACGCAGAGGAAAGGCATTAGCATCAAGGGGAGAGGCTTGCTGCAGAACGTGGGACTTTAGCTGACGCTTGAAGGAAGCCAGGAAAGCTAGGAGGCAGAATTAAGGAGGGAAAGGATCCATTCTGGACATGGAGGACAGCTGGTGAAAATGCCCTGCCTTGGGAGATGAGTGCTTTGTGTGTGGAATAGCAGGGAGTCCAGTGTCACGAGATCGTAGAGTGGGAGGGAAGTAATATATGAGAAGTTTGGAAAGATAGGAAAGGGCCAGGTTACGAAGGGCTTTAAAGCCAAACTGAAGTTTTTAGATTTGATGCTGGAGGCCAAAGGGAGCCAGTGGAGTTTATTGAATGGAAGTGGTGGTGACACGATCAGAGTCATGCTTAGGAAGATCGCTTTGACAGCTGAGTGGAGAATGGATTGGAGTAGATTGAGGATGAATTGGGTAGAGACTTGAGGCAGGGAGACCCATCAGCAGACTATAGCAATAGCCAGGCATGAGGTGATAAGCGCCAGAGTAAAGAAGGGCGCATATATGAGAGACAATAGAAATGTGGAAATGGCAGGTTTTGTCAGCAGATTGGATATGGTGAGTGAGAGTTAGGAGTAGAGGATGACATCTAGATTGGGAACCCAGGTGACTGAGAGGGTAGTGGTTATCATAGAGAAAGCTAGTTAGTTACAGAGCCAGGGATGGTTGGTTGATGTCCTTTGTTCTTGAAGAGGACCAAAATGACGTCACTGTGCTAGAGTCAAGTTTCCAACTGGCTGATCAGACCAATACAGGCTCAAAATGCTCTACCACAGATTGGGCACGAATAGTCCTTGTGAACATTTGAGGTGGATACTCTAAATTTGCGCATCCTGTGTTTCCTTTCAGCTGTTTCATTTCTGCTTTGCTTATAGAGCACAGCACCTTCTCTGAGTGGTCCTGTGTCAGTGTTTCCTAGGGATAATCCTCATTCAGTTACCTGTTTTGATAAAAACAAATCCTATTTCTTTTAGGGTTATTTATTATAAATAATATAAGAAGAGATTTCATTTTCTTTTATGATGGTTGGACTGGCCATTTTGAGAACCCAGTTCTCAGAGAATGTTCAGTGTTCTCTCTGCTTCATGTCCATGCGAAGGCTTGTGATCCAGCTTTTAGAAATGTGAGATGGAAAGGCCTCTCTCTTTCCCAGCTTCATAACATGGGAAGTTAGCCTCTGTTTCCTGTGGGCTCACTATGTGGGGGACGAAAAGCCTTTTGATTAGCTGTAATGGAGTTCGAATAAAAGTTTTTATGTAGATGAACTTTCTTGCTCTCCCCAGTGGCTTTCAAGTGAGGAAGAAGAAATACTCTGGGCTTCTTGGTGGCAGGAGAAGTAGTTTCTCTGTCACCTGCTATACTTTAACTCCTTATCTGGGCACCGTGTGGCTTTGAACCTATGGCATTTCTGTCTCTATTGCGAATGGATATCAGAGATAGAATGGGTAGGATGCCATCTTGTGAGCTTTGAAAGTTTGGGGGAGCCATCTCACGCCCCCTCAGCAACAGGAGCTAGCAGATTTTAAGTAGCCAAGCCCAGTGAGATATACCAAGCCTTGAGGAGCAACATTCTTTTTTTTTT
>CM053622.1:212832948-212850562 GCA_028646595.1 Phalanger gymnotis | reverse complement strand
TACCATTTGTTCTCATCAGCACCACTTGGTCATGTTTCTCATGCTCTCATTGCCCCCTTCTTCTATTCCGGTGTTTCTTAGTGTTTATGGATGGCCCCTTTCCCCACCCCATCTCATTTTGTTTTTCTTCTGTGTTCCTATAAAACTTCTTTCAAATGGTTTCCCTCCAGTCACCCTTATTTTCACTTACTCCAGCTGCTTTCAGGAGTTTTCATTATGTAAAATAAAAGCACAGTGAAACCCTACAATTGACAACCACTTTGTGAGCATGAATGAACATGAACATAATATTGTACAATATCTGTATTTGGATAGTGCTCTGTATTTTATAAATAATTAGAACCCATCTTGCCAAATTTGATAGTTTCAATCTACCAAGCTTTGATGTTTTTTTCCCCTTAAGTACATAGACCTGTGCTGTTTTTATCTCAAAACACAAACACACACACACACACACACACACACACACACACACATGCATGGCATCAGCTTATGGACTGTTTTTATGATCAGCATTGTTTTCCTTTGTCTAGTGGCTGATAATACATTCAATGAACGAGTGACTGACTTCTAATTATCATGCCTCAGCTACATTTTTAAATATCAGGAGACAGGAAGTGGACAATTGGAGTATTTCACTACTATCCATGAAATAATAAAAGAAGGCCTCTAGCACATTGGTTGGATTGCCATGAAAGGATTTATGAAACAAACAAACAAA
The DNA here is from genome assembly GCA_028646595.1 of Phalanger gymnotis. Taxonomy (NCBI): domain Eukaryota; kingdom Metazoa; phylum Chordata; class Mammalia; order Diprotodontia; family Phalangeridae; genus Phalanger; species Phalanger gymnotis. Next base: position 212,849,841 of record CM053622.1, on the reverse strand, counting down.
ACAACATGGACAAGAATATCACACAATGAGGACAGATTACCCATTGATTAAAGTCTTTGAGGTATCATCAGGAAAGAAATAGTTCTCTGTGTGAATCAAAAGTAGCAGTTGTTACCACGTTTAGAAATCTGAGCTACTGATAAAATCACAGACATTTCTTAGGATTTTTCTAATTTGTTCTTTCCATTCCATGCTTAGAAATGACTTTGATTTATTCTCTTTTCCAAAAATGTTCCAAGTTTTTCAAATTTAGGAAGTCTGTGGCAGTTATGCCAGTCAACTAGTGTGCTCTGTTTCCAGTTCAGTGTAGTTAATTACTAATAAATACGGGTAAAAGTCAATGGCAGACTCATATAAATTGAAGACAGATTCACATAGCATAAAGGATTTCTTTTGGGCTCTCACTTTCCTATCTTGCACTGGGCTGGCAGATTTGATCCACAGAGGGAGGTAGATTATTGTTTCTTTCAGGGCTCTAGGGCTAACCCTGAGGGGGTTTGGCTTCTAATAATACCCCTTAACAAGCACTTATCTGGTTATCTCTCTAGTATTGATGAACCAGTTGAGGGCATTTAGCTTATTACAAAAGGACATTTACTGAGAGAAGGTATAGCAATGAAAGGAGTTAGAAAACATCCCCCACATGGAGAGTGCACTCTTTCATCTATGTAAGACATAGTTCCTTCAGAGTGAGCTCAGATTTAAAGCACAAAGGTAATGAGGTCAACATTTTGGGTCCAAAAGGTAACTTTCCAGCCTTGGCCCTAGGAGTCCTTTTGTTAAGTTCTCTCTCAAATTACTAATGGACTAGTTGTCCCTTTGTTCTTCCTGGATATGGCATTTTACTAAAATGAGATGAGATCATTCATTGCTAGTCTGAGTCAAGTAAAGTTGCTTGATTTCTACACTGTCTCTTTATCACACTTGGCTGCTACTGCTGCTATAGGCAGGTTATTATATATCTGGTTATTGGCAGGATATCTCTAATGGCCCTGATGGATTTCCCACTCTTATCGGGCCTCTTTTGGAGTTTGCCAAAGTTCAGAAGAGAATAAATACAAAATCAAAGAGGTGCTGTGCATTCCCAAGCATAGAGTAACTGGCTGAGGAAGAAGTTATCTTCAGTTGCTCCCCATACCGGGCCGCTCAAAGTGATTGTTGCCTCTCCTGCCTCTAGGATGTGAAGTATGAGTCAACAGTTATTCTGGCTCTGAAGCCACGTAGAAGATTTTTTTGTCATCACATAGTACAAAATTCTGAGTCGTTATGCCCCAAACCAGCTTCCACAGGTTGAATTAACAATGAGCAGATGGACCTGTGCTGTTTTATCTCAAAACACACACACACACACACACACACACACACATACACACACGCACACACGCACACACACACATCTCATATATCTGGTGGCGTCAGCTAATGGACTGTTTTTATGCTCATTGTCCAATCCCGTCATTAGAAAAGGTAGCAACCTTTGGGGTCATTTAGTCTTATCCACCCCTTTTATAGATTAGGAAACTGAGGTCCATTGAATTAAGTGACTGCCTCAAAATAATATAGCTATCAGGTGGTCCGGTTAAGATTTGAACCCAGTGCTCTGACTCTAAGTCCAATGTACTTTCTACTGTGATCTGTTTTTAGAAGTGATTTCAGAACATTGTCTCCAGCATTGTTACAAATGGAGAGGATATTTCAAATCCTTCCACATAATGTCCATAATCTTTTGCTGTTTACTTTCATCAAGCTTGTTTCAGATATTTAAAGGCCTGATGTGCAACCGATAGAAGACACATGGTACACATGAGTGTGACTCAGATACGAACACATCTGTTTTTTATTATATATGCATGTATGTATGTACTATGTGCATATGTATGTATATACACGGTATATATATGCATATATATATATATATATGTACATCTAGTGTTTGAATTACCTTCTTATTATTCAGAGATTAATGATAAGTCTACTGAGTTACCCAAGTCTTATACTTTTACTTTTTGATGTAGTCCTGTGCTTTTTGAAGACACATTCATTGCTTAGTAGAGCTTCCACTAGGAGAAAAGAATAGATGACAGTGATCATTTTGCACATAACTCAAATTAAAAAACAGATTCTTTAGTGCATCCCATGGAGGGCTTAATGGAGACTTTAAATCATATTTAGGTATTATTGCTAATTTCACTTATTTGTGTGAATATTGTATGCATCCACCGCAAACACAAAGTCCAGAAAATTATGTTTATGAAATTTCTGAACTAACCTTGGAGAGGTTTTACAGTTTACAAGGAAAAATAGTACTAGATTATTCACCAAAGAAATCTTTTCCATTGTTGAATTCTGGATTGCCATTAGTGAGAAGGGGAAATAGCTATTACTTTTTCTATTTTTTATTTTGATTTTTCTATTTTATTTTGGACCATTTCTTTCTTACTGACATTTTAAAAATGGAGTTAAATAATTGGAATTCAGTCATTTTCTATGTACTTTATGCTTTGTATAAGCTTATAAATTCAATTAATTACATAGAGAAAGGAACGAAAGTATCAGAGTTTTACTTTTTTAAAAAATTTTCTTTTTCCTCCTTTCAAATCAGAACTATTCTATATTAGGCAGTAAATTACTACAGATGGCCAAGGAAAATTATTTCACTGCTTCCTTAGTCCAGGGCCATTTCTAAAAATAGATAGTGGCTGAACCATGAAATCAAGTAAAACTGCACCAAAATATAGTACTCATGGAAATAAGATAAAAATTGCCCAGTCTTGTAGATTAGCATACTCCTCACATTAGTGGTTGAATGTTCTAAAAAAGGAAACCAGGATTTCTATTTACTTCTAATTGCATTATCCACAAAATGATCCTGCTTAATTGAGTAGCTCGCATGCTGTGCTTGTCACTTTTCTAAAGCATGGCTGCTAAATAAGAGCAAATATTGATTGTTGCTATTTTAATTGTTTGTTTTCAAAATATAACTGCCTGTTCGGAAGTCAAACATGATCAAAATATATACACCACACCCTCAGCCCACTTGGTTTATCAGCATGCGCTCAACTTGGGTATTCCTGTCTTGAGAAAGGGTCTTCTTGTAGTAAGACCTCAGTTAACTGAAATAAGTGGAAATTGGAGCATTCTGGCTAAGTTAATATTTATTCCAGTTAGGTGTGGATAACTTAGTTGTTTGACTTTGTTGAAACTCTTGTAGAATCCCTGGAATAAAGTAATTGAATGTAATTAAACCTTTCTGTAATTTGGAATCTTTCAGTCCTCAAGGTCATCATTCAGGAATGAATTATAACTTTGCAGGGCAATATGTGTAGAAGATTCATGAGATTGTGCTGAAAAAGTTGGTTCTATGACATACTGATTGTTGTATAGTGGGAAGGGTGCTTAACTTGGGGTCAGGAAAGACCTGGGTTTGAATTTTGCCTCTGACACCTATTATGTCTATGTCATTTAACGTCTATGAGCCTGTTTCCTCATCTGCAAAGTATAACAGTGCCTATATTCCCTGTCTCATCAGGTTGCAGTATGAAGTGCAATTTTATATGTAAAGCTCTTTGCAAACCTTGAACTCTATATAAAATGTCAAGTATTATATCATCCTTACTGTCATCATTTTCTTAAGGTTTTGATTGGTAATTCCACCAAGCATCAGGATCCTCCAACTCTAAATAGTCTAACTTTGTTTTTTCTCAGATAACGAGGAATCCAGGACATTGCTACAAGTCATAATTCCTTAGACCAACCAACTCTGGAAGAGAGCCTCCTTGTCCCCTTAATAAGAAATCAGCCTAGTGTATGTAAAACAGATGCTGTTTCTGCAGTCTCCCAGAGAAAAACAAGCTCCTTAAGGGCAGAGACAGCCCAGTTCTCTTTTTTAAAAATAAGTTTTTATTGATATATCTGTATCAATCTATATTATATCTCACAAATATCTTGACATTTTTATGTTAAAATTTTTTTATATAATTTCCCCCAATATTTCTTCACTTTCCAGAGAGCTATCCCATATAACAAATAATATTTTTAAATACAAAAATTAAAAATGAAGAGAAAAATCAGAATTAACTGATCACATCAAACATGTCTGAAAATACAGGCATGTCCCTTGTGGACTTCCCACTTCTGCAAAAAAGTAAAAGAGGGTGTTTTCTCATAACTCTTCTTTGGAGGCATGCCTTTTCTTTATAATTTGGCAACGTGTGTGTGTGTGTGTGTGTGTGTGTGTGTGCGCGTGTGTGTGTGCGTGCGCGCCTGTGCCTGCGCATTCATTTTTTCCATTTCCATTGTTGTAGTTCTTGTATGTTATGTTTTCCTGGCTTGGGCAGAGACAATTTCATATTCTCTTCTTATTTCCAGAATCTATCACAGTGCCTGGCACATAGTAGGAACTAATAAAAATGCTTATTGATTGATTGCGCTTCTTGGATTTTATAAAGATTTTATTGTATTAATTAGAATTGATACATCATTTCCTAATATCTTACAGTAGAAAGAAAACTTTGAGGCCGTGTATTGTACATTCCATGCAAGAGTCCCTGACAGGTAGTTACCCATCCTTTTTGTTCATGTTCCACGGATGAGCAATTTATGTTTTACAGTTATTTCTTCTATGAACCTGAGATTAGTCTTTCTTTAACTTCTGCTCCCCCACCAGTTTTAATATTGGTATGGACTTGGCTCATTTCCAGGCTTTTGGAAGCTCTGCGACTCTTCCATTTTTCATGGTTTCTCAAATATTGTAGACGGTGGCTAAAACAGCATATCTAGAAATCCTTTCAAAACTGTTCCATGGAATGTTGAATTAAGGCCTGGAGAGTCAAATGCATTTAAAGCAACTAGATGCCCGCTCTTTTGCTATTGGCGTCATGGGCTTTCCCTTTCGTAATTCAATTGAACAAATTTGAAACTACTGCTGTTACCAGGGTCAGGAGCTAGGTGTATACAAACGTTAATAATGCCTAGTTTCTGCCATGAAGGACTAAAAGGTGGCTTAAAATTACATGAATTACGTAGTACAGCACAATGACTTTGGTGCATAAGAGAAGTTAAGAAGTGGGGAAAAATGAGAAGATAGTTGGAGAAGGTTCCATTGAGGAGGTTGCCTGTTGAGTCTGGCCTGCAACAGGTGGAGATGGGAGTAGGGAGAAGCTATTCTGTAGGAAAGAATGTGGGGAAAAAAGGGCGTAGAGGTAGAAGAAGGGGAGGATGAGTTTAGGAAATGAAGAATAGGCTAACATATTTTGAAGATGTGGAAAAGAATTTTCATAATAAGCATAAGCAAAACCTTAAAGATATAAAGGTTCAAAAAAGGTTTACATTTTCCAAGTGGTACTTTTTTAAAAGTAAATTAATCTCACCCCATTTAGTAGGTTTATTTTCAGTAAAAAGTCTTTATATAGTACAGTCTATTAGTGCAATATATGCACATAGACATCTCTTAATTACAGTGATAGTAGTAAATGGGAAAAATATTTCAACTTGCTGTGAAATACATTAGTTGTATTTCAACATGGTATACCAACTAATTCTTTCATTCCTAACTCTTCATTCCCTACAAACTTGGCCTTCTTTCTGTAATTTGAAATCTGGTTGGACAGGTTTGTTGAAATGTTTTCAAGGAAGACCTTGGTAACTTTCAGTAGCTTAACAAAACAAACAATATACATGTAAAGCCTTGAATTTCATTACGCAAATTTATCTGGAAAGTCCTGAAAGGGCATCAGAGATATGAGTAAATTACTAATTAAAAAGACCAAATTATCAATGGCTCCAGACAATATAAATTCCTTGAGAGTAGGGGCCATGCTTTATTCTTCTTAGTGATCCACATAATGCCTTGCCTGTGGTAAATACTTAATAAATGCTCACTAAAGCATTGAAACTGGTGAGCTTTTATTTGAGAAAAATTTTGAGCTTAAGAACTCAATGGACCATGGTCAACATTTTATTAAAGAGTAAATAGAAAGAATTGGAGAATCATAGAAGTTTGATTCTGGAAAGGTCCCTATAGATCTTATAACCCAATTCATTTCTTTGATAGATGAAGAAACTCAGGCCCAAATAGGTAGCTAAAAGGTTATAAAAGATTCAAAGGATGTGGAACTCATGAATACCTTCATAAAACGTGGTCAACTGGAGGTACACATTTGTAGATTGATAGCTTGTCCTTATCCAAAGTGATGTCCTTGGAAAGATGTGACCATGTTCACAGTTAAATATCCTTTGCAACTATTAGGAATTATCTTTAGGGTTAATATAAAAGGAAATACTGTATACCATAGCTGGTAGTAAACAGAGGATTTGGTAACCTAAGATGCTGGAGAATACAAAATAAGCAGGTTTGTTAAGAATTTAAGCAAATTAATAAGCAGCATAGATCTGAAACTTATTAAGGAATGTTTTGAGGGTGTAATAAGTCCCTAAACTTTTGAGCTTCATAAAAAACATCTCCTTGAATCTTGACTTGTCAGGGAAGACCTGAGATCAGATCCTGCCTGTCTTATATGTTGTGACCAGGTAATCTCAATGAAGCCTCTGTTTCTGTGCCTTTTTTTTAAATAAGGATGTGATACTTCATATGATAGTTACGAGGCTTAAATGTAATATATGCTAAGTTTTATAAACTTTAAAACACTGTATTTAATTCCTCGTCATTGTCATCACTATCACTCAACAGTGATGTCATTTATGTTTAGGCTGGACATGACATGGACCTGATGGGTTATGTTCTTATTCTTTTATGTTTATTCTTTAAAAGCTTGAATTTATGAATTACTTTTTTGTTTTATTATTTCATTATTTCCTTTCCAAGGCATAGTGTATCTTGACATTTTATTAAGTACATGCACAATTTGGATTCTTTAAAAATCCAAGTTAAGCCTTGCGTATTATTTGCTTTAAGGAGTGTACAGCCATCATGATGATGTGTGATAGGCTCTGACATGTGGGTCCTGCTAGTCAGTATATTTGTCTGATAACTGTGGTCAGATTCTTCACTGATGTTTTAGAAATGTTTGGACTGGTGTTTTTCTGATTTGCTTAAATTTCAAAAGATAAACAAGGACATATCTGTCTTAATCAGGTCTGACAAAGCTGACACAATAGCCAACATAAGGGAATTGGAGAAGGGCAGAGGGCAGAAACCTTTGAAACGTTGCAGCTGCTCATTGTATTTTAAATAGTTACGATTTCCCCAACTTGTCACTTCATTACAAAAGCATGCGTATGTCTCCAAGGAGGTGAAATTTCACTTAGGCATTGTCTAACTTCCTTGGATGGATTTTGTAGAATCCTATGGAAATGGTCTTAAAGATGATACTACAAGTATTTTTAGGGCTGGCTGCATTTTTTAGCCAGAACTTTTTAGTAAAAACAATGAAATATCTAATTTATCACATGCTTGGTAATTCATTAAACATTCTGACTTCAGTATCTGCTGTGTAACCCTGGATAAATCATTTGGACCTGTGTTATCAATTTCTCAACCGTAAAATCAGGAGATAGGATTAGATCAGGGATTCTTAACCTGGGACCCATGAACTTATTTGAAAAATTATTTGGACAGCTATTTCTATATAATTGGTTTCCCTGGTAAACCTATATATCTGTCTTTTATGTGCTTTAAAAATAGGATTCTGGAAATGGGTCCACAGTCTTTACCACACTGTCAAAAGGGTCTGCGACACAAAAGGCTAAGAAAACTTTGGACTAGATCATTTCTAGGTTATATGAGAATGCTTAAAATTGAAAAGAGAAGTACTGAGTATGTCCTTTGATAGCAGTCTCTAAAGTATGGACTCTTTTTTTGATGTTTCTCCAAATAATCATAGATTTACAAAGTGGCAACATCACTCTTTGTTCATATGGCTTTTAATAATTTAGATGCTAGGGTAAATTTTGTTTTGATCAATATTTATTCCTTTTTTATTTATCTAAACTGTGGGTCTTTTGATATGAAGAATGCATACAATTTAATTACATTAAATTTCTGACTGTCATAATGACATTAGGCCAGCTTTAAAATTTATTATTATGTTACTCTTACTATAGTTAAAATTAGTTATGCTTTTTAAGTCATATTTTTATAATGTTGTTCATAATCAAAGAGGGCCAAAATGGCATCATGATGTCAGAGTCCATGTAAAGTGTATATGATTCTGACTGAATATACCAATATGAGCTTGGCAGGCTCAGACACAAATAGTTTGTATGAATATATGGGAAGGTGTTGTCTCTAAATTTGTGCATCTCATGGTTCTTCATTTTTTAAATTTATTTTTTATTTTTAGTTTACAACACTCAGTTCTACATATTTTTGAGTTCCAAATTTTCTCCCCCTCTTCACCCACCCCAAGATGGCACGTAATCCAATGCAGGTTTTACATATACCTTCACAATAAATTTATTTTCACAATAGTTAAATTGTAAAGAAGAATTATAACCAATGGAATGAATCATGAGAAAGAAGAAACAAAACCAAAAAAGAAAAAAGAGAGAGCAAATAGTTTGCTTCAATCTGCATTCAGATTCTATAGTTCTTTCTCTGGATGTGGATAGCTTTTTCCATCATGAGGCTTTTGGAGCTGTCTTAGAACCTTGTATTGCTGAGAAGAGCCAAGTCTATCAAAGTTAGTCATCACAGATACCGTGTATCTGTAATTGTGTATAATGTTCTCCTAGTTTTGCTCCCCTCATTCAGCATCAGATCATATAAGTCCTTCCAGATTATTATGAAGTCCATCTGCTTCTCATTTCTTATTACACAGTAGTATTCCATTACACTCATATACCACAGCTTGTTTAGCTATTCCCCAATTGATGGGCATCCCCTTGATTTCCAATTTTTTGCCACAACAAAAAGAGCTACTATAAATATTTTTGTACATGGGTCCTTTTCCCACTTGATGATTTCTTTGGGATACAGCCCTAGAAGTGGTACTGCATATTTTCATAGACCTTTGGGCATAGTTCCAAATTGCTCTTCAGAATGGCTGGATCAGTTCACAACTCCACCAACAATGTAACAATGTTCCAATTTTCCCACATCCTCTCCAGCATTTATCATTTTCCTGTTTTGTCATGTTAGCCAATCTGACAGGAGAGATGTGGTTCCTAAAAGTTGTTTTGATTTGCATTTCTCTAATTAGTAGTGATTTAGAGCATTTTTTCATATGATTATAGATATCTTTAATTTCTTCCTCTGAAAACTGCCTGTTCATATCCTTTGACCATTTATCTATTGGGGAATGACTCATATTCTTATAAATTTGACTCAGTTCCCTGTATATTTTAGAGAGGAGGCCTTTATCAGAGACACTGGTTATAAAAATTCTTTCCCAATCTTATACTTCCCTCCTAATCTTGGTTGCATTGGCTTTGTTTGTACAAAATTTTTTCAATTTAATATAATAAAAATTATCCATTTTGCATTTCTTAATGCTCTCTATCTCCTCTTTGGTCATAAATTCTTCCCTTCTCCATAAATCTGACAGGTAAACTATTCTTTGCCCTCCCCAATTGCTTATAATATCAGCCTTTATATCTTAATCGGGAACCCATTTTGACTTTATTTTTGTATACAATGTAAGATATTGCTCTATGCCCAGTTTCTGCCATACCATTTTCCAGTTTTCCAAGCAGTTTTTGTGAAATGGTGAGTTCTTATCCCAGAAGCTGGACTCTTTGGGATTGTCAGAGATATTAGATCATTGACTACTGTGTCTTGTGTACCTAACCTATTCCACTGATCCAGAGTTCTATTTCTTAGCCAGTGCCAAGTAGTTTTCATGATTGCTGCTTTAAGTTTAAGTTTAAGGTCTGGTATGGCTGGGCCACCTTCCCTAGGGTTTCTTTTCATTAATTCCTTTGATATTATGGACCTTTTGTTCTTCCAGATGAATTTTGTGATTATTTTATCTAGCTCTATAAAATATTTTTTGTTAGTTTGATATGGCACTAAATAAATAAATTAATTTAGGTAAAATTGTCATTTTTTATTATATTAGCTAGGCATAACCATGAGCAACTGATGTTTTTTTCATTTATTTAGATCTGATTTTATTTGTGTGAAAAGTGTTCTGTAATTGTGTTCTTATAGGTGCTGGGTTTGTCTTGGTAGGTAGACTCCTAAATATTTTATAGTGTCTACAGTAACTTTAAGTGGAATTTCTCTTTCAGTCTCATGCTGTTGGGCTTTGTTAGTAATACATAGGAATGCCAAGGATTTAGGTGGGTTTAGTTTATATCCTGCAACTTTGCTAAAGTTATTTGTTATTTCAAGTAATTTTTTATTTGGTCCTCTAGGATTCTCTAATCATCATACCATCTGCAAAGAGTGATAAATTAGTTCTTTACCTATTCTTATTCTTTCAATTTCTTTTTCTTCTCTTGTTGCTAAAGCTAACATTTCTAGTACTAAATTCAATAATAGGGGTGATAATGGACAGCTTTGTTTCACGCTCAATTTTATTGGGAATGCATCTCTCTTATCCCCATTACATATAATGCCTCTTGATAGTTCATATTTTCATAATACAATATTCATACATGTGGAAGGAATTATCATATTTTTTCTCAGAGTAGATTCTGTTAAAGTTGCTTTTAAAAACAAAATAGAGGCACCAGTGGATATTTAAAGGCTATTATATAGCTAGCATTAATTTGGCATCATATTTGGTAAATTATGATGTCTGACTTTGCTCTGGACAGGAAGAAACAGCATTTCTCTTTAAACACCGAACTAAGAAAATTAGACATCGTTCAGCCACTATGAAGATCAAAGTACTAGTTTTCTGTTAGTGGAGATTTTATAATGTGAGTTATTAAATTAGCCAGTTAATCAGAGAAGGAGGGAGGCTTGAGATTTTCTTTGGAAACAATGATAGTTTATTAGTCACTAGAATAAGACTCATACAGACCTTACTGAAAGCATGCTAAAACCATCTCCATTTGGTTAATTGCTTTTCCAAGTGCCTGGCTTTTCAGGAGAATAACTGATTTGTAAGTTTTCTTTTTAAGAGAGTCTTCTCATCAGTTCAAGGAAACCATACTTTAAAAATTAATCCGTTAAGCTAGTAATCAGAACAAATGGTGTAATCTCCATCAGGATGTTATTTCATCTTCTGCTTTGAGTATTGTAGAAGGGACTAAAAGCCTTTCACCCCTTTCTTCAGAGTGTTCAAAGAATTGTGAAACCTTCGCAAAATCAAACTAAGGACTTTAGAAAGTTAGTTTAAAACATGTTTTTTTGTGTTTCATGGACCTCTTTGACAGTCTCCAGAAGCTTCTTCTCAGAATGATGTTTTGAAATGCATAAAATAAAATATATAGGATTACAAAGAAAACCAATTTATATTGAAATACAGTTATCGAAATATTTAAAAAACAAGTTTGTGAACCCCAAGAACCTCTATCTAATGGTTGTTTCAATTAAAAAAATCCCATCTATATTAAAGAGTGATTGAAAGAACAGCTGGTATTTTTTTGATTATCGTCTAGATGGTCAAAATAAACTTTGAGAATTATGTATATATCAGTCATTTGGTAAACATTTATTAGCCCCTATTATGTGTCAGAAATGTGCTGGATATATATTTATTAATATACATATACATACGTACACATACATGTTTTTTGAGTACCAAGGGCTGTGTAAGGAATGATTTTGGGTTAAAGGAGATAAAGAAAGTTAAGATTTATTATCTTGATGTAATGCTTCTCTGTCAGTGCCCTAGGTTAGTTCAGTAAGAAACTTACTCTTGGCAACTCTCCTTGGGGAGTTACAGAAAGCCTATAATCTGAATGTGTATGTTTATTTTTGCTTTAAATCAACATATCTAGATTTAGATCTTTTTATTTTGGCAACTCTGCTGACAAATATGGGGAAAGCAACCTTTGCAATAAAAATGAAAAATCAATGCAACCAGCCTGAAGGGTTTAAATGCTGGGTATTAGTTTGTAGAGACTAATGCTTTTTCAGAATCCTCAGGTGACTAGTGTTATAGATATAGATATTTAGATATAGAATTTAGATATTTTAGATATAGAATTTTAGATATAGAATAGATTTAGCTATAGATATAGAAATTTAAGTCTTAATGTCTACTATCCTGGTGTTCCAGTTACAAGCAGGCAGAAGTTAGAAGGAAGTTGCTAACCTGAACAAGTGTGCTACATTAAAAAAAAAAAAGTGGGAGAATACTTGTAAGTTTTATGAAATTGAATAATTTTAGAGTTGGAAAAGATAATCAAAGATCACTTAGCTTGCCCTGTTTTGCAGATATGGAGATAGTGGCTCCTACTATACCTAGAGTTCATTCATTCAACAAGTAGATCTTAAGCACCTACTTAAGCAACTACTGTGTAGTGCAGTGCCCTAGTTATTCTTGGAGAGACAGTGATTTAAATAACAAAAGATTACTGCTCTCAAGTAGTTTATAGCCCCTTGATCAGGCATATCTAAGAGCAGTTTGAATTTGAGTTCTGCTGCTTGTTACCGCCTGTGTGATCTTGGGTTAGTGATATTACCACTCTGCATCTCAGGTTCCTTTTCTGTAGGTTAAGGTGGTTGGCATAGGCATATGAACCTGAATTCAAATTCAGACCCAGACATTTACTAGCTGTGTGACCCTGGGCAAGTCACTTAACTCAGTTCTCAGTTTCATCATCTGTAAAATAAGCTGGTGAAGGAAATGGCAAACCACTCCAATATAGCTTTGCCAAGAAAATCTTAGACAGGGTCATAAAGAGTCAGACATGACTGAAATGACAGAACAGCACCTACAAAATGAACATATGAAGTCCTTTCTATCTTTACTAATCCATGATCCCACGTAGCTAGTTAATGAGACAACTTAGGAGTAGAAATTGAAATTTCTCCACTCTCAAACCAGAGCTCTTCCATTATACCAATTATGTGGGCATAGTGTCAATTTCCCTTGAACAACCAAAAACAAAGAGTTAAAAAAGAGAGAATCTGCCTTGTTCTCTGTTTTCTTTGTACTTCCATTAAATTCTTTCATGCAAGAGTGGCATGTATGATACAATGTTGTCAAAGAGTTGCTTGAAATATAGGAGAAGGTCCCAGCATTTGCTTCTGGATTTTGTACGGTGATTTTAAATGTTAAATTTTAAAAAATTTATTTTTATTTTTAGTTTATGGTTTATCAAAAATGTTTCCAAAAAAAGACCGGGAAATACTTTAAATGTGTACTCATGGTAGTCTTTGAGGCTTCTCTGTTTCTTTTGTATGTTTACCTTATATTGATTAAGGGTTACATAGTCCTTTATCTACATGTTAATTCATTTGACATCCATATAGCATCATCTCTATTTTACAGATGGAACTGAGGGTTAAAAGTAGTGAGTTGTCCAAGGTTCTGCGTGTTAAATAGTCTTCTGAACTATTCTGAACTAAATAGTCTTCTGAAACATTAAATAGCAGATCAGAGACTAAAACTCAGGTCTTTTGCCTCAGTTATGTCCCTGAACCTTATACTTCACTACATTGCCTACTCGTATGTTCATGTTCTGACACCTCATGTTAAATTGAGGAACAGTTGGCAAAAATCCCTTGGAGAACTTGATTGAGTTTTCTTGGGTAGACTTGTAGTGTCTTTGCCTTCCAATTAGAGATTGAAAAGACAGAAGGGGCTAGTGTGAAGCATGGTTCACCATGAGGGTTCTTTCTTCTCCACTCATAGGAAGAAGCTCTAGGGGACAAAGTGATATTACTTTGAATATATGCCATACTCTCCTTTCCTTTTGTCCTTGGTGTACTGAAGTTGGCAAATATTGTTCCTAGGGAGGTGGTGACCTTTCCTTGAAAGGGAAAATATTGATAGAGAGGAAGAGAGTCCCTTACAAGAGACTTCAGGACTACAGAACACTTTACATTAAGAACTGATGTGTCCACATGGTTTTGGGGTGAGAGCAAAGGTGTTTCTGAGGATCTCAGATCATATGGGTGATTTGAATTATGAGTTAAGGACAAACAAGACCAGTAGAACAGCTTGCTCGGACATTTGGCAACTAAAATTGGTGCCCAGGATGTAATCCACTTGGCTCCATGGCAGTGGTGTACTTGAGTGCCTTCAATTCATAGTCAATGTTATAAGAGAAATTTGGGACCTCTTAAGTTAGTAAGTTACATCTCAAGAAGGATTTATATACAAAGACATGCAAAAACAATCCCTACCCTCAAGTAGCTTACATTCTAATAGGGGAAACAACATGCAAACAACTGTGTACATAACATATATTATAATATAACATATATTTAATTAGAAATATAAAATAAAATTATTATTTATTTTATATAAGTGCATATTTTATGCAAGTGCATACACTTATTTCATGTAAGTATGACATTATATGCAATTCATAATTGAATGCTACACATAGAATTTTACATATTAAATATGAATTTAAATTATTTGATGTTTGTATATAGACATTACATACACTCAACAAATTGGAGGTAATATCAGAGGGCAGGCGATAGCAGCAGAATGGGTCTGAAAAAGGTTTCTTGTAGGTGCTGTTCTGTCATTTCAGTCTTGAAGGGAAACCACAAAGTCGAGATCAAGAGGGTGAGCATGCCTGATGTGGGGGATAGCTGTTGAAGAGACTTGGAGGCCGGAGATGCGGTGTCATGTATAAGGAACAAAAAGGCCCCATTTTCAAGATTATAGAAAGTAGTGTGTGGAAGTGAGTAAAGCATAGGAGGACTTTAAAGGGCTTTAAAAGCCAATAAAAGGATTTTATATTTGATTCTGGAAGCAAAAGGGGAGCCACTATAGTTCATTGAGTAGGGGAGCGATAAGGTCATACCTGAGCATTAGGAAGGTCACTTCTCTTAAAAAAGAGATGGCAGGCAATTAGACTGTCAGGGAGGCAGCAAATGATGTTGGCTAAAGATATAAAAAACTCTTTGAGGACTGAGCTATAATATTTGCCATTGGGAAAGGTGGTATCTAATAGATTTGTCTTCTGGTTGCTTTCTAGATGGGAGCATTAACCAAGAGTATTGCGATAAATGTGTGAAGCATGGTTTTGAACTTGGCTGTTCCTTACTCCAAGTGCAGCATTGGATCTATTATGTCAACCAGCTGCCATTAAACAAATGTCCTTAAAATATGACTTACTTCATAATATTTTCATCTAGCATGGAAGTTTTTCAGGAGCAAATTAATTTCATGAAACAAGCTACACTTGAGTATATAAAATCATAATGATAATACTAAAATTGACCTTAATTTTAGAAACATATAGCACTTATGTATAGTTCTTGGAATATAGTAGGGGCTTAATAAATGTTTATTGGTTAACTGATTAAACTCTACTGACTTATGATTAAAGTTGGTATTGTGAATTTGGCCAAAAATATGACTATTAGTCTTTACCATACTGATGATATGTAAAAACCATTCTTTGATTTTTAGTGAAGGTAGCTGTGTATAGTGAAGATATTCTTGAATATAAGATGGTTTCATTCTTTGTATTTGCATCTCCAGTACCTGGCACAGTTCTGGGCAAATAGTAGGTGCTTAATAACTAGGTGCTCTTCGATGAATTGATTATCATGACTGCATCTTTTACTTAAGGTTAGTTCAAAGCCTTTGCTTAGAGAGTTATTCTACTTCTAATTATGGCTGCTTTTTGGTTGGCCTCATTGGCTGTTACTGATATGACAGCCATGGCAGCATAGACAAAAAACTATTTGATAATATGATTTCTATACGTTTTTTCTAGTCCTGAATCCATATAAAAGAACCATTGGAAGGTGGCATGCCTGGGTTGATGCATGAAGGATAATGAGGAAGATAACTTTCATTGGTATTTATGGCAACCATGTGACTCAAGATTTTCTAGGATAGCTCCAATTTAAAAAAAATAAGGATAATTTTAATTAATAACCTTGGTCAGACCATATGTTTTGAATTTTAGTTTAGAAAATGTGGTCACCATAATGATATACTATGATTTTATTCCAGAGTCTCATCTTCAGTCCTGTTATTGATAGGTTGCTATAATGAGGCATTAAAAATAAGGCTATCCTATTGGGTCACTGCTACTCACATATTGTCAGATGGCGTTTGGAGAACTTAACCAGGCATGGCTTGTATGTGCTAGGAAAAAAAATGAGAAATAAAAATTTTGACTGCTTAGTTTCGTGTTAAGAATCAAATGACTAAATTAATTTGTTTGATTCTCTCCCTTTAGAGACATGGCCTATGCATATGTAAAGTAATTTAATTCAGTAAGCTTCCCTGTTAGCACTACTGCTTATCTATATGACTGCATCCAATAATTGTTCTAACTTGTGAAGGCAGCTGCATTTAGACATTTGGATCACTGCAAACAAGGGGTCTGGGGGGATGACAGGAACCCCAATGTATTCTTAGTTCTAGGCATTCTGGGAAACAATCTGGAACTATACTGTGTATAATATCCTTTCTCCAAAACAAGACCACTAGTAAGCCTTCACTCCAAAGAGAACAAGAAAGAGGAAAAGAACCTAGATGTATAAATATATTTCTAGCATATCTTTCTGTAGCAGCATAGAACTGGAAACTAAAGGGGTTGCTCATCAATTAGAGAATGGCTAAACAAATTCATGTTGAAATATGTCATTCAAATATAGTGGAATATTATTATGTCGTAAGAAAAGACAACAAGTTTTAGAGAAACCTGGGAAGACTTAATGTGAACTGACTCAGAATGAAGTGAGTAGAACCAGAAGAATAATTTGTATGATAACAGCAGTATAAAGAAAAGCAACATTGAGTTAGAGAAGTAGAGGAAAAATTGGGAAGACAAATGAGAAGGATGCGAGAAAACCATGAAAAACAGGTCAATGACTTGCTAAAGGAGACCCAAAAA
>CM053622.1:212791522-212832448 GCA_028646595.1 Phalanger gymnotis | reverse complement strand
AGTTCAAATCTGGCCTCGCTTCTGCTAGTTATTAGCAAAAGTGACCTTAGGTAAATTACTTTCCCTCTCTGATCTTCAGTATCCTCACTGTAAAACAGAGATGGGGCAGTGGATAAAGTGCCAGGCCTAGAGTCAAGAAGACCTGAGTTCAAATTTGGCCTCAGACACTTACTAGCTGTGTGACCCTGGGCAGGAGACTATATTAGCAAGGCAATACAGTCTCTTGACCCTATTTGCCTCAGTTTCCTCCTCTGTAAAATGAGCCAGAGAAGGGAGTGGTAAACCATTCCAGTATCTTTGCCAAGAAAACGCTAGATGGGGTCATGAAGAGTCAGACATGACTGAACCACTGTTAGTATCTCTTCTTCTATTGTGGATTTCAGTTCCCTCTTACTCTTATGTGTTCTCTTTGACACGATGGATACAGCATAGGAGTTCATAGGATTTAGAGCTAGAAGGAGCCTCGGAGATCACTAAGTCCAATTTCCTCATTTTTCTGATGAAGGAACTTTGTCCCAAAGATAATAAGTGACTTGCCCAGGAGATCCAAGCCCGTGTCTTCCTTACTTTTAAGATCATCATTCTTTCTCTGGGAGTTTCTTCTGCACTGCACTGCCTCTTGAATAGTATAGTTTTCTGTTTCCATTAAGAGGCAACTAGGTAGTGCAGTGGACTTAGAAGTTCATTGTTTTTCAATCATTTTTCAGTCGTGTTCGACTGTTCACTTTCCCCATTTGGGGTTTTCTTGGCAAAGATACTGGAGTGCTTTGCCAGTTCCTTCTTCAGTTCATTTTACAGCTGAGGAAACTGAGGCAAAACAGATTAAGTGACTTGCCCAGGGTCACACAGCTAGTAAGTGTCTGAGGCTGGATTACTCCAGGTCTGGTGCTCTATCCACCCAGCCATTCAAATCCTACCTCAGACACGTGCTAGCTGTGTCATTCTGGGCAAATGATTTAACCTCTGCCTCCATTTCCTCATCATCAAAGTGGGAATGTTAATAACATTCACCTCACAGGGAGGTTGTGAAAATCAAATGAGATAGCTTATGTGAAACACTTTACACACTTCAAAGCCATTTATAAAAGGTTGACCATTGCCCTGCTTAGCCAATAGCAGATTTATCCATCCCTTATCTCTGTCTTGCTTACAAAGTAAGAACAAGTGTGTGCATGATCATATCAATCTGTAACAAGTTTTGGAAGAATGAGGAATTGTAAGAATTGTGATTTCATTGATCAAGAACTAGAAAGAATCCCAACAGCCCTCTGATTCATTCTCCCCCTTTTCCAGATGAAGAAACCAAAGCCCAGGAAGGGGTAAAGTAGCTTGCCCAGTCACACAGATGTTAAAGGCAGAGGCTGCACCATTACCTCAGATGACATTCATATCATGATTTAAAGTCTGTAAAGCACTTTACGAAAGACATTATTTCATCTCATCCTCACAGTCATCCTGTGAGACAGACATTATTATCCTCAGTCTACCTAGATGGAATCTGCAGTTGAAGAAAGTTGAGAGGCCCAAGGTTGCAGATCTACTTAGGAACAGAGACAGAATTCCTGGCTAAAATCTCCAAAAAGCCTTTCTCCATCTCCACTGATTCTGGTGTCTTCTCTTCCATATACACCTTGTTTTTACGTAGTTGTTTGAATGTTAATTTTCTCCTTGAGTCTGTGTGCTCCTTGAGAGCAGGGACTGGTTTTTTTTTCCTATTTCCTTTCTTCGTATCCCCCAATCCCTTACATAGTACTTGGTACATCGTGGGCACTTAATAGATGTTTAAAACCTGGACCTCTCAAGTCCATCGCTGTATTCTACAACAGGCTACTGTTTTTCTCATTTTTGTTCTATACAGTAGTTGTATCTACCACATTCACTTCCTTCCCTGGTGTGATAAGGTTTTTGTCAGGAAAACAGCGCCTTTTGAACGATGAAGCATGATATAAACTGTAATCTAAAGCGTTAAGGTAAGGAGATCCTCAAAAGTGAGTGAAGTTACCTATTGATTTTTCTGCTTGTGGTTGATTCCAATCCTTTGCTTTTCTTGAGTGTCTCATTTAACCACTTGCTTTTGAGGCTTTTTTCCCTCCTCTTTTAAGTGGTACCACCAGCTGAGGGAGTGTGGATGAGAAAGAAAAGATGAGGAAGTTAAAACAAGCCAGTCTTACAATTTCTTACTTTTCAGGTGAAGAACACTTTGGGGGGTCAGGGGAAAGGGAGTAGGCATTACCTTACAGTTTATGGAAATAGTATCCATTCTTGCAATAGTTAACTCTGTAAAACCAGATGAATAGCATTAGACTTTTTCTTTTCTCTTCTTTTTTTTTTTTAAATCAGGATTCTTTCCCCCAGGAGCTACATCAGCCTTCCTGACTACTTAATTTGACAAAAAATGGTTACTTTCCTTAAGCGTCTTGCAATATGACTTTAGATCTTTTTGACCTAGATTATTTGGGCAGGACCTAAGGCCATAAAATAACAGGAATATAAAATGATCGTAGAGTTTAGAAAAGAGACAACATAGGTCATTTTGTTCAACCCCTGCCCCCACAAGAATTCCCTTTCAAACAGGGGTTCTTAGCCTTTTGTATGTCATGGACTCTTTGTCAGTCTGGCAAATCCCATGTGTTCTTTCTCTGAATGATATTTTCAAGTGCATAAAATAAAATACATGGGATTCCAAAGGAAATCAAAAGTTAGTAAAAATAAATTTTTTTTCTTCTGTTCAAGTTCACATATTTTATGGGGATATTAATTGCACCTGCCTAACAGGATTGTGAAATTGCCCAAAATTCCCCCTAAAATCAACCCACAGACTCCTTGGGGGTTCTTGGATCTTAATTGAAGGACAAGAATCCTCACTTTGTAGTGTACTTACTTTGCTGTATGTATATAAAAATAATTTATTCTGACTTTATTTTCTTTATCAAACTTAAAATCTCCACAGATTTGAAACTTTAGTAAGTCTAGATTTCTTCATCTGTCATTAAAAGTTCATCATGATTTATCCACTTTTCAACTCCTTCCCTTCATTTATTCCATGTTTCCATCAGACTCTTCTGTATTGCTTTTCCCTGGATCCCCTCCATCTCTCCCTGACTCCCTCAGGGCTTAAAAGCTTTTGATCTTAAAATTCCTTCCATCTGGACTTCTCTTCATCATCAACTTTCTGCACCAGTTACACTGTGCAGTTCTTCCAGTGCCAACTCAAATGCCACCTGTTCCATGAAGCCTTTCCTGACCCTCATCTTCTTTGACCCTGTCTCCATGAAAGTCTTCTCTTTTTGACTTTTATGGAGTAGATGAATCTGGCTACCTTACATGGGAGCGGGTAAAGGATTGAAGCATCAGGACTAGATCTGTCATAATCAGGAAACTACAGTTGAATAAGATAAAAAGGATAAATGTAAAAGGAATCTGTGTGTATCTTAAAATAAAATGTATGACACAACATGTTATAATTGAGTTAAAAAAAGATGTCCAGTAAGGGTTAATGAGATAATGTTCTAGATGGCTCTTGAACAACCTTTAAGAAGGGTGCTATATGTGTAAAGTATTTATCAGATTTTGATATGATTAAATTGGACATAAGTGACTAAAATATATGAATAAAAATGTGCATTTTCATTTTAGTTCTGCTAGTCAACACTTATTACATGCCCATGTCAGAGTATAATGTCCTTTTGTGGGGATTCAATGGTAGTGACAGGATTGCTGTCTCAGGCATTTCTTTTCACCAAAAAATGTCATGTAGAGGGCAGAGACTTTATAATGCCTAGCAGTAAATATTTCTAATCCAAGCCAATTAGTTAATGTAAGGTGTTTTTTTCCTCCTAGCAGTTCCTAGTGAGACTTCATTAGGACATTAACTTTATGTAGTGAGACATGTTACTGTGCTAATTGAGAAGTTGATAGTTAAATAGGAAAATTAGGTAATGAAGCTTCCTTTTCTTGCCTTCCATTCTTGTGATATAGCAGCCCAAATACATCATTTAAAAAGTTTTACTTGGTAAACAAGGAACTTATAAAGATTATAGCTCCTATGTCTTAATGTATGGCACAGCCATTTTTCAGTAATATTGCTTTGTTATGCATGTGATAATAGCTCTCCTCCAAAATTATGGTTCTACTTTTATGTGTACCTGTACCCTCCTCTTAGAGGATGTAAACTCTTTGAATAAGATTTCACATTTGTGTAGAACTTTATGGTTTACAGAGACTTTGTGAAGTTTGATTTTTGTCTTTGTTTCTTCAGCCTAGTATAGTGCCTGGTACCTAGTAGGTACTTAATAGAAGTGTTTATTGATTGATAATAATGAAGCAAATTACTTATATTTTCATTTTATCTTCATAAGAACCCTATCAGGTAGATAATAAAATGTTATCCCCATTTTTAGTGATTTTCAGTCTTGATGAGTCATTCTGACTCCAGTACGCTATCCACCGTGTCACCTAATTGTCCCTCTCCCCATTTTATAATGAAGATACTGAAAGTCAGAGAGGGAAAGTAATATACCTAAGGTCACTTTTGAATAACTAGCAGAACTGACATTTGAACAGAAGTCTTTTGACTACAGTCAAGTTCACTGAACCTCCAACAAGCATTTGTTAAGTGTTTACTATGTTCATGGAGCTGTACACAGGTTAATATATACCCTAGGTTAATGTTTATTGCATGTGTTTATACTTAAAATTATCAAAGTAACAATTCATAAGGTGACAATTAATATAAATCTGACCGTGCTCAAATCGAAGTGCTAATTTTTCAGTCTCATCAAGAAGAAGGCAATAGAAGGAGTAAGAATATGATAAAGCCTTTCCTATGGTAATTCAAAACTAGTTTCGTTTGAATATGCTTTAGTGGGCATCATTTAGTGATAAATTCATAGATAGTGTTGCCCAGGTAAAGCAGTGTGACAGCATAAAAAATGCATTGACCTGGGAGTCTCTTTCTAACTCTTGCTGCTAGCTGTGTCTTCTGGGCAAGTCCACACAATTTCTCAGGCCTCATGGTTCTCAACTGTTAAAGGAAGGGCAACAGGAAGGGTTCTTATTCTGGGGTCCCTGAACCAGTTTATTTTATGTTAACTTTTTAATTTTGCTAATTAGCACTCATTGCGTGCCATATATAGTAGGTGCTTAATAAATTTTTATTTGTTGACTATATTCAAATATAATTGGTTTCCTTCATACTCATACTTTTTTGTATGCGTTTTTAGAACATTATTCTGAGGAGGGATCCTTATGTTTCACCAAATTGCAACAAAGTAAGTTAAGAACTTTTGTATTAAGATGATCTTTTTGCCCCTTTTAGCTCCAGTATTCTAAACTGCACACCTACAATGAAGTAAATCTGTAAAATTGTGAAAATATTATTATCTTCAAAGATTTGGTGCCTTCTAGTAACAAGTGACAGAGGGTCACATATTTAGAGGCAGAGGGGACTTAAGAGGTCTAGGTGGGCTTAGAGTCAGGAAGACTTGAATTCAAATCTGGCCTTAGAAACAAATTAGCTGTGTGACCTTGAGCGAGTCACTTTAATCTCTGTTTGCCTCAGTTTCCTTATCTGTAAAGTGGGGATAATAGTATCACCTACCTCACAGGGTTATTGTGAGAATCAGATTAGATAATAACTGCTACGCGCTTTGCACAATGCCTGGTCCACAGTAGGTACTATATAAATATTAGCTCTTATTGTCGTCGTCATCATCATCATCTTGTTCAATCCCTTAATTTTATAGATGAGGAACTAAGTGACTAAGTAGGGATTGAATTTAGAT
Organism: Phalanger gymnotis; assembly: GCA_028646595.1. Lineage (NCBI taxonomy): Eukaryota > Metazoa > Chordata > Mammalia > Diprotodontia > Phalangeridae > Phalanger > Phalanger gymnotis. The sequence continues at coordinate 212,826,665 of CM053622.1, read as the reverse complement.
CTTCTGGCTCTAGAGCTGATAGTTTCAGAGATTTTTGTTCATATTTTTCTTTAAAATGTTCACATGCATAATTTCTGTTGTTCTAACAAACTGGTAGAAAAAGTGGGCCTAAATTTGCCTATTTGGTAGAACATGGCCTGTACTGGTTGATAATTTGCAGAACGACCATGATTTGATTAAATCTGGATGTGTCCTCAATTTTCTGCCTCATATTTGCCCTGGCCTTAAGACCTGTGACAAGTATTTATTTTGTCACGTGTATCAGGTTTTCTATTTAGTGCTTTTCTATCTCATCTTTTAGTGCTATCTTCATCCCCTTTTGAATATGATCCCCCAAATCCAAACTTCTCCCTCTTCTTAGGCACCTTTTGTGTTCCCAGAGGAACACTTTATTAGTCAAAGACTCCCAAAGTCCTTGGACTATACTTTGAGAAATATCATTCATTATGGTTGTATGACATCCTTTTTTTCTGGAAGAGATTTACTTTCTTTAAAAAAAAAAAAAGCAAAAAACTTCCTATCTGCTGCTTCATCTTTTGTGTGCTCTTAGAATTATGCTTTGAGTTCACTTCATCAGGCCTCTCTCGTGGAACATTGGCTCAGGAACACGCTCTTCATTCGGTTCTAAGGTCAGTGTCACAGTTGACGTGCTTCTCTCTGTAATAGCCCCTTTCTACCTGTGACATTGTACCGGGACTGCTGAGCTTTGTACCGGTAATTTGATACCTTTGAGTAGAAGTTACTGTTTTGAAAATAATTTGCTTCTTACAGGTAAGAAAGGAAATATAGTGTTTTTCTCAAATTAAATCATTTCCGAGAGAGAGACAGAGAGAGAAAGAGAGAGAGAGAGAGAGGGAGAGAGAGAGAGAGAGAAGGAAAGAGAGAAGGAGAGCAAATGAGTAGGGGTTAAGTGCATATGAATAAACTTATAGAATAGCTAATGATTTTAGTGCCCAAGTACAACAGCTTAGCTAAATATCTGGCTTTAGTGTCATACTGCTACCAAAAAAATGAATAACAGAAGGGTCAAGATATACAAGGATAGAAAATGAAGCAAACACTTAGCTATGTTTAATGTAGGCCTAAAGCCATTATGATTGTATTGATTCCTAGTTGTGTTTCCATGTTCTGAGAAGGAACTAGACAAAATTATGATTTCTCAGAGAATAAAAAAAAGACTATTTAAAAGTGGAGATAGATTCTAGAAGCAAAATTTTAATAAATTTAGGGAATTTATTCAGGAGAAAAAAAAGGGCTAATACATGTCCTTAGCTCGGGGAAGATGTTATGGCACACATTATTCTTTATCTCCACTGAAGAGCACAATTAAGAAATAGGCTTAAGCTGAGTTGAAAGAAATTTAGATTGTTAGACAAAGAAATTTTTGACAATATGGCTGGTTAAACACTGTAAGATTTTACACAGAGAGTTTATGAAATCTCTATCCCTAGAGGTCTTTAGACTAGACAACCATTTATCTTGTACAGCTTAGATGTGGCTTTTTTCTTAAGGCATGAAGCTTAGCTACATGATCTGTTGACGGCCGTCTTAGCTCTGTGATTCTGTATGTATCCATCCATGGATAGACAGCCTAGAAAGCTGATTTCAAGAATTTAGCTTTGAAATATGTTGACTTGTCAAATAGACTAAGTGGATTGGGAGAGCAAAAAAGTTTCCTTGTACCTATGCTAACTGAAAAGGAAACGATGCACAAAATGGGTTACATGATACATACTTGTTGAACAGTTTCACGGATAACCTTCACCTTTTTTTAACCATTTCTGTGTGGGGAATTAATCTCAAACTTGAAAATTTTAAATTATTTATTATTTTCTTTAATTCAGTACAAAATGACACAGATCATATATAGTTATCTGGGTGGTTCAGTGGATAGAGTGCTGGACCTGGAATCAGGAAGACTTGTCTTCAAATCCTCCCTCAGACATTATCTGCTAGCTGTGTGACCTCAGCAAATCAGTTATATCCCTCAGCATCAGTTATCCCATCTGTAAAACGAGAATTCTAGTAGCGCCCACCTTACAGGGTCATTGTAAGGAATAAATGCCATAACACATGTAAACACATATAAAGCACCTTTTTACACCTTTAAACACTATATCAATGCTCATTATTGTTGTTGCTATACAGTAGATTTAGAGGTTATTTAGTTGCACCTCCTTTTTTACAGATGACAAAAGTGTGAGTCCCAAAGAAGTTAAGTATTTGCACAGGATAAAATCCGGATTTTAAGCCAAATCCTCACTCAGGCCTGTGTACCTCCAACGTATGAAATTAGTTTTTAGTTACTTTAAATGTGTATATGTATATGTGTATATATTTGTACTTACTACCTCCTATATTTTATGTTTGCTACCTCCTATAGAATTTCATCCTGATCCAAGAGAGTAGAGTCTCTCCTTTTTTTGCTTTGTAGCCAAGTGCCTAACATAGTACTTGGCACACAGTAGGTATTTAATAAGTATATGTTGGTTGATTTCCACTGCATCGTACTTCTTGTTTTGATGACTTATATAAATCTTCCAGTTACTATACAGAAAAGGCAATAACCAATTCATTTCTTATTTTAAAATCTTTGGTTCATTTCTTTTTCTTTGTCTCTTAGAAGTTCATTGTGTAAGGTACTATACTGTATTACATGTTGTGGTATGCAAGACTAACTACAACAGGGCTTGTGAAGGAGTCTAGATAACAAAGATGGTAGGTGTACAAACCCTAAATGCCCTTAGTGTTTTTGGGCTTTCTATTCTTGACTTTAATTTTTCAAAGAAAGACAACCAAGTGGATGAGACTAGATTTTTATTGATTTTTTTGTTTTGCCCAAGAGGAAAAACTTTAAAATATGATATTAGATATATCTGTATGTCAAACTTTTAAGAAGTTTCAATGTATGTGAACTTTGATGGTTGTGAGTCTCTTCAAAAGGAAATGAAATATATGCCACATGAATTGTAGTATAACTTTATTTAAAAAAAATTTTGGTCAGCAAAACTTGTGGCAAGTTTATTAAGGCAATAAATACTTTATTTACTAATTGGGCCATTAGAAAGATTTGTTTTTTACAAGAGGTCTCAAGCAAATATAATCAAAATTACAGGCATAATGAATCTCATCGACAGACTTGTAATGCCTTGCAGTTATACATATCTATTTAAAATGCAATTAATTGAAAATGTTACCATTCATATAATATATTGAAACTAGTAAGATTTAATAAGTAGTGACCTGGGAGACACACACACACACACACACACACACACACACACACACACACAGCCATTGTTCTGTAAAACCAGCAAGAGTTTAAATTCATCAGATTTTCGTGATCTTTTATCTCATGTTTTTTGAGTCTAAGGATGGTACAGTAGAAAGAAAACTGGTTCTAGTATCAGAGGTCGTGAATTCAAAATACACATCTGTCTATACTACCTTTTAAGACTTTGGGCAAGTCACTTAATGTCCCCTGGCTTCAGTTTCCTCATTGTAAAAGGAACAGTTTGCATTAGATAGCCTCTGAGGTCCTTTCTAGCTTTAGATCTAGTATTCTTTCATTATTTATTTTGAATCTAAGTTATAGTGTTGTCATATAATCAATAGTGGTTTAAAAACATTTTAAGTATGGAAAAAATTCATTTTACTGAATAACTTATTTTGAATGTGGCAATACAGCAAATGAATGAATGGATAAACTCAAATAATAAACAGTTAAATTACTATTAATTATGAATTACAAATAATTATTAAAGTAAACAAAAATAATACAAAGCCCAAGAAAACCTTTCTCATGCCAAACTGAAAATTGCATGGAACATAACTTTTCCATTGTTGAATTTTTTTGGGCGGGGGGAGAAGAGGGAAAGTTGTTCTACCTCTTGAATCTCCATGAAATCATTATAAAATTGAATTCTAAGCAGTTTCAGTAATAGAGCAAAATATCTAGAATCAGGGTCACATCTTCTTTACACCTTTAGTGTAAAATAAAAGACTTTTTTTAATGGTGAAGGATATGCAGCTCTTTGTAGGAGATGGATAAAAGATGCTAATCTCTGGTTTATATCATATAATTTATTGAATATAGTCAGTACTGTGGATGCCAGGAAAATGAAGTAATTAATAATTTAGAATCCAGTTCCTACTTTAGTTATACACATTTATTTGTGATAACACTTTAATAATGTGTTATAATAATGTGTTTTTGGTAGAAATTTTCAAGTGGTTTTTGTTTTTAATTTTTAAAAGTTTTTAAAAATAGGTCTATAGCTTTTCTTGGCCATTTTTAAGGAGAATGTAATTGATGTGAAGAGAAGGAAAAGTTAATCATTGTTTATACAGGTAGCAGTAATTATGGTTAAATGAAATCTGTAGGTGTGGTTCATGTCAATTCTTTGTTGCAAAGGAAAGATAAGTGACAGCCGTGGTTCCTTTCTGCTCCTTGTAGTCTCTTGCTGTCTTTGCTTTTTTTTTCTTTGTAATATTTAAATTTATTTCCAACTCAATGGAACATTTATTAAATACTTCTGATGTTCAAGGCAGTTTGCTATAGGCAGTGGGAACATGAAGACAAATAAGGAACATTCCCTGCCCCCGAGGAGCTTACCTTCGACTTGGTGACTGCAGAACGAATGCTATTAGGTAAATTCCGACATACTGAGTTTTTAAAAGCAGGTTAGTTTGTTCAGGCAAGATGGTGAAAATTAACAAAGGGCTACAAAATTCTCAATAGCAGTTTGTGGTAGCAGCCAGCTTCTTGTATTATTTCCACACCATCCTCTTATCTTTTCACATCAAACCATGCTTAGGAAAAGACCAGAGCTCCCAGTAATTGTTTGATTGTAGCACCAGCTGTAAGATGTTGAGGCAGAAGGGAATGATCACCCTGCCCAACTTGGTGATTTGGGAGGAGGAAGGGGTAAGATATAGGACATCTTTGTGATTAAAATAATTCTGGGAACCATCTTCTTAATGCTGTTTTCCTTGAGCCATATGTTTTCTCTGTGAGAGCTATACATATACGTATGTTTTATCTCATCTCAATAGTACAAGGATAAAGGGAAGTTCAGGTGCTCTCTAGGACTTACACAAAATGTAAAATAGAGATTCAGTCACTAAGAAATGGTTAGAGGAAACCTCTATCCTGGGGGCTTTTTTAATCTCTATATTTTTTATTGATTATATTTGATTAATATAATTAAATGTAGAGGCAACTTGGCGGTGGTGCACTGGATAGTGTGCTTGGCCTAGAGTCAGGGAAGAGCTTAGTTCGATTCTACCCTTGAACACTTACTAGCTCTGTGACTTTGGGCAAGTCACTTAGCCTCTTTTGTCTCAGTTTCCTCAGCTGTAAAATGGGGGTAATAATAGCACCTACCCCCCAGGGTTATTGTGAGAACCAAATGAGATAATAATTGTAAGCTGCTTAGCACAGTGTTTGGTACAAGTCAGCACTGTATAAGTTTTAGCCATTGGCTGTTATCTCTAGCAGTGTGGGTTGCTTTGAATGAGGGCAGTTTGGGCAGTTTCCTGCCCTTGGTGAAGAGTAGAATCAGGGATCAAAGGAGGGAGGCCCTATGTACTTTGGACAGTGCAGAGAGGCATTGTTTGGGACAAATGGGATCTATGCCCCCCTACTTTTGTTGGGAAGGGGGAATGAGGAGGAAGATGGGGAGGAGTGGCAACTCTTCCCTCCACAGCACCACCTAGAGGTTAGAAATATGCATTACTCTCCCTGTACTGGATTGCAGCCTACTAGAGAATGAGGAGAGATGGCATTATTCCATGAGGCTTTGTCAGGTATAAGGGCGATCTTGTTTTGGTTATAACTGTAGCTAGGAATCCACTTAGGATTGTTGGAATTGTACTGTGTTCATTTTTTATATAAATTTGAGATTCTATATGTATTTGAGATAAAAAACTGAATTTTTTATAGTACTATTTTCTGACACATTGTCTCCCACAGATGTACCTGCTGTTTTCAGTTGGATGTATCTGACAGAGGCAAGTGCCTTGCTGCTGTCAGAACCACAGAGAACCATCCCTACCAGTGCTATACATGTGGTGATTATCAAATTCACCAACAGGCATAACCCCTTTGTTTCTTGCAAGAATGGAGAGCTTGGATAGCTCTCTCTTCAAAAGTATGAAATGTGCTTTTAGAAACTAGTAGCTGCCACCCTGACTCTCCAAAAAAGAAGAACGAAGATTGCTTAGAGGCTCAGAAAACTCTAGAGTTAGAAGGCACCTCATAATGCACCTAATAAAACTTCTTAGCAATTTCAGGACCCTCCCCCCCACAACATTTTTTATAGGTGGGCACTTTATTTTTAACTCTTCCAGTGATAGACAGCTCATGACCACCAGCTCAGAAGTACCTTATTCCATTTTTATCATATTTAGAAAGTTTATTTAGCCAAAATTTGCCTCCCATTGGATAATTTCAATTCATTGGCCCTAGTTTTGCCTTTGAGACCTATATAATGTCAATTTAACCTATATTGTAGTTGCCATGCCCCCTATATACTTCTTTCTCCCCTAGGCTAAATATCTTCACCTCTTCCTCATGTGATATAATTTCCAAACCCTTGACCATTTTGATTGCCTGGTGGCACTTCAATTTGTCACTTCCCCTCTTAAAATATAGTATCGAAAACTGAACATAATAAAGATGTGCTCTCATCAATGTAGCATTATCTTCTTGGTGGACTTCGTGCATTCTCAGAAAGCATTAGATATTTTTTCAAGTATCTACATCCTACTATCATGTCTGAAATATAACCCCTAAGTTGTTTTATTTGGTTTTTCCCATGCAAACTAAGGCTAAAGTTAGGCCTCACCTATCTTGTGTTGTGTAATTGATTTAAAGAAAAACATGAAAAAACTAAACCTATGATTTTGTATTTAACCATGTTAATTTTAGTTTTGTTTACTTGGCCCCTTCAGTAGAGCCCCTCAAAATCCTTTTTAAAAATGGTTTTGTCATCCACTGTAGTAGTTATTCCACCACATTATGCATTCGACAAATTTTCATTCAAGTTTATAATACACCTTCTCTATAGGAAAAAGAGCTCCGCCCTCTGTATTAACATGAATCAACACTTTCTGTTAAGTATAAATCCATTAAACCTCATTATGGGTCAATCCACATTTCTCTATGTTGTCCATAAGATCCTTTTTTTCCCCTGGTTGGTGGTGTTAAATTGTGCCCCAGGGCATTTTTGAGCTATTGAGGGATTGCAGCTATTTTGTAATAGACTGGGGTGGGGCGCTATGCAAACATAAGTAAATATGGTCCTTGCCCTCATGGAGTTTATTCTCTGGTAGAAGAATTTAATGTCTTGGCACAGTCCTCTTTATGACCTTGTAGTACCATTTAGTGTTTCCTTCATATATGAAGAATAGTACTATGGACTATGTAAGCTGAAGCTAGGACCAATCTTAAAATTAGGCACCATTCCGGATGCAGTTATTTTTATTATCCAATTTTTTCTACTTTTTATCTTCTATTTTGAACGTAAGCCCTGTTTGTGTTTCCACTTGATGTTGCTTGACTCTATATTTGTCCAGGAAGTTATGTGTGTTTTTACTCTGCTAGTGTGATTGTGTGTTGGTAGGGATCTATAGCAATTCAGCTTTTTTTTTTTTTCCAGGTCTTTCACTTGCATACTGTCTATTTAGGGATTGGTGGAGTGTCTAGAGCATTCTTTGTGTTTTGAATAGGGTGGTTTGTCTCATGGTTGTGCATGTTAATAATTTCACAAGACTGAGCTTGACTGACTAGACTTAACAGATTCCAAGAGTAAGTAAGGGCTATTATTCTTTGTTTCTGTGGATTTGTTGTTTTTGTTTGATCGGTGTGTGTGTGTGTGTGTGTGTGTGTGTGTGTGTGTGTGTGTGTTGTGGTTGGTTTTTTTCCTTCCTCAATACAGAGTAAATACAAAGGAGTACTTTCAAAACCTTTTTGACACTTGCAAAAGTTTTTCATTTAATTTTTGCCAGTGATTAAAATTTTAAAATAGTAAGTAAATTTTTGTTGTTTTCTAGAAACATGAATTAGTAAAAATTCTGATACAAATATCATTATTATTATCCCAAGGAGTTCACAATACTTTAAGTTATTTAATTTTTTGTTCATAAAACCAGAAACCAAATTAAATTGATGAAACTTTTGAAAAACCACATTATGATTTGGTATTTTAAAAAGCTGGAAGTTTTAGAGCTGAAATGGAGGGCCTTGAAATGCTTAAAATATTATATATAAGCATATCTATCACCCGATGATTTAAGAATTCATGATCTCTACTTAATCCTTCTACCTAATCATCAGCCACTCCCTCCATGCTTTGGTAGATGAGTTACTGAATTTCTCTGATTTAAAAAGCATCTCCACCTGTTGCATAGAATGGTTGTGACCCTTCCTCAGTTTAGCTAGGCTCATCTGGGATGACAGCCTAGGTCTTTCTCCAGGCCCATATAAACATCAAAGCGTTCATGAAATGAGGTTATCTATTAGGTCATCTTATTCTGTGCTGTCAGTTTTAACTCGTTTATGAAATATCAAGAAGCCAATTATAAGAATCCATGAATTATAATTCACTATACTGGATCTTGTGGAGCATACGAGGCTAGATGGGACATGATTCCTCTGCCTAAGCAACCTTTCCTTGATATAAGCAAAAAAAGGTTTATCTGTGATTTTTTTTAAAAAGAACTGTTTTCTAAAGAAAGTAAAGTTAAATGATTTGCCAGAGTCACAAACTAATAAATGTCTGCAAGTAGATTTGAACTCAGATTCTTCTGACCCCAGACCCAGCACGTTATATACTGTATCACCACCTACCATCTTTGGATCTTAAGGTCACTTTTTGGCACCTAAAACGCTTCAGGAATTATGATAAATTATTTTCTTAATTTATCAAGAGAAGTACGGCCATATCTTGCTGGCATTTTTATCTTAAATGTTTCCCCTTAAAAACCTGTAACCTTTTAATTTCCCTTGCTTTGGACTGCCATTAGAGCAGAAGTTCCCAAACTTATTTGGCCTACTCTCCCTCTTTCAAAAAAAAAGTTAGTCAATGCCCTCCTGGAAATCTACTTTCTTTAACGATTTTTTAAAAATTTGTGTCATTTAAAAATATATGAGATATATTTTTTAAAAAGATGCATCTTAAATTTAATAATTTATTGTAAATTCGTGGTTTTTTTCCCTTCATTGAAATTTTGATGATGTGGTATTTTGTCATTGTATTGTAAACAAATCATTACATGCACATATTCCTGCCAATACATGCTGGACTTTCTGACAACATGTGACATGGTAGCCTGCCAACACTTGCTTATTAAGACCTGCTGGCGAACTTAACCACTGATTGGTTATAACTGGCATTTTGTGTTTTTTTTTTTTTTTGAAAAATAATGTAATTGCTGTGACTTTAACTTTGTTATGCAACAGGTGAAACGTACGAATGGTTTTTTCAAAATTTTCTTCTCTTCTTTCTACTTCTGCTTGGTTTTTCACTGGATACATTTAAATATGGGAAAAAATTACCAAGAGGTGAACCCAACTAATCAATCAAAGTGTACCATTTGGCTAAAGATCCTTTGCCTTTTAAAGTGATAATTACAGTCTCAGTCTCTGTCTCTATCTCTCTCTGTCTCTCTCTCTCTCTCCCTCCCTCCCTCTCCCTCTCTGTCTCTCTCTCCCCTTTCTCAGCCTCAGCTCTCTCCCTCCCCTTCCCCCTCCCCCTTCTCTCTTTCTCCTAGAAACCTTAAAAATGTGTTTGTAAATATTTACTTTATTATCAATATTAAGAAGATTTCTGCAAATGGAATAACTGATTACTAATGTTAGAGAAAGCATCTAGAATTTGTAATCTAAACATTAATATGTAAGTATTAATATTTTGTTTTTAAAACAGTGCTGCTTTTTGTCTCTTTGTTTTGTTTTTAATGAATAGAGGAAGACAAAAGGAATAACAATTTCCCTCCTCCAGTTATTTTAATTGTCACTTTTGGGAGATTTTGTTTAATTTTACATGAAATTCATTTTTACTGTCTTCCAGTAGGTGGGATTCAATCATTTCTTCAGAACGGAGGCATACATTAATTACCTCCAGAAATTGAGCATGCCTCTAAATGCCAGATGTGGCTACATTAAAAGATTTCCAACAGAGATGATAAAATTATTTTTATAATCTGAAGATCTCTTCCACGCTTTTCAATAGGGAAATTTCTTTTGTAAGCTTGAATTCATCTTAAATATAATAAAAATCATTATACAGACAGTAGTGGTACCAACTTCTCCATGACACCTCAACAACAAAAAAAAGAGATTAGTAAAAATTGCTTGTCTTTCTGATAAGCTAGAAAAAAAGGATGATTTTCTTGTTGGTAGGTGAAAAAGTGTTTGATGGAGGGTCAACACAATTCCATACATTGCTTAAAATTTTCTTTTGAAAGGCTGAACTATATTGATGTAATAAATGTAAAGTATACAGAAAAAAGGCTTGTTTAATATCTTAAAAGAAGAGGGCCTTAAAACCTAAAGCAAGAAGTATAAATTAGAAAAACGTGACAATTTTGTTTTAACGGTGTGATTTTTTTTGTTGACTACACTTTTTTCATTCTTGATGCCTACTGCTTTTTGAACTACATCTGTAAATGCTTTTTCTCAATCAAAATTCTTGTCCATACCTTAGCCCCACCTAAACTAAGGTCAACTGATAAATATGAATCATGGTATAGTTCTTTAATCCTAGGTCGCAAGGTCACAGGATCTTACTTAGGATTTAGAGTTGGCCGGGACCTGAGAGATCATCTTGACCAGTGCTTACATTTCATAAATAAGAAAACTGAGGTCCATAAATGTGAAGTGTCTTGCTTATGGTCTCCCAGGAGGTACAAAGCTAAGATGTGAACTCAGTTTTTCTGACTCCAAAAGGAATGCTTTAAGATTTCTGTACATGGTAGTTTTAGAGAATGATTAATGTTGAACCATTATAATTAGAGGTTCTTGTATCATGAACTGGTATAGAAAAGGTCTTCAGAGATCATTCAGGGATGGGAGAGTTTGACTAATTAGTAATAAGAATGATGATAATAGTTGCAGTTAATATTCATATAGTGCCTACTATGTGCCAAACACTGTGCTAAGTGCTTTACAATGATCATCTCATTTGATCCTCACAACAATCCTTTGAGTTAGGTACTGTTATTATTATTATTATTAATTATTATTATTAATTATCATCAGCATCCTAATCATCCTCATTTTATTAATAGGCAATTGAGGCAAACAGAGGTTAAGTGACTTTCACAGGGTTACATAGTTAGTGAGTGGCCGAGCCCACATTTGAACTCAGATCTTCCTGAGTCCAGTTCTGGCATTCTATCCGCTGTGCCACCTTCCCCTCCAAAGGAAACATTCTGTGGAGCCTTCTTTGTGGGAGTTGATGACAAAAAGGTGTATCTGGATATTTGACACTCTTAGTCTATTGTTCAATACTCAGCCCCTCTAGGACATAATCTTACCTGGCAGCTGAATTCTAAGAATTCTAAGAAAATATTCAGTAAACTAGCACATGGAAACCGCTCTGTTTAGAATGAAAGTTATGTGGGTCTAGGTGGGACATGCATTACTTTCTTATTTTTTTTTTTTTTGTTTCTTCTTGTTTTTGGCAGCCCCGCATAGGAGCATTTTTACCACCACCATTGCAGTGTTCTAAGCCTGACCACGGTTCATCCAAAAGACTTGAGATTTTCATTAACTACAAATCCAATCTCCCAAATGTAATTTGAGGAAGTGCCCAAGCCAGCTATGGTCACTTATTCACTCTCTTTTAGTCCTCTTCTGGCTCCATTCCTGATTCTTAGGGCTTATCTACCTTACCCTCTCCATTAGTTTTCGTAGTATATGTATGTATGTATGTATGTATGTATGTATGTATGTGTGTATATGTTTATCTGTGTGTCTATCTGTGTATGTATCTATCTAATCATTTGATGATGTGTCATCTGAGAAAGTTAACTTTATCTTAGGCTACTACTGAGAGAGGTACAGTGTCTAGAAATAGAGGAAAATCTTATACTCACTGCTGGTCAGGACACATCTGGAATATTGTGTTTACTTTTGGATGCCACATTTTAGGGTCGACGTTAAGAAGCTGAAGAGGAGGTCATTTGGTTAGTAAGAAAGGGTTGAGTTTATGTCAGGAGCTGGGGATGTTTAGTCTGGAGAAGAGAAGATTTAGGGAGCATATGATTACAGTCTTCAAATATTTGAAAGGCATTCATGTAAAAAATAGACTAGTTCCATTTGGTCCCATAAGCCAGTACTAGAAACAGTGGGTAGAGGTTTCAGGGTCATAATTTAGGCTTGATTTGATTAAAAACTTATCAATAATTAAGGGTATCTCAAAATGTAATGGATTATTTTGAGAGGGTAGTGAGTGTTCTGTCATTTGATTTCTTTAAGCAAAGGCTTGTTCACCATATATATTGTATAAAGAATCTTTTTTCTCAGAAATTGGTGTAGGACACTTCAGGGCCAAGTGACTCTGGAGAGCAAGTTTCTTTATGTTTAAGGAGAGGTGACCACAGCCTCTTCCTCTCTCTTCCCCTGTCATATCTTTGAAGAATACTTAAAGCCATATACTCTTCTACCTTTATGTCCACTTCCATTTTTCCTTGAATTCTGTGTTCCATCTTTTTTTATTTACTTTGTCCTGTATCTTCTTTGTCTAAGTCCATCAGAATAGCTACACCATTGCTTTTTTCCCCCCATAGCGTTCTAACTGTTCACGCTTTGGCATGTTTTTTCTCCATGGAGCCTCTTGGAAAAAATTATGATTTTGAAGAGTCAAGGAATGAAAGCTAATGGAAAAACTCTGCTAACATCAGATAATAACTGCCTCCATTTAGAAATACCGTATTGAGAATAGCAATGAGGTAAAGTAAAAAGATCACTGGATATTTGGGGTAACTTTATTTTGAATCTCATTTCTATCACTAACTAGATGTGTGAGTGACCTTGGGCAAATCACTTCTTGGAATTAAATTTCTTCATCATTCTTCCAGATCTAATGATGTACATATTTCAGGGAAAAAGAATTTTTTTTTACCATCTTTCAGCAATTTATAATTCTAAGCACTTGCATATTTTCAACTGAAATGTATGAAGTATCTATATTGCATACTATCTCCTTGGTTTATGCCTTTGCTCTGGTAGTCACCCATTTCCTGAAATATACTCTCTCTTCAATTAGTCAACAAGCATTTATGTGCTAGGCACTCTTTTAGAAGTTGAATATATAAATACAGTGAATGAAACAATCCCAACTAATAAAAAAATTAACATTCTCCTCACTTCCTCTTTTTGGAACCCCTTGCTTCCTTCAAGACTCAGCTAGAGCTTATCTCCTGGATGGAGCCTCTCTTCTTTTCCCTATCAGTGCTAGTGTCCTTTCTCCCTAAACTCCCTTGTATATTGGTTTTTTGTTTATACACATATACACAAACACATACATACACATATATACATGTGTTTACATAAGCATATTTTGCAGTCTGTACATATATGTATCCATACAAAGAATACAGTATACATACACATAATACAATATACCAATACATACTTATAATACATAATATGTGTTGTGTATGAACATTATACAAATATATACATCTTCATGCTATATCTGTATGTGTACTTATATATATACATATAGAGTATACATATGCGTACATATAATATACACACATATTTTAATATTTGTATTGTCTCCCCGATAAAATGTAAATTCTTTGAGAGCAGGGATTGTTTATTTTTGTCATGTATCCTCAGGCACCTAAACACAGTGTACAGTAATGGGTGCTTGGTAAATAAATCCAGAGATAGCTGGTGGTGAAGTAGATAGAGTGCTTGGCCTGGAGTAAGGAAGACCTGAATTCAAATCCTGCCTCAGATACTTACCGGTTGTATGACCCTAGACAAGTCATTTAACCTATGTTTGCCTCAGTTTCCTCAGTCGTAAGATGAGGGTAATAATAGCACCAATGTTGAAGGTTTGTTGTGAGGATCAAATGAGATAATATTTGTAAAGCACTTAGCACAGTGCTTGGCACATAGTAGGTGTTCAATAAACACTCATCCTCCTTTATCTTTCCTTTCTCTCTTATTGATTGATTGATAATACAAATCATGTTTCCTTTGTTAAGCTAGCAGTATTATATATAACTTAGTGCATATTGTATATATTGTTAAGACTTTGCTTTTAGGATGTCTGGGATGAATAATCATTGATAAAAGTGTGAAATCTTACTAAGAACAAAATTGAAAACCTGTTAGATATTTTGTTCCATATCTGCTCTCCTCCAACCTGTAAAACCCAATGCTTGATGGTGTGAAATTTTGCATACGCATTTACTCTTTCAAATCTACTCTAACTAAATTTGTCTCTCTAGACACCCTGCTGCAGACCATTAATACATTCAGGCTTCACTCCCGGGCTTCCTGAAGCTCTAGGGCTCCTGCTGACATTGGATTTTGCATGTAGATGAAAGAACCAGCACTAGTGAAAAGTTTTATTAGGATGTGTTAATGAAGCTTTTAGTGCTCACTACAATGGGTGAGACCAATCAGTGATATTTGTGGGTGTGTGCCTCAATAAATAAAGGGCCAGAAGTCTTCCATTCTTTGTTCCTGTAGTGAAAGACCAACTCCTACATTCACCAGAGTTCCTTTAAAAACAAAAGTTCTCAATGGTTGCTGTTACCCTTCCTTCTCATTATCCCAGATACCAATAATAGGATTCTGTTCATTCTGTCCTGAATATATTTCTCTATTCTGTGGGCCATAGACAATTTTTTTCTTTCTTTTTTTGATTTTTTAAGTTCTTTTTCTTCCCCTTCTTCCCCAAGCACTCATATTATTTCAATTCAGAGGCATATAGGTTCAATATTCAAAATAAATCTTTATGAAATGTAGTATTTAGTTCTAGTTTTCTGTCCTTGAGGTACTCTTATTTTTAATTTTTTTTCAATTATGAAACAAACAGAATTTTAAAAACTACCATTTAGAGGAAAGAATAAAAAGTAGAAGGAAAAGGCCAGAGAAGGCATAGGAGCACTCTCTTAACTATTTAGATCTGAAAATGCTTTTATTTTTCTGAAGGAAATGAGGCAGGTTTTTTAGCCCTTTGTTATCTTTGCTATATTTTTAAAAAAAGTTCAGTTGGGTTTGATTTTGCTTCATTCTTTCATTTTTTTGTGTTTATTAATTAAATATTATTGTAAAAAGAGCAAGCCAGGAATTATCCCCTGCATTCTACTTTACAATTTCATAATAACATAGTAGCTGCCCTACATCATGCAGTTAGTTGCACATTAAATCATTTATTTCATGTGTATGTCCTGTTTCACAAAATCAACAGGCCTACCATACAGTTCCATAATTATACAGACCTTGAGACCATAATTAGCATTCAGCTGCAGTGCACTATCAAAATAATAAAAACAGACAAAAAAAAGGCTTCATGAAGCTCTTGTTGATTTGAATTTAATATCGTAGCAGATTGAAAATTGTGATTAATTTTTTTACTTATATTTAGCCAATATCTTGGGATGAAAAGTTGATTGTTCTTTTTTCTTTGTAGACAAGTAGGTTGGTATTTTCCAAAGTCACCTTTTTTGTCTTTAAATATTTTACTGCACAATATTTTCTTCCCTTAAAAATATTTTCATAGTTTTCTTAAGAAATATGTAGTAGTTTTTTTTGATAATAGCAAGAATAACTGATATATCAAGGTTATGACAATTCTTCTTTTATTTGCTACTATGTAGTACTTCCTATTTAAAACATAAGAAATGTCACTGTAAATGAGCAGGGTCTGTATGCCCTTCATCCCATACCTTCTCATCTTCAGCAGATTGTTCTCATAATTAACACTTTACTCTTTTTCATCTTTACTTTCTCCCTCTCTGTTGCCTACCAATTCAGGCATGTTCCCTTCATCCTTAAAACATCTCCCACTAGAGCCAGCCATCCCCTTTAGCCTTTATTTGCTATCTGTCCTGCCCTTCCTCACCAAACTTCTAGAAAAAGTGATGTATACTTGTAGCCTCCTCCTCCCCTTACTATTCCTCATCCCTTTGATTTCTGACCTAATCACTTGAACCTGCCCCTTCTAAAGTTAACCAGTTTTCGAATCTGATGGCTTTTTCTCTATCTTCATCCTTTTCTCTATAGTTTGACACTTTGACCATCAACTCCTCTTAGATATTCTTTGCTCTGAATATTCATGACATGGCTCTCTCTCGATTCCCCTCGCACCTCTATGTCATCATTTCTCAGTCTCTTTTCCAGGTTCATCTTCTACATTATGTGGGAATGCCCCAAGGTGCTCTGCTCTGTCTCGGATCTTCTCTCTCCATCCTTTCTCACTTGGTGACCTTATCAGCTCACATGAGTTTGATTGTCATCTTTATTCAGGGTGACTCAAATATCTATCTATCTAGTCTTGGTCTCTCTCCTCATCTCTAGTCATACAGCTCCAGCTGCGTATTAAATATTTCAAATTGGATATTCCATAGGCATCTCAAACTCAACATCTCCAAGAATGAACTCATGCTATTTCCCCTTCAAACCTCCCCTCCCCTCTGATCATCTGTGTTTCTGTCGAAGGTCGCACCATCATTTCAGTTACTCAGCCTTGGTGTTACAGGCCTATCCCTGTGACCCCCTGTCGTCAATCACTTGGCAAATTTTGTTCTTTCTGCTCAAGAATATTTCTTCTGTCCACCCCTTCTTCTCTACTCACGTAGCCCAGTTGTCTAGTTAAGTTTCTCTTGTCTGTTCTACTGCAGTATCCTCCTGATAAGTCTCCCTGCTGTCTCTTTTTACATTGCCAGCTAAAGTCCCAGTCTGACTATATCACTGTCCTACTCAATAGCCTCTAATGGCTAACCGATGCATCTTTTAAAGCTTTTCACTATCTGACTTGTCTGATTATATACTACTCCCTTTTGTGCAGTCTAGCCAAACTTGACTTCTTGCTCTTCTTTATTCATAGAACAAGATGTTTCACCTATTTTTGCATTAGCTGCTCCACCCCACCATGTACTTCTACCTCACCTTTGCCTTTTACAATCCCTTTTCCCCTTCAGAACTGTGTTCAAGTGTCGCTTTTGCGTGAAGCCATGATTCCCTCAAATGTTAATACCCTGGCTGCCAACTTATCTTGTATTCACTTTGTACATGTTATGCATATACTATTTATGTACGTATCATCTCTTCATTCTCTCTCGTGAAGCTCAGGGAGGGCAGGTATTATTTTTGTCTTTGTATTGTGAATGCCTAGCATAGTGCCTAGTGCATAGTAGGTGCTTATTAGTGCTTGTTCATCTTTGTATTCCTAGTATATTCTTTGGCACATAGTAGGTGCATTGTAAATGTTTATGGAGTCATTGAATTAAAATATGAAGAACACAATAAATTCATAAATGTAAAACTAAAATGTTATGGGCGTCAGTGGGTGGAGACAGGAGATAATTCCCAACAGGAGGGATTAGGAAAGGCTTCTCAGAGATGGTAATAGACCTGCATTTTTTTTTAGAATGGTTTAGATATCAATAGGTAAAGAAGGGTGAAGGGAGAAGCATTTTACATGCAATGACTGGGGCTAGCAAAGGCATGACACGGAAGAACACAGGAAATGTGCCAGAAAGAGAAAGTAGATTGATTCACTTTTATCATATAGTACATGAAAGGAAGATTCTTGCAACACAGGATGGAAAGTCAGGCTTCAAATTCTTTTGATTGTCCTTGAGTGCCAGACTAATGAGTATATGTGTACACTGACTGTGCTCAAGGATGCTAGATTTTGAGAAATAGGTGGTAGAATTGAGGAACTGACCTCAGGGTAGATACACTCTAAGGAGGGGAAAAGACATTTACACAAGTAATTGTGATATAATAGTATATGGAGTGAAAAGGAGAAATGCCATTTAAGAAAGACTTTTGAAAAGGAAGAGTTACTCTCGTCAAGTCAACAATTACGTATTAAGTGTGTGTTACAGTCATCCCTCCCACGCTACGACTTCCCCCATTGCCGTTTTGGTATATCACAGGTTGTCATAAGAAGTTAAATGAGAATTTAGGGCGAGTTTTGTGGAAGCACAGACAACATGTGAAGGCCAGCAGATGGCACAGAAAAAAGTTTAGAAACTCGGAAATGTATAATATATATATTATATAATATCAACATATTTTGCCATAATAATTCATACTTCTTCTGTGGTATGAAGGGAGGGCCAAAACATTTTATGGGGATTTTCCAGATTGTGGAGGCACCATGCCCCTTACCCCCGTGATGTGGAAGGAATAACTATGTGCTAGCTATTGTGCTAAGTCCTGGAGATAGGAAAAAAAAGCAAAACCAGTTTCTTTCCTAAAGGAGCTTAGAATCAAGAAGGGGAAACAACATTCAAAGAACTGTGTATAATCAACATATATGCAGGAAAAATTGAAGATGACAGAGGTAAGAGGCTTGAATTAAGAGGGATGGGAAAGGCTTCTTGTCAGAAGATAGGATCTTAGCTGAGACTTGAAGGAAGCCATAAGGTAATAAAATGTAAGAAAACTGGGAAAGGAAAAGGTACATTATGAAGGGCTTGAAGAGCCAAACAGATGATTTTGTTTCAGAAAAAAATAAAACAAAACTGAAGACAGAAAACTTCATGGGGGAGCTGGATCTGGGACCTTGAAGGAAGAGAGGGATTTCAGTAAATGGACTTGGTGGATCATGAAGTTAATATCAGGCATAATGGAATAGGATTCTTTGTTTAATTTTTTCTATGATCCTTTCAGCCCCTCCTCCTCCTCAGCTCTAGGCTGTACATTTTCCATATGTACCCAGTGTTGTGTTTCATTTTCTTTTGGTGAACATGTAGAGTGTTTGCCACCTCTTATCAGGTCAGAGGATTCAGACTAAGTCACTTCCATTAGGGGACTGGGCAAGGACCCTCAGGATCAGACACAGAAGCACAAGCATGCA
Organism: Phalanger gymnotis; assembly: GCA_028646595.1. NCBI lineage: Eukaryota > Metazoa > Chordata > Mammalia > Diprotodontia > Phalangeridae > Phalanger > Phalanger gymnotis. The sequence continues at coordinate 212,807,604 of CM053622.1, read as the reverse complement.
AGTTGCTTGAGCAGTATATAACTGGTACTTGACATGGATTAGGTTTGGAGACAAAGAATATTTCAATTATGTGATGTTATTTCGTGAGATAAATATTTCAGGAGAGTTCTACCTTGTGTAGTTTTACTATCTTCTTGTTTTGCAAATTCAGCTTTAGTGTTTCTGTATCTAATGCATAATTCCTTTCCTTTAGGTTTGAAGCAATTACTTTTCACCATCTTGCCTACCAAAGGATCGTAGACTTAGAGCTGGAGGGACCTTAAAGGCCATAGAGTACAACCACTTTAATTTATAGAGGTGTTAAATAATTTACCCGAGTTAACACAAGTAGTAAGTAGCAGAGTTAGGAGTCAGAAAACCTGGTTCTCACAGGTTGAAAATGTAGATTAATATTTTAAAATCTCTTTGTTTTCCCTTCTATTTCCATTAAGACTAAGTTCATGTTAGGATGGTTGTCCCTGGGGAGATTGAAGAAACTAGCTCAGCTTTATGGAGACATGGCATGCAAAGCCCTGTAAACTTAAACTCTCCTTGAGAGCATTGTACCAATAGAGGCCTCATGCTCATGAGGGCAAATGGTCTTGCCGTTTAGCGTTTCTCACCAATCATCCTTCTCACTGAAATTCTTTATACTCTTTGGAGAATAAACAGAAGGGGCACTATACTACAGCTAGAATATTGCAGAAGTTCTACATGCTATTACTGTAGCAATTGATATTTTTAACTTTATTCCTAATTATCTAGCTTATAGACATACATAAGGAGAAAACAATCTGAAAACTATTTTCTTTGAGACATGTTAAATTGTGTCATCATTAACTGCCTCGTATATCATTTCACTTGGTGTCATTTCCATTTGGTCCAGACCTTTGATTTGTTTGGTATAGGAAATTCCTAATGAGGAGGCAGATAAATGATGTAGTGATTAGAACTTGGGGCCAGGGGTCAGGAAGACCTGAAGTTCAAATCTGGCTGCAGATACTTATTAACTGTGTGACTCTGGACAAGTCACTTATCCTCTTTCTGCCTCAGTTTCTTAATTGTAAAGTAGAAATAACAAGAGCACCTATCTTGCAGGGTTGTTGTGACTATTAAATGAAATAATATCTGTAAAGCACTTAGTATAATTCCTGGTACATATTAGGCACTTTATAAATCCTCTCCTTCCTTCTTTCCTTCCTTCCTTCCTTCCTTCCTTCCGTCCTTCCTTCCGTCCTTCCTTCCTTCCTTCCTTCCTTCCTTCCTTCCTTCCTTCCTTCCTTCCTCTCACCTTTCTTCAGTCCCTCCCTTACTTCTCTTCCTCCCCTCCCCTCCCCAGATGTGAAGAGAGGAGTTAAGTGCTTTGCCCAGGGTCACACAGGGAGGGCCAGCTCTCTATCCATTGTACTAATGTGCATATGATTTAGTAAAACAAAGGGCAGGCAGCAGAGTGTAATGGAAAGATAAGATTGAGGTCAGAAGACCTGGGTTCTGCAACCCTTTTCCCACTTTTAATCACTGTGCATTTAATCCTGGAAATTATTTTATCTTTGTGAGCCTATTTCCTCATGTGTTGGTTGTGAAGATTGAAAATGAAGAATCGCTTTGAAGACTTTAAAGAACAACATAAATTTATCATCATTCTATTTTTGCATTTAATCATGAGATAATCTAATTTGCTCCGTTTCAGTTTTTTGGAATCTGTCATTCCAGATGAATGAGGGTTATGTAATAAATTTGAAACTTCTTTACTTTTTTCCCACATATCAAGAGTAATCCATTGTGAATGTTTTTAAACCTCTATTTAATCAATTTGCTCTCGAGGGCATAATGCTCCCTTGTGGCTTCCGTTGTGCATGTTTGTGTTGTTCATTTCATCTCTGTGTGAGAAGTTTTGTTCCCCACAGAAGACAGAACTTTAAGAACATGTTTGCAGTAGAGTAGTAAGGGGAGAATTGAAAATCACCACGTCGCCAATGTCGACTCTCGCTCCTTTGCCGGCAGTATTAGAGGCCCCCAACACATTTCTGTTCTACCATCATAGAGCAGGCTTTCAAAATATATTCATTCGCCTCACTGTTCAGATTTGCCACTCACCCATTTTAAGTACTTATTTTTCAAACTTTTCCTTTTATCTCAGTGTGACCCCAAACAAATCAATCAGAAATACTTTGGCTGGAAATTTCTCCTGTTGATGATATGACACCAATGGAATATATATGTCCTTTTTTAAAAGTTTAAATTACTTTGTCTTTTTCTGAATGTCCAGTAGCTGGGAGGTTCAGGGAATGAAAGACCCTGAGTAGCCGTTTGTGATTCCTTCGAATGTAGTGCTGGTATGTAGCAAGTGGATTGACATAGTTTATCCTCGTGTTTGCATGCAGATGGCATTATTGATTTGCTCAGACAGAAGTGGGAGGGCAGGGCTGTTTTAGCTGCTATTGATGAAAACCAAACTCCCAATGTCTGATGACAGGCTGCTATTTCATGGTCTGCCGTTTTTGTTTCAACAGAAATTCTGGGTATTGTTTCTCTGAGAACCTTTGTCATTTCTAAAGTAATGAGATTTGCATTTAGTTAGAACTTTAAGGTTTGTAAACATTCAGATTCGTGTCCTAGTTTATAGAGCCCTTGATCTGTTTACTGTACATGGATGGCTGGCTTCATGTCATGGAGAAATATCGTCATGAATGAATTGGGGTTAAACAGTTAAAGAATCCAGAGATATCTCATCACCAACTTTAGTGTGTCTGTGCAAAGTCACATGTTAATTAAACCTTTTTTTTTGCATAGAGATGAAAGTATTCTAGAAGACCAACCAGAGTTACTGTCACACTGGTGAATATATTTGGTGGATATATTTGGCAAAGATGCTCCCTAACTCATATAAATCTTAATAAGGCTTCTGTCCATAAATTCCAGTTGGAAGCAGACTACCATATTAAAATAATAAGAAGCAAAAGAAAAACTTCATCCAGATATTTCCTCCAAGTTTAAGCCCTAGATAAATTGAGGTTAAAAAACAAAGATGCACAATTCATGCATTTTAAGAATTCATAGTTTCCTAATAGTGGATACCAATCTAAAGTCATAGAAGTCCATCAGCTAAAATTTGAATAAGTAAGTGGACATATTCTGTCCGTGTTTGTTACCCCCTCTACCAGAACTCTAGCATGACTTAACAAGGAAAATTATTTCCTGTGACCTGTTGTAGAAGAGGCGCAGTGCTGTAACTTCTACTGACAGTGTGTGTAGCAGGCAGTCTACCCTCTAGCCACAGAATGTCTTCAGATATAAACTGAAGAGTAGTTTATGTTTTTCTTGAAAAGCAGTGAATAGAATGCCAGGGCTCCCAATGATATGTATCTAACATTTATTCTCCTCTCATTTCTGTTTTGTTGCTAGGGATTTGAATTTTTTAGTGCTTACTGCTAACTTGCATTTCCCACAGTTAACAAAAAATCCTCAGAGGGCGATGGCATTGCTTTCTTGTAGAAGTGATGATAATCTATTTGCAAAGTGATTGGAGCACAACAGGTCACAAGGCTACAACAGATGTGTAACTGTTAAAAAAATTCCTCTGGGAATCACATCACATATAGTTCTTTGGCTTCCGGCATATCTACTGTAATACATGAATCTCTAGACCTGTGTATTTTTTTTTCTTTTCTCATACTAGATTTCACAAAGGTAATATTGTGTTTCTGGTTCAGGAGTTTTCTAAAAGAAGAAATTTAGCTGGGCTATAATCAATCATGCTTCCTGACATTTTCATCCATTACCCCTAATCCAGCACAAGCCAAATTGGTGTTTTGTAGTTTGTAAAGTCCCACTGCCACCAAAAAAAGTTCATTTATTACAAACAGAGTAGATAACTCATCTTAAAAAGCCATTGAAATGTTGGTTCATTTTCCTTTATTTTTTGGTGTCTGGACTGAATTTCAATGGTTAAATTATACCACATTCACTCAGTTCTGCAATGATCAGTTTCATAAAGAGACCCGTTACCTTGAATACATTCTGCAAATTTGTAGTGTATTTTCTTGGCACAGAATTTTATATTATGTACTAATTTGACTCGGTGGTGTTAGACATTCTCTTAAAAAGTCTTTAACATTTAAATTGCTTCTTGTCTTAGCCTATTTCATATGTCAAAATTTTAATTTTCCTGTTGCCTGCTTTCATATTTTTTGCATGTCTTCTTAACTTGTTTTACTATTTCATGTTTAAATAAAGAACTAGTCTTATAACCTAAGCATTTCAGCAATTAGATCCTCCTACTAAATTGATTATTCTCTAAGCTAGTTTCATAAAGACACACTGAATCTTTAAAGTCAGCAGGTCTGTAAGCAACTTAAAAGTTTCATAATAGAAATATAGAAAATTGTCTGTAAAGTAAGGAAATCTGACCTCAGTTAAATGTATATTACAGTGTTCATAATGGTAAAAATCTTGTGTTCTGGCATAGCTATTTGATGCTTACTCTTTTTTTTCATCAATTTGATGTTACTACATCATTTAATAACCTCCAAATTTTGGTTTAAAGGGATATACATGTTTCTCCCCATCCCAAGTATAGCTCCTTTAATTTGCCATGGTTCTCTCTTGATGCTTTTCATGACATTTGTTTCATACCTTATATTAATGGAAATATTTATATTTATTTACATGCTTCCCTGACTTAATATTCAGAGTCTACTCTGAGAATCATACTTTAAATCTTAGCCATGCTATACAAGGATTATTAGAAGGGATTGGAGGTACTCAGCATAGAGAAAAAACAACTTAGGTGAGGCAAGATCCGTTCAAAAAGATGTCATGCTTAAGAGGAATCAGACACGTTTTATTTAGCATTGGATGTAAAAACGATAAGAAGTATATGGAACGTGCTGAGCCAGATTTTAACTTCACATAAGGACAAACTACTTTATGTTAAGCTTATATAAAATATAAATATAAAATTAGAACTATAAGAGTGTAATGGATTGCCTCAGAAGGTAGTGAATTTCCCCAAACATGCGGATTTCAAGTGAAAGCTCAATGAGTACTCGTCAGAAATAATACAAGGGATTAATATCATTACAGTTTTCGTGGAGATGATTCTGCCATCATGTTGACCTTTATGAAACTGCCATAAAGACAATAAAGACAATTTCAAAGCAAGATTATTATTATTTTACAACTATAGCTATAAAGAGAACTTGATGTCTTTGACTCTTCTTCAAGTCTTCTGGGAGGCGTGACAGCACATTATCGTAGAAGCTACCTACAACTAGGGGTCAGGTTATCTTGTGGTTTAACTGGGGCTTTCTCATAAACTGGCAATACAACCCTGGACAAACTCTCTACCTCCTTGGAATTCAGCCGCTTCATCTGTAAAATGAGGAATTTGTATTATAGATGATCTCTAAGGTCCTCTCTTTGAAAATGTTACATGATTCTTTGCTAATTTCTAAAAATCAGTGAGTGGTAGATACTACAGGTGCTAGATAATTTTTTTCTATAGTAATCTGTCATAATTTCACTTCTTTTGTAAAATTATTTAAATAATGACTACATATGAGACATTTTCCAATTTGCCTGTATCTTTTCCTACACTGTGAGAATAGGACATTTTCCCTTACGTCAATGAATTTAACTAATTGAGGCAAAAGAAACTCTATATAGATGCACAGGCTCATGTGCACACATGTATGTGTACATATTATATGTTGCACCATTCTGTTAAAGCACCAGATCATATGGGTAGTAGATGGCGTAGGAGTTCAGAAGAATAAGTCATTTTGAACTAAGAGAAAGTCTTAAAGGTTTGATAGGATGCAGTTGTCTTCTGAGATACTGTAATGAAATAAAGCAAGTTAAAAAATAAAAGGCAAGCCAGAAGACGTGAGTTCAGATCCCAGTTCCGCTACTTCCTTGTGACAAATCATGTAACCTCCTACATAGTAAATATTGATTGAATTAAAACTATGAGCTCTCCAAGATCTCTTCCAGCTCCAAATCCTGTGAAATTCCCTATGAGGGGCATACATAAGCCAATGTTTAGAGGTAAGATTGTGCAAAGCAGTTTTCTTTTTTTGGGGGGGGGGGGGCGGTGTCAAATGACCTGGAATTGAAGACTCACATAGAAGGAAATAAAATTGGAAGGAAAGTAGAGTAAGTTTCAAGGACTTTTAATTGTAAGTGGTAAAATAGTAAGACACTCTAGTAAAAGGTATGGTTAACCTTACTAAAATTCCATTTCTGTACCTCCTGTTCTCAAACCATTTATAGTTTACACTAAGTATAGGATAAAATACGGAAACAATTTTAGGGGGATTGATTTTATTACCTTCATTCAAGTCCTATTTTACTTCTCACCATGGAGTAGAAGTGATGTTGAGTTTCCTAAGGCTATGCCAGCAGAACCCTAAATTCTGTCAAGGTCTGTCGAGATAGAAAGACTTCTTATGGTTTCATTGTTGGATTATATGCCTGTTGTCTGAAATCTGAATTTTGGTGGAACATAGACAGATTGACTGCTGAGCAATTAATTTTCTAGCCCTAAAAGTGCTGTGACAACTGACTGACTGACTATTAAGTCAGTAGAAAGTTTGGCTTCTGCATTAGTGAAGGGAAGTAGTTGCATTAACTGAATCATAGATCCTGGAGATATTAAGTGATCTGCCCATAATAGGTAGGATGGACAGAAAGGGATTACAGCTCTAGAGTCAGGAAGCGTCTCAGTGGTCATATAGTCCAACCCCCTTACTTTACTGTTGAGAAAACTGAGACCCATTCAGGTAGGTTGTGATTTGGCCAAGGCAATGCAGGTGATAAGTGTTAGAGCCTGGATTCAAACCTGGGTCTTTGACTAGAGTCAGCATTCTTTCCTTCTTCTGTGGGTAGGATGAGTCATGGAAACCGCATAGAAAGCTAGTAATCAAGAGGCTGAATTCATAGTTAAAGAAAAGTGGAGGGAAGTCAGTCACTTAAAAAAAAAACCCATAATACTCAAAGTTAAAAGCAATTACCTCAATATATGTTTCATTCATCTAAGCAGCCTCATGACATACCACCTCACCCCCAATCTGAGTAAAGCTCTGAACAATAAGGTGGCCTAGCCCAATGGATCCTGAAATGGTATGGCCAAACATTTTCTTTCTTTTCTTCTTAGGAAATGAGATAGTTGGACTAGGTGATGGTAGTTTCTAAGGGCCTTTCCAGGTCTAAATCTTACGAGTATGAGGCTGTTACTCTATGACTATTTGATTTTTATGCCAGTTAATACAATTTATCGTCTATAAAAGTCCTTCCTATAACGCAAGTGTAACCTAGAAAATTGAGAGCAGACAATGAAAAACTTCTCATTTTCTCCCATAAACATGTGTCCAATGAGCTTCTTAGTTTGGTTTATTATCATCTTAGAAATCAGAGATAACCTGAGGTTATATGAGGTATGGACAGTAAGGTATGATAATTAAAAAGATATGAAGGGGCAGCTAGGTGGTGCAACAAGTAGAGCACCAGCCCTGGAATCAGGAGGACCTGAGTTAAAATGTGGCCTCAGACACTTGACACACTTACTAACTGTGTGACCTTGGGCAAGTCACTTAACCCCAATTGCCCTGCCCTCCCCCCTCCAAAAAAAAGGAAAAAAAAAAAGAGATGAGAACTATAAGACAATGGGTATGACAATAGAATTTGAATGCCCATTGAGCAGTGGGAAGAGAATGAGCCCTGTAGGCCTGGGCTTTGCCTCCTTCTGCCAGATTCAGTTGATCATGATTAAAAGTGCTTACAAGAGTATGCACAGTAGTGAGATTAGTCACCACAGAAATACAGGTTCATCCCTTAGTTAAGAACTACGCTATGAATTTAAAGAACCCCACGGGCAAGCTGTGAGTTCCTTCAACTAGATGACCTCGAAGGTCCCTAAAATTCTGATTCTATAATAGTATGACTGTATGGTCCCAATGTGACACTAAGCTCTTAGACTTTCTCCACTCTGCTGAATTCAGAGATTCATCTCTCTTAAAATTTATTGTTTAATAAGGTAGTGTTTGTATATCCTATCTAGGGATATTGTGCGATGAGGATATTAACAAAGATTAATTTTATCATTTATCTCAATCAGAAGGTTGCAGGATGGATTGTTCTGGTTAAGTGAATCTCCTGGCCCTTTGAGAGTCTTAGTAGAACGTATTAGACACTTTTCTACTTAATAAGAAGACTGTAATGAGCACAATTTAATCTTTGATAATTGAAGATTTTGTAGTGCCTCAGGGTCATTATCCTGAACTTTGTAGACATCACTTAAAGCACCTAGATTCATCAAATCCTGCTTAAGTAATAATTCTTTGTTCTCTTTAGTTTTTGTATATGCTATCGTACTGATCTGTACAACAATTTTTTTTGAGGTAAATAGGGTGAACAGTATCTCCATTTTACAGAAAAGGAAATTGAGGTTCTGATGTTTAGTCATAGGCTGAAGGATTGGAATTTTACAGTTGGAAGGGACCTTAGAGATCACCATGTCTCTCCTACCCTCCCCACGCCTCACTTATTTTGTGAGAACAGCAAGAATAAGCAGTTCGCCCAAGGTCATCTAGCTAATTAATGGCAGAAAAGAGATCCTTTGACTCCAGCCTAGTTTTTCATTTCCTACACCATTCATGATACTCTTTTCCCCTGACCAGAAACTGATCTCAGGACACGATGATAAGAATTCCAAATCCTAAACAGTAGAATATGACTTCTCCATGGGCACATAGCTAGTAAATGGTGGGTTGGGGACTCAAAAATGTTCACGGCTATTCCTACTACACCATTCTTCATTTTATTAGCTTTTTCTGCAGTTAAGGAAAGAGCATTTTAATTCTTTGAAATGGTCCATTTGATAGTTTTAGAACTGGAGAGCTCATTTTTATTGAAATTAAAGGCATAATGCAGTATTTCCCATGTTGGACTAAAATTACTTCATTTTTTTAAAACGTACATTTATGGCTAAAATAATTTTTAAAAATTTAAATGCATATGCTTGTTTTGCCTAATTATATGTATTTGTTCCAACAACAAGCCACACAATTTTGTACATTTGCACTGGCTATCCCCTGCTCCTGGAATAAACATCCTCCTCATCCCCGCTCATTGGAAAACCTAATTTCCATCAAGACTCAATTCAAGTACTATCTTCTGTGGGCACTTCCTCATCTTCATGTCCCCTCTCCCTCACTCTCACTCTTGTTCCTGATACTTTTTCCCCACAGTTACCTTCTATCCATTTTCATATATCTTTCATATATACTTCATATATACTTGTATACAGACTTGTTTTCTCCCTTGTTAGAAGGCAATGATTATTCTGCTTTTCTCTTTGACTCTCCAGCACCTAGCTTGCACATAGCAAATGCTATATAGCATTGCTCTACATAAATGTTTATACATTGAGTTATGGCAATATCTTATTTTAGTTGAATAAGAGAATGTAAGTATATAACTAATAATCCGTATATCCTAATACCAAATGACAAATATTTCTCCTAACTATAATAATTCATTTAATTGAAGTTGGCTCCCCTTTCTTCTTGTTTTTGTTAGTTTTTTTAAAAAATAAAATTATCAACTCATTTTCTTCTATAGTTGCAAAAGTAATAGAAATAATTTAAAACTGTAGACCTCCAAAATGCATTGTAGTTTTTGTTTATGAGTTGTCTGGACTGTGAAGTTGCATTGAACTATAGGAATTAACTTTTTGTAGGAAAATATTCTTCTTGGGTATGAATTTATTTTGTCTTAAATTGACTTGATTTAAATAAAATCTGCTTGCCTTGTGGCCTTTTGATGCCAACTGGCATTTTGACCAGGCTCAAGTTTTAGCACGATAGGAAGAAATAGAAAGATTTTCTAAAGGTATTTTCTTAAGCCTCATCTCACTTCTGTATATCATCAGCTAACCTAGTCCAAACAGAGATAGAGGTACAGGCACCTATCTTTGCCATTCAGTGACTTACTTGGTGGCCATATGATATCTGTTCAAAACATTTGAGTTATAGTCCCAGCTCTGGCAGTGAGTATTGACTGTGTGAGCTTGGAAGGGTCACAAGCTTCCTGGGCTTTGGTTTCTTTCAACTATAAAGGGAAGAAACAGTTGGTTTATACTGGTTGGACTCTACTGTCCTTTCTAATTGCATATATTAGTAATTTTAGTAAGATACTTATTTAAACAACTGTAAATGGATGGCAATGTCTGCCTTTTTGATCCATTAAGTTTCTAAAATGATATTGGATGCAGCAAAAATATAAATATAATCTACTTCAGGGGTAAGGAACCTCGGCCTCAAGGCTGAGGTCGAGGTTCCCTACCCCTGATCTACCTTACTATTTTAATTTTTAAAATGTGAGTAATAGAAAATATTGGGTTAACATTTTTATGTTTCTGGTTGTAACAGCAAGCAAAGTAGGATTTTTTTGCTATTTCTCTGGATTGAGTTCTAGGCAATCAGAGACTTGTATGTGGGCTCTAGCCAATCAGACATGTATTGAGTTTCAGCCAATCAGATGCCAAGGAGAACTGTATATAAAGACAGCTGGTGTTGAGAGAAAGCAGACAGTGAGAGAGCCAGCATTGAGAAGAAGAGAATGAAGAGAGGAGACTAAGAAGGATGCGCTTTGAGTGTTGAACTGAGAGGAAACCTTTAAGAACTGAGAACAGGAGACCTCTAAGAGGAAAGAGAAGACCTTTGATGGCAAAGACTTGCTAAAGGAGCTTCTGAGCTGTAAAAACAAATAGAGCTGTAGAGCAGAAACCTGCCTATGGGAAAGAAGCTTAACTTAAGTCCCTTTTAAAAGCTGTTAAAGTGAACTGAGCTGTTAATACAGAGCCTCTGGACTTTGGAGGTGAATTGAGACAGTGGTGCTGGTAGTGTGTGTTGTTGCCCTGTTGAGCTTTGTTTTCCCAGAAACAGAAGCTGCAGGCAGGAACCCTTGGAGCCTGCTGTAGGCAGGAGCAGGAAGAGTTTGGAGTGGAGCAGTGCTCCTGAGCTGAAACCTGGAGCAGGACCGGAGAGCTGCCTATGTGTGAATCCAGGCCAGAGATGAGAGTGATCAGCCCAGAGAAGAGCCATGGGATTTGGAAGTCAACACTGAGTCAAGATGAAAGAGGACTTTACTTGGATGCTTGATATTGACTAAGAAGATTGTTCTTATTGTGACCTGGATGGTGTGGTCTTTTCTGCTGTCCTTTAAGGATGTCTTGTGTTAGGAAAATCCCTAGCCTGGGACTCCCTGATTTTGAAGGGGGGAGTGCAATGATGTATGCTGTGTAGTGTGGTCGTCAATGTGACCTAGGGATGAGTGGTGTGGTATTTTCTGCTACCTCTTAAGGATGTGTCGTGCTAGGGAAAACTCTAGCCTTGGACTTACTGATTGTGTAAACAAGTATTTTGGAGAATGCTACTAGATGCAATGATATATGCTATGTGCCATATGACATAGAGCGTTATTATTTATACGTATATATGAGATATATTTTGCTTAAGGATGTTGCTATGAATATTATGGCTTACTTTATTGAACAATGTTTAGTTTATTGCTGAATAAATAGAGAGTTCATTATACTATGTGATTACACCCTTGAAATTACTCATAGCAGCAGTCCTCAGGTGCGTTTTCGTGATTAGCGTTACACTGGTCGTCTTCCCTAGAAGAAAATTTTACATTTTATTTATTTTTTCTAATTTGGATTTGGTTTCATTTTCATTTTGATGATACTAGGAACATTTGAACATTTCATGTGAATTGGAAGGAAATACTTAAATTAGGAGCAGCTAGGTGGCAGCCATAACGTATAGAGCTCTGGGATGGGAATCGGGAAGACTCATCTACCTGAGTTTAAATCCAGCTTCAGACGCTTACTAGCTGTGTAATTCTGGACAAATCACTTAACCATGTTTGCCTCAGTTTACTCATCTATAAAATGAACTGGTGAAAGAAATGCCAAGCCACTCCAATATCTTTGTCAAGAAAATCCCAAATGGGGTCACAGAGAGTCGGACACAACTGAAAAACAGCTGAACTGAACTTAAGCAATAGCAACTGGAAGGGTACCAGATGGTTAATGCTAAGAAGAGAAATTTTCCATTTATCCACAGAACAGGTATAACGGTGACATTATTGAGGAGCCTCCATGCTTCCTGCAATGATGCTTAACCCTGTTAAGAAAGAATTATCTGCAAGACAGAGAAAAGTTAGATTGATCACTAGGCTAATTCCATGCTTAATCTCCTTGAGCCTGCCAACAGCATTGCCTACAACTGTGATGGCATTTTTTTGTTGTTGTCATGGACACATCCACTAGAAGTACAATGAAGGCTGCTGACTGACCATCTTTTCACATTGCCTTCTAGTCACAACTGAGACCTGAGTCTGAGTCAAGGCTTTGAAGTTTTAAAAAGCAAAAGTAGAAATCCAAACCTCTTCTCTCTCTCAAATGAGAATTATGTCGAAAATGAGGTTTTGTTTGTAAAATTTACAGATGTATATGGTGCTCAAATCCCTGATATACTACGTTTTAAAGCAAAAATGCAAATATAGGTTCTAAATAGCTATGTGTATGTGTGTATATACATACATACGCACATATGTATCCCCTGAAATAAAAGAAAGTGATTCTAGATTTTAACGAATGACAAAGATTACATTTTTATAACTTTGATAACATTTCTTTCAGTTTTAAGCACAAGGAAACAATTAGCAATTCATAGTTAATTTTTAATCTTTGGCTTTGTTTTACTTTGGGCCCTTTTCTCAATAGTACGGAATAAATGACTTGTCCCAGTTTTTTTTTTCTTTTTAAGCAGTCTAATGTATGAATCTTTCAACATGAGAACAGTCTTCATCCCAGTGCCAAAAGGTTGCCATAGAAGTTACATTGGAATTCCACTGATACCTTCTTTTCACTGTTGCTTCCATTCTGCGATATTCTTCAAATAGCTAAATAATATCCTTTTTTAGTGCATTTTTCTTACTGATTCCTAAATTTACCTATAGAGAAAAAAATCTGTTTCATTTAATGTTATGTCCAAGGACACAATATATGTCATACAGATAGATGGGAAAAATAATTTGGGGGATCCTCACGTCCTATGTTCACGAAGAACGTTTGCTCATTTTAAAGTTGGTTAAACTGCTGGCATAAAGGACATTTTCCCCTGAGTATGACATTCTGTAGGCAGTGACCTGTCTGGTTCCTTATCTTGATTTTTAGACATGCTATCTTGATTGCATTGCCTGCATTTAAAACTGGTCACTTCCTAAAGTGCAAAGTTCATGCCTTACATCTGTGTAATAGAAATCAGACTTGTAATGGAGTATCTGTTTGCTTTGGTAGAATAGTCTTTTATCTTGTAGTTTTTGAGCAACTATTCTGTCAATCACCTCTGTAAAAATGAACATTGGTCTTTGTTGTCCAAGTAGTTGTTCAAGGTTACTTATTGTGAGATACATTGTAGCAAATTAAAAAAAAACATCACTTTTAGTGATTAAAACTTAGTAGAAAAATGGTGCCTAATAATTTTTGGTATATCCTTGGATAACATTTGACTGGTAAAACATCAGCCAACAAGTGTTTTTAGGTGCATACTATGTACCAGGTTCTGTGCTAGGCATCGAGGATGCAAATACAAAAAACAGAACAATCTTTACTTGCAAGGAGCTTATTATTTAATTGAGTCTAAAATGCACCAAACGTGAATAATTATAATGAACACTTTGCTATCGAGATTCAGTAGATTTGACATATTATTCTCGTATGATAGGAATCATTTCAGCTCATATTCATCCAATAAGAAACACCCTGGCAAAATGGCTAGAGAAATGATCTCAGCATTGAACAAACCTGAAGTCCTAATTCTGACACATATTAACTGTCACACTAGACAGGACTTGTTTGAACCTCAATAGGACTAAATTTCTCAGTGCCCTGAATATCAGTATTATGCTATAAAAATATGTTTTAGAGACAGTATTCATCTGTGTTGGTCCTCATTAGGGACATCTACAAGGTAGGCAAGTTAGATTTCTACCAAAACCTATCCCTCCTCTCACCAAATGAAAAGAAGTAGCATGAATTAGGGAGATCACACTTCTGGGGAACTTAGAGGGAGAAATATGGGGATAAATCATCTGTGTCACAATTCTACATTGGAGGATGGATTGGGAGGGGGAGAAAAAATAGCCCTCACATGGCCAAACCTTGTTTTTCAATGCTACTTGCTGGTAGTATATTCTCCTCATTCTCAAATGTAGGAATGTGGGAGGGAAGATTTTTTTCAGATGACATTTGTCTATTCCCCTTCTGTTGGTGGCTAGAGTTTTCCCTGGGATATTTCTGTTTCTAAGCCACAACTGTCCCTGGTTACAATTGATTTTAATCTAAGGGTGAAATGGTCTCAATCTATTGGGCTGTCTCTCTTTGCTATTTAGGAACTTATAAATAAATTGATAATCGGAACCTTACAATTTTTAATCAGCTCAGTCCCCAGGCCATGATGAAATACTGTATTTCTAGACAGAGGTTAAATTCCGTGACCCAGTTTCATTCTGTTTATATCGAGCTAGTCACTGGCTGCCTCCATTTGCCCTTCAGCTTGCACAGGATTACTTAACTGATACGCAACACAAAGCAATTTTAAGTGATCATAGGTTTTCTGTGTAACAAAATCAGGAAATAGAAATAAATTAACAGAATAGAGAAAAACATATAGACAACACTTGGTGGCAGTAAGCACTGGGGAAGGAAGTTGAGGCTTTTATACTTTTGCTTTCATCCCTAGTGACAGGTCACCAGGAGCATTGTCAGTCTGTTCCAACTACTCCATCTAAATTGCTTGTTCTATAATGTAGAGGCTTTGGCTGCTAGAGCCAGCCTACACTACTCAGCTGCTCAAAGTGTTTTTGTAAGTGTTTCCTCTTGTTGATTACCATTGTGCTGCTGCCATTTTATTTTGGTTAGAGCTACAATTCACTAAGTCACAGACTTGGACATGGGGGAAAAATACCAGTCTAGTACAATTCTCACAATTCATTATACATACTCATACACATATATGTATATATCTGTAAATGTATGTGTCCATACATATGTGTGTATATATATACATATACATACACATAGCTCTATAGATCTGTACATATAGAAGTACATAAATCTATTTCTATAGATATAAATGCGGATAGATGTATTTACATCTGCAAATACATATATTACTTCCTGTTTGCAGAGTGCTTTAAATAGAGTAGTTTGTGTGATCTTAATAGCAGCTCATTTAGGTAGGTGCTGAAAAGTATTACTACCACCAATTTATGGATGAAGAAGTTAAGTATCAGAGAAATTCGATAGTGATTTTCCTAAGGCCATATAGTTGGTAAATGGCAGAAAACAAGACAAAAACCCAAGTTTTCCCAGATCTTCTAGCTCCTAAGTCTAGAATGCATCCTTTTACACTGACTGTGTTGTAAACTAAAGTCATTATGTGTATATGAACTATAAAGTAACGAGATTGGTTGCATATGTTGTTTATAGAAATCTATCTCAGTTTTTAATACTTAATATGCCACTAGATTGAGTGCATTCTATTCTCTCCAAAGAGTTGTAGATATAAAAATAGCCCATCAAATTAAAGATGAGTTTAGCTAGAAATAAGTTCTCGTATACTTACACAATAAAAAGATGTATGCCAGTAGAATACAGAGAAAGACTGGATAGTCATAAACAGAATAGAGGAGAAAATGATAAAAATGAATGATAAGCTGGAGGCGGAGCCAAGATAGCAGCTGGAAAGCAGGGACTAGAGTGAGCTCCCCACCAAGTCCCTCCAAAAACCTATAAAAATGCCTCTGAAACAGTTCTAGAACTGCAGAACCCATAAAATAGCAGAGGGAAGCAGGGCTCCAGCCCAGGACAGCCTGGATGGGCTCTGGGTAGGGTCTATCCCGCAGGGAGGTGGGAGTGGAGGGAGCAGAGCAGAGCCCAGCATGGGCGGCACACACCAACCAGACCAGGAACCAGGCAGAGCGTGCCCTAGCTCCCTGAATCAGTGAGCTGTGTCAATTACCAGACTTCT
>CM053622.1:212746284-212791022 GCA_028646595.1 Phalanger gymnotis | reverse complement strand
TACCATACATACTCAATTGGGTATCTTACCCCATAGGAAAGAAGGAGGAAGAAGATAAAAAAGGGCAGGTGATAGAAGGGAGGGCAGATAGGGGTGGAGGTAATCAAAAACAAACACTTTCGACAAGGGACAGGGTCAAGGGAGAAAATTCAGTAAAGGGGGATTGGTTAGGAAGAAGCCAAATATAGTTAGTCTTTCACAACATGAGTATTGTGGAAGGGTTATACATAATGCTACACATGTGGCCCACATTGAATTGCTTGACTTCTTAGGGAGGGAGAGTGGGTGGGAAGGGAAGAGGGGAGAGAATTTGGAACTCAAAGTTTTAAAAACAGAAGTTCAAAAACAAAAAAAAAAGTTTTTGCATGCAACTAGAAAACACGATACCCAGGCAATGGGGCATAGAAATTTATGTTGCCCTACAAGAAAGGAAGGGAAAGGGGATGGGAGGGGAGTGGGGTGACAGAAAGGAGGGCAGACTGGGGAACCGAGCAACCAGAATATATGCCATCTTGGAGTGGGGGGGAGGGTAGATATGGGGAGAAAATTTGTAATTCAAACTCTTGTGAAAATCAATGCTGAAAACTAAATATATTAAATAAAAGAAATGAATGATAAGCTGAATATGAGCCAGAAATATACTATAATTTTGACATATTTTCTTCTCTAAGGATGTGCTTGTTATCCATCTCTTCTAGAAGGGAACAGCATAGGTCTGAGACAGGTATGGATACATAAGAGAAGCCCATTGTAATTAATTGATTGAATTAATCAAACAATAGCAACAATAATGGTGATGATGATGATGATAATGTGACCTTTACTTCAGTGCCGTATGTTTTGCAAATTGTTTTATACATTTTATCACAATTTCAGCCTCACTATGATCCCTGAGATGTTGGTGTTATGAATGTTATTATCCCCATTCACAGATGAGGAAATTAAATAGAATTTAGACCCACATGTTACAGACTTTTAAGTTCAAGACCCTATCCATTATTCTGTGCTATTTATCCCTATATATTATTTATTATATATTATATATCCCAGACTGCTCCATTGCCACAGGACGGTCATTTGTGGTAGCCCAGTCTTTGGGGAAACTGGCTAAAGAACAAGGTTAGTAAATTCAAAAATTTGAGACATGAAACCTAATTCATTATCTTTTCCCCTCAAACTAGAAACTAACTTCTCATTTGTTCAACTGTGTTAATCACGCTGTCATTCTGCCAGTTATATATTTTGCACCACCCCATAATTCCATTGTCTAGTTCAAGGCCAAGTCATGGGTTTTGTTTTTGTTTGATTTTTTTTTTACCTATTTATAGCTTTCTCTGTTTTGGCAATTGAGTGGAGTTTGGTGTGTGTGTGTGTGTGTGTGTGTGTGTGTTTGTGTGTGAGTGAGAGAGAGAGAGAGAGAGAGAGAGAGAGAGAGAGAGAGAGAGAGAACACAGTTTATTCTAATTTGGTGTAATATATACTCTGAGTATACAACCTGGATTTTTTTAATCTTGCTTCATAACAAATAATGAGTATGTTATAAACATATTATGGACCACTGAGTACACCATGTGCACTGATTATGAGTTTTTAGCCAACTCATTGCAGTAAGAAAAACTCCAGCAGAGCTCTCTTTGCAGGATGGTCCTGACTTAACGACAATATATTAAAAAACAGAAACTGATGGATAGGAACTTATCGAAGACTCCCTATAATATATATTTCTAAGATGGGTTGAAATGAGGTTACTATTTAGTCCTTTTTTATTGTTAAGAATTTAGTCTCATATGTCGTATTTTATTTTACAAAGGGAACAAAAGGAATGCTGGCACTCAGAATGATTTTGTGTTACCCAGTAGTAGGGGCAAGACTTTGAAAGGGATCAGTGAATCAGATGTAATATGGGTTCTATTTGAGCCACCAAATCTGTATTTTGCTGACAGCCAGGATTCCAGTTTTGAAAAGCTGCATAGGCATTTCCGGCAACTAGAAAGAACTTTATCCCTATTTTCATTCTCGCATACCTATTTTGACTTTGTTCAATAAACAAGGGGGCTTATGGGAAATGGAAACAAGGCAACATGTTTTATTGAAAAACTTTGCATGTCTTATACTGAGAATTTAAAACATGAGTAGTATTATACTTTCCCTTTCTGATACAGGTAACCAAAATTGCCTCATTTATTTCCTCCCCTACTGATTTATTCAAGATGGAAAGCAAACAAAACAGCCTCAAATGGGGAGCTTTACTTACAAAGCACATTTTAGCTTAGCATTTAAAATTTTTTTCAGCTAGAAATGTTGGTCTAAATGAAATTTTACACTTGCAAAATGAAACTCAAATAACTGCACAGAAAACTTACAAGTAGGGTCCTAAAAGATTTGAATATTGGAAAGCTTTATTCCTCTTTTGCCTTCTTTCTTCAGTCAAGCTTCTTAAGTGGTATAAAATGTCTAAAAGTATTTCATGCCTGCATTTCAAAGCAGTGTACTTACTTTCTCTCATGCCTCGTTTTGGATACTTGATAACAAATTACAAGTGTCATCTCTTCATGCATTTTCATGTTTTTCAAGTTATCTTTAAACTAAAGTTTTGTAGGGTCAATCGCAGCATTTTTTCCAACTGATTTCACATATACTCTCATTTCAGTGATTGTCTGTTCTCATTTATGACTGATCTCTAGCTAATATTGACTCCTAAATTTTGTATCAGGTTGCTCAGGTTTCTTCTCCCATCCAGAAGGTAGTGAACAAATACTCAAATGTATTAAGAAAACTGTTAGGTAAAGACAGTCTTCAGCAAGACATATAATTACAATATAATCACTCTGTTATTTCATAAGTTCAGATTTTTATGTATGAATTTTTCTCATCATAAGTGAAATATTAGTCCATATTGATTTGAATATAATAGACAAAAGAACATATTCATTTTCTTTTTAAAAACCTTTTATGAGAATCTTTATTTAACTGGATGTTTAATCTTTTAAATTAATCACATGTAGGAGTTTTGACTTGGACATACTTTGTTATTATTCCCCTAAACTGTGCCCTCCTTGCTTGAACCTAGTCTTCTACTAAATTAAATTTTATCTTCAAATTAAATGACTGTATAAACTTGTAGATTGAAAAATGAAAGTTAAACTTATTAATTTGTCATTTTACAAAATCTCATTGACATCTACAAAAATGAGATTTGGAATCACCATCCAGATTCTTCATTTTTATCTGATACTCATTAATGTTGTGTGTTTATAACAGCGGATTTCTACACATGGAACAGTTCTCAGAAGTAGTGGGCATAAGAAAGAAAAGGTTGTTAAAGAATTGTAGAAAATTGGGGTGGGGGAGAATTCTAATTACTGGGAACTAAAAGTGAAGACTGTTTTAGATTTTAATCTAAAGGAGATTGAAATATGGGTGTTTCCAAATTATAGACTTAATTCATTAAGTAATTTAGGGAATCCGTTTGTGCCTAGAAAAATTACTTTGACTTTTTCAGCCCTCATTTTCAACAGAAATTGAATTGATTTTTTTTTACTTGCCTGAAGATTTATCCATCGGTCTTCCTCAGCTTTCATTCATGCAATTGACCACTGAGAGAAATTATTAATAACATATTTGATACTATATAAATTCATTTTCCACAGTTAGACCAGCGCTTATTAGGCACATGTTGTTTCTTTTGCAAATTTCATTTTTATTTGACTCACAGAAAGCCTTTATTTATGTAAACAGATGGAGGATTCATTTGCTCTTTAAAGTTTTAAAGTTTTGACCCTTTCAGGCTAAAACAACTTTAGTCTCTTAGCAAAAAAGTTTGCTACTATCTAGAGACATTTTAATTTTAAATTGAATAGCTTGTTTCTTTTACCTTTTATGATGACAGATTCTGATCATACTGTGTGTTTTTTAAACAAACCACTTAGATATTTTCACATTTTAATTCTTTCTTTAATCCATTTTAGAGAAAAAACCTATCGAAAGGGAAAGTGATAATTGAGTAACTTCAGTGCCTTCTTCATAAATTTCATTGCAAGTATACCTATAACTGTTACTTTTCATCTATAATTATAGGGAGATGTTATTTGTGGCATAGCTTTTGTTTGGGATGTTTAATAATTTTGCAAGAAAATAGGCTAAGATAGATTTTTTTAAAGCAAGATTTTTCCTTTGTTCATTATACATTTCATAGATCCAGAAAAGCAATTTTCTTTTGTGTTCTCTTAAGTCTGTTCAAAAGAGTGAAAATATAGGTCTCAGATGTTCAAATGGATATGTGATCCTATCCATTCGTATGTTCCCTCTAGTGCTGTAGATTGCAATCCACCCATGCCTAACCATCCTCTGTTAACTGTAGTCCATTTTCTCCCTTACATTTACCACCAGGGATCAATCCAGTGAACTGGAGGTCTTTCTTGCTTACTCCTCACATTGAGTCAATCTGTCCATCTGTTACCCTACATTTTCACCTTATGATCAGCTTCTTTTCTTAGTCACCTATTTCACTGACAAGCCTTTTCTCTTATTTCTTTTCTCAAGTTTTTTATTTTTTATATGTTAGTTACAGTCTGTTTACACCCACCATTCATCTCTCCATCGCCCTCTGAGTGGCAGTTATTTTTGCTTCTTTGACTGTATGTACATGAAATTATTATGGTTTGTATCTGTCCTTCCTGTGTCCTTTGCTCATTTTTCATTATCTGTAGTTTCTTAAGCTTCAATTATGTGTTATATTTTTTCTCCTTTTTGTTCTAGTTGTATACTAATTTTGACCTTGCTTCTAACAAGTTGATATTCTGACTATTTGTAGACATCTGATCCGGTAATGACTCCCACATCAGTAAAAAGTCATTTCATTTTTGTTAAACATAATTAATTTTTTTGATGGTAGTGCTTGTCAAGTCAAGTATCTCGGAATTGTTTTTTCCTGAGAAAGTATTTGTGTTCTGTAAAACATCTATTTAGTCTTCTATCATTCCTTATTCTGCTTCAGTGTAGTTCTTGCATCCTCACCTATTTATCAGCTTTACCTTGAAGTCACCTTAATGTATCGTGGTATATTTTGATTTAATTTGGAGGGTCCTATTGAGTTCTTTGTAGAATTTATCACTTTACGCTCTGCAACTACCAGTGATATATAAACTGGGACCATTCTCACAGTGGTCTATTTTGTAAAAATTGAACATGAGAACTGTGATATGAGATGACCGAATATCCCATGAAATTTTGTTTCTGCCTTTGGAGAATGGGGAAAAGGAACAAGAATTTATTAAGTACTTACTATATGCCAGGGACTGTTTTAAATGCTTGATCCTTAAAACAACTCTGGCAGATGCGTACCATTATCATCTCCATTTTACAGTTGAGGAAATACTTAATTGACTTATCCCCAGAGTCACACAAGTAATAAGTGTTTGAGGCCAGATTTGATCTTGAGTTTTTGTGACTTTAGGCCTAGTACTCTACCTGCTACACCACTTAGCTGTCTCCATTTATTTGAGACTTCCTTACTTCTTCCATTTTCCTTTATGGAGAGAATATCAAGATTAAGACAATTCAGTTCCTTTGGTAGTAGTATTCATTTGGGTCATTGAGAAAGGATGTCTCATAATGAGTACCAACAGTGAAATTCATATCACATAGAGGCAACTGGATAACATCACTGAACATACCAAAATACACACACACACACACACACACACTCTCTCTCTCTCTCTCTCTCTCTCAACACATTTTACCTGTTACTTCTTCCCAAACCCAGAGACATTAATGACATACTTGCTCAGGGTCATAGAAGTAGTTTGCGACAGAACTAGAAAGTAGAACTGTTGGATCCTCACCTAGTGCTTTTCCTCCTCTACTGTGCTGCCAGACGCAAATGAAATGACAGTATTTTTATCAGTATAATTGTGCCAGGTCAGTAATTCAAAGTACTAATTCACCATATAGACGGAGCAGCAGAAAGTATAGAGTAATTACAATATTAAGACTTCATTGACTTACTGACAACTACTTGCAAAATACATGAGATTAAAAGTGCATTTCTTTGAGTTTTCTTTGTATCATTCATCCTTTTATGAAAAATTCACCTCATTTAATAGCTGGCCAATTCTTTATTGCCCTCAATATGAAAGTGTGTGTTTAGTGCCTGTTTGTTGTACTACGTTTCATACGAGGTGTGACTATAACATAATGAGATTGATTTTCATGTGCGACTTTTGGAATAAATCTTGTTATAGAAATACCTCATGTCGTATTGTATGTGCTTTGAATAGTTCTTATTTTTTTAAAAAAAAGGCACTAAAAGTCCTCATGAAAGTAATCATTCTTAATCTATAAAATATGAAAATGGGAGACATTCAACTTCTTGGTAAACTACCTTTTACATCTGAAATGAATCGAGAGGATTCCAGGCATGGAGGACAGCCAGTGAAAATGCCCAGAGGCAGGAGATGGGAGTATCTTGTACAAGGAACAGCAAAAAAAATTGAGAGTAGGAGGAAGTGAGGTAAGGTATAGAAAAGACTAGAAAGGTAGGAAAGGGATACATTGTGAAGAGCTTTGAATGCCAGATGGAAGATTTTATATTTGATGCTGAAAGATTAGAGAGCCCCTAGAGTTGATTGAATTGATTTTAGAGCTGGAAGTAGCCTTAAGGGTCATTGATTCCAAACCTGTCATTTTCCAGCTGAGGAAACTAGGACCAGAGAGAGTAAGTTACTAATACAAGGTGACATAGCTGATAAGAAGCTGAGCCAGGGTTCATTATCCATTTCTGCCTTCTAGCTGGGCAATCTGGAATAGCTGCCTATCATAATAAAATATCTGCTACTAATATCATGGATCACCAAGAGAGACTATTCCATGTTTCCGACTTCTGATGGTTATAGGTTTTCTATGTACTATCATTCCGTTGCCTCTTTGATCTGATCTGTTTATTTTCAAATGTCAACCATATTACATCCCAGTCATGAGTTATATTTCTCCCCAACCCCAACCCCCACCTCCACCTCCATCTCCATCTCAGTGATGTTTGAAGTCAAATTTACTTCCTTGTGTTAAAGGTCTCACGTTTCCCCAGTTTATTACCATACTTAGCACAAAATAAATACATAAATGAAAACCAAAGCATCACTTTGCATAACTTGAAGTCTTCAGCTACTGCTGTTAGATATGGCCTTGATGAGATTGTGCTGAGACACTTTTGGTTGCTTCCATTTTCTGGCTTCAGCCATGTTACTGTCTGTTGTTTTATCTTCCTCCTCAGGAGAGTAGGATTAGACATGATTTCTTAGTCTCGAGTCCCATGGTTTTTTGTTTTTTTTAAAAACAACTCTTTTAGAAAGGCAGTACAATTTCACTCTACCATAGACTAGCAAAAGTCCTCTGGGGTTAGAGTAGGGAATGGGGAGCTGGACCTTACCTGCCTTTTCCTTTAAGGTCATATCTGTCCTATTCATTTCTGAGACTTGGCTAGAAGACCTCTTTTCCTCAGAGAAGCCAAACTCTTTAGAACCAAGAGACGGCTCACTCCTACCTTAATAGTTAAGTTGGTGCCTTCACTTTCAAGTCTCTTTTGAGAACAGGACTGCATTGTGATCTGTGATGTGTGTAGTGATTCCTTGGTCTTGCCTCTCTGTGCCCAGCCTTAACTAGCTCAGGGTGGACATTTGGTTTGCCTCCAGATTTTTATTGCTGGAGGCAGGGGTTCTGGGATTTGGATTTCTCCAGTTGTAAAACCCAGTTCCTCTTCTTTGTAAGCTATGGGAAGGATGGGAGTGGCACAGAGACCAAAGCCTGATGAGCAGGGTCACTGTTTCCTTTGCCTTCCTAGCCATGTGCCTACATTTCTTTCTTTTTTTTTTTTTACATTTCTTTTGTATATGTTGCCAGCAAAGCAATTTCAGGCTTTGAGCCCACCCTTAGAGACATCTTGAAAAATTTCTTCCATTCTTTCAAAGAAAACTTCATTTTCCCAGAGAAACTGAAGTAGAAAGAGGTGCTATTTCAGTCCTTTTACCTTCTCCTTCAGCAGAGCCATCAACCTGCACTTTGCACAAAAGTAATGCTTAATTGGTTTTGGGAAAATGCTAACATAGCACAATCACAGCAGGTCACTGGAACATCTCCATTGCCTTCCATATTGGCTGAAAGTAAGATCCTCAGTTCTCTGTCTCTTGTTGCTAACTTTCCTTGCTAAGTGTGGTAGCAAGGTGCTTGGCTGGCTATGTTAGAGGCTCTTAAGTGAGACTTTTGTCTGTAGTTGGTTTTCCTCCCTTTTTTATCCCTTGGTATTTTTAGCCTTTTCTCTTGTTATCTGATGGTACTTGCCCAGGGGCATTTACTCCAGAATCAGCATATTCCTTCCAAGTTCTTAATATGAACAGCAATGTACTCAAGTTTTATCTGCCAAGAATGGCTTTTGAAGAAATCCAACTTCTACTCACTTATTGTCCTTTCCTTTGCCTCACTAGTCAAACACTGCTTTTTTGAATCATGTCCATTTGCGGTGCCATCATCTTCTGATACTCATTAGATAAAATTAAAAATCATTGCAGGGTCATATGAAATCACAGGATTTTAGTGTTGAAGGTACTATAGAGATCATCTAGTTCAGGGTTCTTAGCCTAGAGTCTGAATTTTTAAATATAGTTTGAGTACATTTCAGTATGTGTGGTTTCTTTGGCACTGCTATATATTTTATTTTATGCATTTGTTGACATTCTCAGAAAGGGTCCATTGACTTCTCCAGATGACAAAAGGGATCTGTGGCAGAAAAAAAGGTTAAGAACCTCTGATCTAATCATTTTGCTGATGTGGAAATCGAGGGCTTTTGTTCTCTAAATTACTTTGTTTGGATTATACCGGTGGATTTACCAATTGTTGATAGACATAGTAGACAGAAATAGACATGATAGACATAAATTGTAAATATCAATATTGTCTATACAGCACAGTAGAAAGAACACTGTTCTGGACCCCAGCTTACTCCTTTTGTAACCTTGGACAAGTTGCCAAGGCTTCCTGGGCCCCCATTTCTTATTTGTAAGTTGAAGTGCTTAGCAATATGGTGTCTGAGGTTCCTTCTAGCTCTAGTTCTCTGATCCTGTGATCCTAAAAGCCACTAACTTATAGCGCTCAATCAACAAGCATTTATTAAATGCCTCATGTGCCAGGCAGGTTCTGTGCTAGGTGCTAGAGATGCAAAGGAAGGTAAAATATGCCTGTATTTTCAAGGAGTTATACTCTAATAGGATAAACAACACAAATAGGAAGATGTAACAGTTAAACTAAGGTAAACTGAGGCATAAAGTTCTGAGCGTAATCAGTGTATTGGTAAAGCACAGATTTACCAACAAATAGGATGTCAGCTTTCTTGGCAAAGCTAACACCCGGAATGGGTGGGGGGAGCAGCTCTCTTTTTACAGTTTTGGAGAGTACAGAGCAAAGCACAGAACTTTGTAGGCGAGGAGCAAGTTATGGTTGGTTAAAAAACCTTGATAATATGAATGGCAAAATCAATATGTTGATTACAGAGCTGAGGCATGGGGGACAATATGATTGGTTGGAAATTGGGAATGAGGGGCCAGCAACAACCCCCTCCTTCCCTCCAGTGACTAAGAAATGTTCATCGTTTGAGTCTACCTGCAGAGTCAGAGATAGTGAACCAGACTTCTTTGGATAACAAACCAGACATCCTTGAAGGATAACTTGATGGTGTATGGATACTGGACCAGACCTAGGGTCCACCCACATCTCTCAAGGATAACAGATTTCCTTGAGGCAAGAATAGAACAGTGATTGGCTGGAGAACTGGATTTCTAAACTTAACTCATTATGAGCCAGCTGAATTTCTGGACCAGGCTCAGAGACAAAGAACCATGACTTAGGCAGCTAAAGAATAAAATCAATTAATTGTAAATAGCGTCCCTAAAAATGATAGAGAATCAGTCTAATTATTTCAATTTCTCCCCTTTAATCAGTGAGAGTTGGGGGAAGGGGAGAGGGAATAAGTGTTTATTAAGCACCTATTATGTTTCAGGCACTGTGCTAAGGGCTTTGCAGATATTATCTCACTTGCTTATATATACAAGAAACTTTTACAGGGCAGGTTTTGAAGAGTTTTGAATGACAAATTGAGGAGTTTAAATTTGATTCTAGATGTAAAAAGGAACCATTGGAAATTATTGAGGTGGGGCAGGGGGGCAGGGTTAAAATGGGAATACTGGTACTTTTGTGAAATCACTGTGGGTGCTGGGTGGAGGATGGAGTGAAGTAGGGAGAAATTTGAGCCAGGAAGACCAATTAGGAAGTTATTATAATCATTCAGGTGAGAAGTGATGAAGGCCTAAACCAGGGTGGAAACTGTAGAGAAAAGAAATGGGGAGAAGGAGATGTATGGGAGAGATGATGCGAGATAGAAATGATGAGACTGGGAAGAGATTGTGGAACAAAAGGATGAGAGTGAGGAGTCAAGGGTTATGGCATTGTTGCATACCTGCTTAACAAGGATAGTTGGTACCCTTCACATTAACAAGGAATTTCAGAAGAAGTGTGGATGTGGGGAGAAGACAATGAGATCTGTTTTGAACCTAAGATGTCTATGGAATATCCATTTTGAAATGCATAATAGGCAGTTTGTAAATCAAGGCTAAATATTTCTAGTCGCCAAATTAATCTAACTGAAGGCAATTTAAAAAAATTCTGTGAATTCTGTTCTTTTGCCTCAGAAACATTTATCTATCCTTAAATTTGGAGAGCAACCATAATTTAGCAGTCAATAGGCTTGGGTCATTGTCCTGGCTAATATGGACACCTACCATCTTTATGATAAATTTTTCAGGTGGAGGGTGGTCCTTTTCTCTGTCCATAAAATGGTTATATTTCTAAAATAGTACCCATCTCTTGTTTGTTATATGTAAAAGCATTTGCAAAACTTTAAAACCTTTTATGGGCAGCTAAGTGGCACACTGGATAGAAGGCCAGGCTTGGGGTCAGGAAGCTTGAGTTCAAATCCATCCTAAGCCACGTACTAGCAGTGTGATCCTGAGCCAGTCTCTTAACCCTATTTGCCCCAGTTTCCTCTTCCGTAAAATGACATGGAGAAGGAAATTACAATTCACTGTAGTATCTTTGCTAAGAAAACTCCAAATAGGGTCACAAAGAGTTGGATACAACTGAAATGACTGAAAAAAAACAAGAAAGTTTTATATCTGTGCAAGGTTTCCATGCTTTGTTGTTGTAATTGTTAACACAAACATTCTCTTTGTTCTGCTTCTGTCTTTTTCTGTGAATGACTGGTCTATTCCATGGGGCTGAGGAAGCCTGGTTTGTGGGACAGATGGGTAGTAAGTTGTCTCTGAAGAGCCCTGGAGAGGCAAATGTATTCCCTAATTCACTATGTTCCTTTCTCCTTGGGCAGCTAGAATGGCTTCTCAACTGGAGGCAGAAATAATCCCAAAGTTTGTCTTTTCCTAACACTCTGGGGCCAGCAGCTGCTACAGCTGTGACAGAGGGCATAAGTGTTCCCTAAGCTATATACCACACAACATGTTTTCTCTTGGAAATGATGTCATGAATCATATTTAGGATTTCAGATCATAAACTCCTATTTTAACTCATAACTTAAACAATTTCAGGGAAAGGGAAGGAGAATGATCAGGAAGAGAACCCCATTGGACAGTATTAGTAGTTGGATTACATCAAAGGGGAAGAATAAATGAGCATCAACAGAACCATGAGTTAATTAGACTTCTCTGGCCCAATGAGAACTCATCCACCATTTTTAGCAATCCTAATGCAGGAAAATGTGCTCCAGGTTCCACACAACTGACACAGAAATGAACTCGTTCGTGATTTGGGAACTAACTTTATTTTAATAGTACTTCAGTGTGTGGTTTAGGCTTTGTTGTCTGAATCATTCTGGATGGTGCTGGAGATGGCAGTCATTCTGATGACTGTAGATTTCAACTGTTTGCATGCTCTTAATTTCTTTGTAGACTGTTCAATGTAAAAACTTTAGAAGGTGTACCAGATTTGTTGCTCACCCATCCATAGAGAACATTCCTCCTCTGGCCAAATTTTTTCTTACTCTTCTGGAGGGATTTTATTTTTCTTGTTTATAAAAATCCCACAAAATCAAACTTTTATTTTCTTTCAGAGATTGTGTTTGATATTCTAGTTACATTTCTATTGTATAGTGCTGGGAAGATTGTGTGTGTGTACATACACACACACATACACACACACACACACACACACACACTGGGAAATGAAAAGGCACTAGCATTAAAGGGGCCTAGGAAAGGCTTCTCGAAGTGGCTGGGATTTTAGTCGAGACTAAAGGCAGTCAAATAATCTAGAAGGTGGAGGTGAGGGGTAAGGGCATTCCAGGCAGGAGAGACAGCCAGTAAAAAGGTGAGGAGTTGGGAGATGGGGTGTTTTGTTTTCAGTTATTTTGTAACATTGAGCAGCTAGGTGGCACAGTGGATAGAAGATTGGTCCTGGACTCAGGAAGACTTATCTTCCTGAGTTCAAATTTGATCTGAGACACTTAATAGCTGTGTGAGCTTAGGCAAGTCATTTAACCCTGTTTGCCTCAGTTTCCTCATATGTAAAATCAGCTGGAGAAGGAAATGGAAAATTAGTCCATTATCTTTGCCAAGAAAACCCAAAATGGGGTCACAACTGAACAACCAGAATAACAACTTTGCAACATTCCTTTTTGATTGTTTTGTAGTTATTGTTATTTTATTGTGGTTTTTAATTATATTTTCATTACTATTGTAGTCAGTGTATATATTATTTTCTTGCTCCTATTTGTTTTATTGCTTTTCTTGGTCCTGTTTTGCATCAGTATATAGAAGTCTTTCCATGCTTTTCTCTGTATTTATATGTTCATCTATTATCTTTATTTTCATTATCTATTCATCATTTCTTACAGAACATGGATATTCCATTCAGCTCGTGTACCACAACTTGTTTAGCCGTTCCTAAATCAATGGGCATCTACGTTCTTTCCAAATTCTTTGCTATTACAGAAAAGTGTTGCTGTGAATATTTTGGTGTTTTTAGAGCCTTTCCTTTTGTCAGTGACCTCTTTGGAATAGATGTCTAATGGTAGGATCTTTGGGTCAAAGGGTACGTAATTTTAGGCATTTTATTTGCATAATTTCCATATTGCTTTCCCTGTGCTTCCTCAAACTGTTGTACCAATTAATTGCTCCATTAACAGTAATTAGTGTGCAAATGGTTCATATTTTGTGAAAGTTCACTTCTATATTATCACTAGAGTGGGTCATATGGAAAGCAGTTTTGTCTCCCAATCAACAAGTCACCGAAGACCCAAAAAAGGGAAGGGTGTGGATCCTGTCATGAAGACTTAAGAAGGCAAAATGGAAAAAAGATGAACAATGCTGTTGCTCGCTTAGTAGTAATCAAAGAATCTTTTTATTATTTGTCAAGACCAAGTTGAAATGATTTCTTATACACTGTAAAATTACGTGCAAAGCCTTAAGGCTATAACAGAGGCACTTATCAAATAAAATGGTTCTCTTAGAAACTCTCAAATCTTAGAAAACAATTCTGTTTCTATTAAAAAATGAAATCCCCTGGTGTTGGAGATACTTGGAAGTTTAGTTAGCATGGACCTAAAAATCTGCAACCATGTGTGCTGGAAATGATAAATACCAAGTGTATTCTACTTTTCTACATACATAAATTTTCTCCCATTCTGGTGACAGCTGATAATCTACACAAGTATTGGCAAGCCACATGATTTGTCTCGAGTAATGCCTTTTTTTTGTTGTTTTTCTGTTTCAGACACTGTCAAAAGAGGAGGTCTTTTTTGAAGTAGATATATTACATACTTGTCCTTCATTTTGTTCAGTTTTCAGTAACATCCAACTCTTTGTGACCCCATTTTGGGTTTTCTTGGCAAAGACATTGGAGTGGTTTGCCATTTCCTTTTCCAGCTCACATTACAGATGAAGAATTGAGGCAAAGAGGGTTAAGTGATTTAATGCCAGCTACTAAGTGTCTGAGGCCAGATTTGAACTCAGGAAGACTCCTCTTCCTTACCCTAGGCCTGACACTCTATCTACTGTACCACCTAGCTGCCCCAACTGTTTCGTTAAAGCCAACCAATTGGGGTTGGTTTGTTTTTTGGAACCTGCATTACTAAGAAATAAATTTTTATTGAAAAGAAGGTTGAGTTATCATTTTATCTGTTTGAGTTTCTGATCAAATTAGAGGGTACAAGGTAAGCTATGCTAAAAAATGGAGAGGACTTTCTTAATTGCATCATATAATTCAGAGTTTAAATAGACTAAAATTTAATTATAGTTAAATATTTAAACTGCATTACATTTTAAATACAATTAAGGTACAGTTAATAAAAGAGGCAGATTATATAACTGGTGATTTATAATCATCACTTCAGATGATTTGACATTCTATTTCTGGACAGTCATAATTACTGAGGTTAATTTACTATGTTTACAGAGTCCAGGAGCATGTAGTGGAAAGGACACTAGACTTGAAGTCAGAAGACTGGGTTTAAGCACTGACCCCTCTGAAATGTGTCAACTGTATGAACTTGGACAGGTCACTTTAACATCTCTGAAGGTCAACTACACCGTCTGTTAAAGACCAGTCCTGTGCTACCAGAGAGGGTCTATTTTGAGGCTTAAACTTATATAAATCAAAGATAATTCATGTGAAAGCATTTTTCGGCTATAAAGCACTATGTAAACATAATGTGGTATTATTTTTATTCTTATATTTGAACCTCTGAAACTTGGATATGTTTGACCGTATTTCTGGCTTTTGGAGCAACGCAGAATATATGTGCTGTTTCTTCTATGTAACAAATATTTCTTGATAGTGGTTATATCTATCCCTTTATTCTTTGCTTTAAATTAAATATTCCCAGGCCCTTCAACTATTCTTTATCTGTTGTGGTTTCTGAATCTCACCATCATGGTCCTACTTCTTTGTACATAACTGGTTTGTCAGTCTTCTAGTTATATTGTTAGCATATTTTCATAACACCCCTTGATTAGATAGGGCCAAAATTAGAGTCATGTGGCCCCTGACTTATACCCCTCTTTAGATTGGCCGAAATTCATTGGTAACTTTTAAATATGATGGATGTCTAACCAGCCAACCAACCAACCAACTAATCTAAACAGCTACACTCTGACCTGAACTGGAGTCAACACAGCTTATATGTGTCAGAAGTTATACGTGAACCTAGGTTTCCCAACACTGTTTTCTCTTCTCCCAAAGGTTCAACACTTTAACATCATTATTCCTTTATGTGGTTACCAATCGTTAAAAACTATGACCTTATAAAAATTTAAACAACAACCTAAATGGCAATGGCAATGGTAAGTATAAGGAGGCTGAAATATGTTAATAGAGACAACTAGTACTTGAAAATGGTGTAAAGGGTATTAAAGAGTAAAGAGGCAATCAGATGGTAAGAATAACAAATGGACAAACAAGTGGTGCATAGTTATCTCAAAGGGTCTCAAAGAACCAGAAGAAGACCTCCACCACATTGGTCAGTACTCCATGGAACATTTATGGGGAAACATGAACAATAATCCCTCATTCTAGAAAGGTGAAAGAATTGTGTCCAGTATCAGCATCAGTGAATTCACAGGTCCACAAAAGTACTTTAACTCCTCTGCCATGATATGCGACAAATTGATCATGTGGGAGCCAATCTGCTCATCTAATATGTTAGAGCAAAGTTATTCCACAAACAGACTAAAAATTTTGAAAAATCATTGAATTAGGGAAAAAAAATCAAGTAATGCTGATCATGTACATAATGATCCTCTCTGAGAAAAGCTGACTGCTGCCAGACCCAAGATGTTTCTAGATATTCATTTGCATAGAGGACATTAGAGAAACCCATAATGGCACAATATTTGTCAATTAATTTCATTCAATCCAGCATAGTTAATGAGAACTGAGAAGTACAAGTTTCAAATTTAGTCTTTGCTGTAAAAGGAAGCATCATCCCATAAGGAAGACAAGGCTTATTATATTTTCTTGAAACAATAAAAGTATTTGTAAAACATCTGTATTAGCAGATGTTTGCCAGGCATAACATTCAGATAGTAGAGAGAACTCTTTTTAAAAAGAGTCTTTTAAAAAGAGCCTATCAATGACAGTATCTGGAAGTCACTGTATTTCTGAACATAACAATATGAACCTAGTGAACACAAAATTGTATCTGACAATAAGCATTGTCACTCAGGGTAAGTAGTATTATAGAAGTGTCCTTGAAATGCTTGTGCAAAATGAAATATCCCAATAGAAACAGTATTTTGTCACTTTTCTTTGCACAAACTGTGCTGATAGAGTCCATTACAAATTTATGTTTGGTATAATCTCAATTGGTCCCTCATGGCAGTAGGGCAAAACACTCGGTTCATCTGCAGTCGATTCAGATTCCGTATACCAAGACTGTTCCCAGCCTTCTCATATCTTTTTTCATGGCCTTTCTATTTCTAACCTCTCACCTAAAGACCTTTATCTCCTCCTCCACCAAAAAAAAAACCCAAACCAGAACAAAACAAACTGAAGACATTAGCTGAGAGTGTCTCCTTCCATGTTCTTCCTCATCTCATCTCACTTTTTCAGACATCTGTTACGTACTTTTTCACTCGTCTCGTATAAAGAGGCAGCCCTGTTCTTTGCCCTGGCCAACCTGTCTATGTGTATCCTTGATCCCCTTCCCTTCCATCTTCTCCAGCAAACTGCCCCTTCAAGAACCTTAACTCTCTTATCATCATTATTATATTTATATCTATTGGCTCCTTTCTTGTTGCATGCAAGCATCCTGTCTCTTATCCTTGAAAAATAAATCCTCACTTCATCCTACCATCCTTACTACCTGTTGCCTTATTTCATCTTCTCGGATAAATTTGAGAAATCTGTCTATGCTAGTTGCTTATATTTTCTCTCCTTATTCTCCTCTTGTTTGTTCAGTCATTTCTGGCTCTTCATGACCCCAGTTGGGATTTTTCTTGGCAGAGATCCTGGAATGGTTCCTTCTCCAGCTCGTTTTTACAAATAAGGAAACTGAGGCTAACAGGGTTAAGTGTTTTGCCCAGGGTAACACAGCTACTAAGAATCTGATTGGAACTCAGGTCCTCTTGATTCCAGGGCTGACCTTCTATTCACTGCACCAACTAGATGCCCATCTGTGAACTATTACTATAATCTTTTAATTTATCTTTCTTCTCAAGTCTCCCTTCCTTCTAATCTATCTTCCACTAAGCTGCCATGGTGATCTTATCTAAAACTCAGGACTGACCATGTAACATGCATTTATCCCTTACACCCCCCCCCAATAAATTCCAGTGGGACCCCTGTCATCTCTCGGATCAGATATAGACTCCTCTGTTTGACTTTTAAATCTCTTTGAAACCTTAGTTTTTTCTACCTTTTTAATCTTCTTACACTTTGCTGCCCTCCATGCACTCTATAATCCAACTCGCTTGCTATTTGTCAAAAAGAACTCTCAACCTCTCCTCTCTTTGCTTTTGCAGTGGGCTGTCTCCCCATGCCCAGAATGATCTCTGCAATGTCCCCGCCCCCATCCCCACTACCTTAGTGTTCCTGGCTTCCTTTAAGCCGTAGTGTGAAGCTGCCCTTCTGTAGTAGGCCTTTTCCAATCTCCCAGTTTCTGATGCCTCCTCCCACTCTGAGAATTCCTTCCATCTACATTGTAGACATCGCATATGTAATAATTTATATCTTGTCTACCCTATTAGAATGTGAACTTCTTGAGGGCAGGGACAATTTTTGCATTTCTTTGCATCCTGAGCATTTGAGAACAGGTCCTGGCACATGGTTTGATGCATTCAACATCAATAGGTAAACTATTTTCTAATCCTGCAGTAACTTACTTTTAGTTGCCATATAACTCTATCTGAGAGACTTGGGTGAGTTAGACTGGTAATGAAAAAGCAAACTCAGTTTAGTTTATTGAGAGAATTTCTTAATTCCATTCAAACAGCTGGCCAAACTACATGGTTTGGCCTAGAAAAGTAGGATGTGACGAAATTTGCCAACTGTTTTTTATGGTCCCGGTGGTTATCCATCTTATTCTTGGTTTCCTTTCATAAATACTCGTTTTTAATATTTTACTAATATTTTTAATTGTTTTATCGTCTTAATAACAGATTTTGTATATTTCATTTGGTTACGTGGTTTCTCTATTAAGAGAAGAAAGATGTTAAATTATAACTCTTTCATTAAGGATCTCTAAAGGACTTTAATTTGTTGTAGCGTAGCATCAAATATATACCCTCTAAACATTTGTCATTAATGTATAGAATGCCTATGCAAATCTTTAAGGAGCCAAGTGATTGATGTCGTGTACTTTTTCTGCTGATTTTAGGTTTTGTATATTTTGCTTCAGTGTAGACAGCAGTTTCTGTATTTGTCTGTGCCTCATAGGCCTGATGCAGAATTACCTAAAATGTTCATTTATTCACTAAAGGCACAGTGGATAAAGACTGGACATTTTGTTCCACTGGTACAGATGACTCCTGTGTGAGGAAATTCCCTCTGCCAGTGTAGGTTGGCACATCCTCTACAATTTATAGTTTGCTAACTGCCCAGAGCAGTAGTGTCAAACTCAAATAGAAATAATGCCACTAATCCATACATATAGATCCCTGCAGGCCACATATTGATTTAGTTTTAAAATGTAATGTTATCTATGTTTTATTGTATTTTTACTTATTTTTTAAAAATACTTCCCAATTACTTTTTAATCTGGTTCAGCCTATTGGAGAATGTTGAGGATCTCAGTGTATTTGACACTTCTGGCCTAGAGCATTGAGAGATTGAATTACTGATTAGATAGCCAGTATGTGTCAGAGGCAAAGATGAAACCTAGGTCTTTCTATCTCCCTGACTCTATTAAAAGGAAAAATTTCCTCTATTAAAGAAAATTGAGAACCTTTAAGAGTTTAGTTCTAATGCTTTATTGTGATTGTCTTCAAAAAGAGTTCAGGACACTATTTTTTATCTAGAATAAAACCTTTTCTTTTTTTTTCCTCAGTTAAATGGTAAACTCTGAAACTCTAGTGAATGGTCATACTAACGACCTGGCCATGGTGCTTGTGTTACCGTATTTTCATAGTCAGCAATGCAATTTGTGAAATGTTTCATTAACTGAATACATTTTAGTTTGAACTGATGGGATTTTCTTTGTAATGGTGGTAAGCTTATTTCATTTGGTTTTGTGATTGAGGAGATGTATACATGAAAGGTCTATAAAAATACCTCCTTAATAACTGTATTTCCATACAATTTCAAGCTTAATGTTGTAGAAAGTTCAGGGGTAATTTTTAGATAATAAGATCAGATTTAGTAAAGTTTTCCATAAATGTCAAATGCCTCCCCCCCCACCCCCCTCTTTTCTGACACGTCTGTCACACAGTAAATTAAGCACTCAGGGAGACATTAACTCTTTCAAGTCATCCTGAGACTGGTCAGGGTGCGACTGCTGGAGTTGAATTAGACACGGGGTTCCATTTTTCTTTTGGTGGTGATGTCTGTGAGGATAAGACAGAGCTGCTTCCAAATGATCCTTTCCCTATTGCATAAGAGTCTCAGCTAATACTTTCAGAAGAACTTTGAAAATCAGGATTCCCTCCATTGACATCAAAGTAGACTGAAAAATGAAGGCAGCACAGCTGAATCGAATTTCAAAGACTAATAGCCATGCAGTTGGGGAAAAGCAGCTATGCAACAACCTGTGCTCTGTCAAAGAAATTTAATTATGGAAAGCGATACTTCAGTGTAATTTGTTAATGGGCGCTCTTTGTGCAAAGAGAATAGTTCTTCCTGGGCACTGACAATTTTATGTATTTTTAGCTCAGTTCTGTCAAAAGGGAGGTATTTCTTTGAATTTCATAACATACAGATGCCTGGAGGAAGAATATCAATGAAGTGGATAGCAGCTTTAAAATTTGGAGTTATTAGAATGCATATCAGGGAAAGTGGCAATAACCCTTCTGTTTCTCCAACAATTTAATATAAGAAATTTGATGCATCGTATTACTGTGTTGTTGAATATGTGAACTTCATATTATTTTGGTGCCATAATCATTCTTTTGTGTCATCCCTGCTGCTATGTTGGCGGGGGGGAGGGAGGGGCAGTGATCTTACCTTTAGAAAGAAAAAACATAGTTAATATTTTTTCCTTTCATATTTCTATTGGCTTTGTATCTCTTGTACAGATGATATTCACATAGTCTTCCCCAGAGAGTGAAAGTAATTGTGTCTATAATGTATTATACATACACTATTTTGAAAGTTGATCACTATAGTTGTTTCTGTAGAAAGTACAAAGATTTTCAAGAATTACTTTGTTGTTTTTTGACTACTTTAATCTATGAGTATGATATTTTATTTATTTTTGTGTGAACTTTTTACATGTTTATGTTTGGAATTACACATTATTCTCGACACTTCTTTTTCCTCACGTTTCCAATTAGTTGCTATCACTTTTTATTTCTTTTCATCTACTTCCATAAGATCTCTGCAATCTAGCCCCTTCACTCTCTTTCTACACTCCCTCAAAGAATCAAGGAAGCCTTCATGGAGGAAGTGGTATTTGAGCTGAGCTTAGAAGCTTTAAATGCTCTCATTAACATCTGCCTGGGCTATGCCAGGTTCCATCCTTCCTCGCTCTGCCAGATTAATCTTCCTTATTTACAAATCTGATCATGCCACTCCTATGCCCCAAATCCTTCAGCTGCTTATCTAATTAACAAAATGAACAAAATAGCCTGACATTCAAAGGCTTCAACAATCTGGTGCCACGCTACACTTTTTTTTTTTAGCATTATCCTTTGCTATTTTTTGCTGCTTATGTTGTATTTGAGCAGGATGGGATAATTAACTGCTATACAAACTGTTTCCTCTTAAGTATCTATACCCTACTAGCTAAGAAAATTAGGCAACATCAGGAAGACTTGGGTTCAAACCCTACCTATGGTATTCTTACTTGCCATATAATGTCTCTTTAATTTGGTTTCTTAATTTGTTAAATACAGTTGTTGTGGGGATAAAATGAGGGGTGTGTGTGTGTGTGTGAAAAGAATTTCAGAGCTTTAAAATTTGGCACAAATATTAGGGTTTTTTTTTTGTCATTTCCTGTGCCAGGAATTCCTTCCGTCAAAAACCTAATTATCCCTTAAATGAAACTCAGATCTTTTCCCTCAGCTCTCACCTACACAAAGTATTTTGGCCTTCTCTGTAAATGTCTTGAATTATCTAATGTTTTCCTGATTTCTGAGTATCCTATCTTCCTACTAGACTGTAAACTCTTTGAGAGCAGATACCGTGTCTTGCCTGAACTTTATATATTCCCACCACCGTATCTAGTCCCAGTGTTCGGCACATGACAAATGCTTAATAACTGTTTTATACTGTTTTGTTGTAATTGAGAGTGATTAGAAATTATAGTACTGTAAGGTATTGTGTTCAGTCATTTTTCAGTTGTGTTGAATGCTTTGTGACCCCATTTGGGGTTTTCTCGGAAAAAACGCTAGAGTGGTTTGCCATTTCCTTCTTCAGCTCATTTTACAGATGAGGAAACAAAGGCAAAACAGAGTTAAGTGACTTGCCCAGGGTCACACCGCTAGTAAGTGTGTGAGGCCAGATTTGAACTTAGGAAGATGAGTCTTCCTGACTCTGGCATATTCACTGGGTTACCTAGCTGCCCTCATACTGTATGGTAGCATTACTCAAACTGAATTTTCTACGATATTTGGCCATGGTACTTTTGGAAACCAAAAGCAGTCTTGATCATTCGAGGCTCTTCTCATTCAAGTTCATTTGCCTTGCTTTTGACTCCTATGATCCGAGGGAACTAAAGAAACAGTTATTTTGCCCTATTTTTAATCGTGTGAAAATTCTGCCTAAGATGTCAGTTAACTTGTTGAATGGGTGATTTAGAACATGAGAAAATACAGGCATCTTCGAACTAGTGATGAGATAGGAAGTTGAAATATTCTTTCAACAGCAAAGAAAGTGTTAAGAGGACACCCAGGGTGAACATTTACTTAATTTCTGCCTGGGGTTGCATAATTTAGGCTAGATCTTTGTAAAATGGTAGTGATCATATAGCCAAATCTCTTTTATTTTCCTGATGTGATAGCTGACACCCTGAGGTTAAGTAATTTTTCAGAGGTCACACAGGTTGTAAAAAAACAGAAGAAGAATTTGAACCCAGGTCCTCTGATTTCAAATTCAGGGCACCCTCCACTATTCCATATTGCTTCCCAAGCCTCACTCTCCCTAAATGTTTTTAACTAATCTATAATTTTCTGTTAAAATCCATTGGGGAAACTATTGTAAAACACTCAATTTAGTGAGACAAATACTCTCAGTGAAAGGAAAAAGGAAAATATTTTCCTTTAAAATTATTGAAAATTTGATTTACTGACAGGAGTTCTCAAAAATACAGTAATTATTTTGGTCATTGCAATGAAAAATCAACTATGCTGTTTAAAATAAATAAGCTCTGTAGGTCTTGGTCATTCATTATCATCAGTTTCAGAAATATTTTACAAAGTTCCTGAAAACATTTCTGAATAGACTGTTTAAAAAAAAACCTGAAAAATAAAATCAATCACACTTTTTATACACACACATACACACACATATATAAAAATATGGTTTCAAGGAATGACATTTATACATTTCATCAAATAATGTTTTTAATTGCTGATATATTTCATAGTGGCAGCTTGGCATAATTAATAGAGAGCCAGCTTTGTAGTCAGGAAGACTTAGATTCAGTTCTTACATTTTACCCATTTTAAGTATCGAACTCTAGGCAAGTTACTTAACCCCATCGGTGGTCAGGGGACTATATGAGGCAGAGTTACAGATGAGTTAATTATCAGTATCTCTTCTCTACCACCTGTAAAATCACTAGTCCATACTGACCTCCCCATAACCCTCCCATATCATATAAAGGATCTACGTATACTTGTTAATTTTGCTAAATGACTTTGTAGGCAAAATTAATTTGAGGTTTTTGTTTCTAGATAATTTTATACATCATCTCTAGCATTATTTTTGTTAGTCTTAATGAAGTTTAATGCAGTTGCATGAGCTAGCCATTCGGGGAATGGAGATTAACTGAAAATGTAGTTTGAGTGGATAGTGATAGCTTTCTCTATGTAAGCCATTTAATAGATTTTAATTCAGATTTTGTTACTCTAATATTTTAGGCATTGAATTCTGTTTTACTGAAGGATTATATAACATTTCCCCCCATTTTCTCTTTTTTGCCTTTCCGTCCTTCAAGATGCAACTCAAGCTTTTTTCTGTATGATCTTGGCTTGGTCCCATGTCCCCTTCCTATTTTTTTTATTCTTTTATGTGTACACTTTGTTTTTCTCAGGAGAATATTAGCTCCTTGAGAGGAGGGATTTGGGTCTTTGTATGTCCATCACCCAGAACGGTATCTAGGCCATAATAGACACATACTGACACTTCACTTTTGGAAATATTATAAGTCACAAGGCTTAGTCACTGTGATGAAGTGAAAGGTGACAAAGTATGGAAAAAAACTTCCTTAGAAATCCCTATCATTGGCAAGAGAATATATAGCCATTGTCCTTCAAAAATTGTAGATGTCAATTTATTCAGCAGTCTCTAATAAAGCTGATACAGAAAAATTTTAATGCCTGCTTAGGTGGATTTATTTGCAAATGTTTGAGGGGGAAAGGATTTGGTTTAAGCTTGAATAAGAGAACTTCTACTGCATGAAAGACTTAAAGAGCTAGTTAGGAAAAATTTCATTTTGTGTGTGTGTGTGTGTGTGTATATATATATATATATATATACACACACACACACACACACACACACACACACACACATATCTATATATACATACATATATATATATATACATGCAAGCAATCATAAGAACAGTGAGTTTGCTTTTTGTAGGAAAGAGGAATGAAATGAAAAATAATAATGACTAATATTTATATAATACCTACTATAGCACATCCAGCCAGGCACTGTGCTGAAGTGCTCTTTAAAATTATTAACTCATTTGATCCTCATAGTAGCCCTGGGAGGTAGATGCTATTATTAGCATCACCATTTGGCTTATGAGGAAACTGAGGCAAACAGAAACTAAGTGATTGGGTCACACAGCCAGTAAGTATAACTAAGACTGGATTTGAACTCAGATCGGCCTGATTCCAGGCTTGGTATTCCATCCACTGCCACCCAGCTACCTTAAGAAGGGCAGAGATTTGCTAGAAGTTATTAACTTGCTAGATTCATTTCTGAAGCATGTGTTCGACTTGGCTGTTTATATGATCAGTGGAAGAGAATTATTAGAAATTACATAAAAATCTAGACTGATAATTCAGCATTAATTTATCTTTAAAGTTAAACTGAATTAGGACTAGCTCAAGTGAAACACCCACATAATAACATTAAAGAATATTTAAATTATTCTCCATTGATTATAGGTTAGAGTTAGTGGCCATGGAAAACCTAATTTACTTTCAAATGACTTGGCAGGCATGACACAGTTTTCCCCAAGTGTTTTCCCAGTGTCTGACTCACTGAGGTGGAATATTTAGCATTCAGACAAGTTGTGGGAGGGGCTCACCCAGCATCGACCCCTGTGTAGGGAGGAAAAATGGGCCATTTTCTCTTCCTTTTTTGCAAATGAGTTTGTTTCAAAGACTTGTCTCCTTCTTGTCCTGCTTCACTCTGACATTTGTATCTAAACCAGACATTGCAGACTCGATAGAGCTGTCTTTTGCTCATTAGCACTGGGGACTTCATCTCTTCTGCCAGTCCTTCATGCCTCATCCCACTCTTTAATATACCAAATTAAACTTAAGTATTTTTTAGCACATTCAGTTAAGGTGCGATTAGTTACTAGAAAAACCATCCCTAGAGATTTTTGTTTTCGGGAAAAATGAGTTGTATATGCAAATAATAAATTTAAAGGTTCACATTATTTTATGCACTGTGTAATGTAGAGTTGTGTCTTAATGGTGAATAGTGACACTCTGGGACTGTGGCGTTGTCCCAATTGGGGGCTGCGTAGTGTGTGTGAAAAGTTATGACGTAGACCATTTCTCTATCCCGTAGATGCATTTATGAAATTTTCCGTGTCTTCTAATGTCTTTCAGATTAAAATGTAATTTGCTTTATTTATATCAATAACTCAAATTATGAATTCATTTAGACCATACCAAATTGAGTAAATTCTTACTAACCCCTAGGCTTTTCTGAGGGAGAGAAAGGAAGTCATCAATCATCCCTTATATCTGTAGCCCTCAATGATAATACAGATATATTAAATTAATTCCCTGATACCTTGCTTCTCAAAGTGTAACCATCTGGTGTTGTATTGTGGAAATTGGTTGAGCCTTGAAGTTCATTAGTCTGAATGTATTTGGGTTTTTTGTATGTCCATTCCAAGCAGCGGGGTAATGAAAAATAAGGGAGGGCATTGTATGAAGAACAATGAGGAGATGAGCCCAACTACAAAAGATCGTTTTTCTTGGAAATAGCAACAAGGATGCGTAGGGAAGGGTTGGGACATAATATGAACAGTCTTGAAAGCCACTCTGAGAAGTTTAGGCTTGATTTGATTGATAAGCAGTTGGGATTCATTATGGATCTATCAGCAGGGAGTGATGTGACAAGATAAAAGTGGTGTTACAGGAAGATTAATTTGTCCTTTGTATACCATGCATGCCAAAGGGGTAGAAGGACTAGAAGAAAAACAGTTAGGAGACAGTTAAATAGGAATGAAGTGATAAAAGTCTCAACTAGCTGTTAATGAAGATTTATAGTGGTGTGTATACGTTAGGTGCAATCGTCTCATTTGTGCATAGTTCTTGGGTGTGCCAGTGGCAAACTTAATAACACTTTCTGAATTAGACAAATAGAATTAAGAAATACTAAAGTTTAGTTTTTTAGAAATAAGGTCATGAATGTGCATCTGTGTAGCACCTGCTATGTGCAGACCTCTTTCCAAGTGCTTTTCCAACTATTATCTCATTTGATCTGCAACCCTGGGAAGCAGCTGCTGTTATCATTCCCATTTTACAGTTGAGGAAACTGAGGCAGACTTAACCAGCATCACACAACTGGTTAGTTCCTGAAGCTGCATTTGAATTCAGGTCTTCCTGACTCCAGGCCCAGCATTCTCTCCACTGAATCATTTGCCTCTGGCTAGACAACAGTTAAATAAGTATTTGGGGGAGAGGGAAGTTGGGTTACATTTTTTTTTCCAAAAACTAAACTGAATACGTGTACATATTTTAGCCACACTTACAACAGTATAATCATTCTTCTATTTTTGGTTTGTATTACAGTGAACTTTAGCAACTGCAATGGAAAAAGGAAAGTACAGTATGAAAGCAGCGAACCAGGAGATTTTAAGGTGGATGAAGATGGAGTGGTTTACGCAGCAAGGAGTTTTCCACTTGCTACGGCGCATGCTAAATTCCTGATCTATGCCCAGGACAAAGAAACTCAGGAAAAGTGGCAAATGGCAGTGAAACTTAGCCTTAATCCGACAATCACAGACAGCCTAGTGAAGGTACTTTTCGCAAATCATCATTGGTGATTCAATCTTAAAATCTGATTTTAAAAAATATAACTTGGACATCTTCCACTTATATCATACTAATGGAGTACTAGTCCTTAAATAAATTTTAGACTGCAGTTGCCTCAACGAAATTTCGTACCACTTTATTTTAGTCTTGCAAGACATTTAGACTGAATTTTAAGCATATAAAAGTTGTAATCGAAATATTTGTTTGCATTTTGAGATTTATAGCTATGCTTAAATTACAAATAGTTGTTTCTTTATTTTTAAATTTCTTGAAAGCATTACAGTATTTATTCAAGCAGTTAAATATAACCACAAAATAAACAATTCTTTGCAAGGTATCATCCATCAAGTTTATTAGATGGGAATTGCAGATTTACAGCAGAAGCAGGAAAGCATTCCTGGCAAGGAGTATTGGTTTTGTCTTGTTCCTTAATAATCAAATTGGAGAGTGTGAATTATTTATATCCAGACTTTTAGGAAAGCTATACTCCCTCTGGTGGAAACTGTTATGAACCAAGATAAAATAACTTAATTGTAGCCCATCAGAGTACAGTTAAATAAATAACTCCTTCACTAAACTGTCATAATAATGTTTTACTGAATACTCTATTTCTTTTACTTTTATTTAGAAAAAAATGAGGAGGGGAGGACACCGCTCCCCCCTACCTTCACCCTAGATATTCTAAATTCCAAGGTTTTTAAGGAGGGCTGAAAAACTACTTGATGTGTGGAGAGATATTTTATATATTGTGCATTTATGTATGTATTATACTTATTTATACAAGTAGGTAGGAAATAGCCTTTGCTATCACAAATGATAATAATGAGATTCTGCAGTCAATTCTGATTTTATTAAATATTTGTTAAGTGACCTTGTTTCGTTGGAGGAAAAAGAAGCTACTGACTAACGACTTGGAAAGATATGCTTTTGTTGAGTAGGTTCATGCTAGCCAACTAATGTACACACTTTCACAGAAGCAGCGAGTGATAATGGCTAAAATGTCTGCAGATACAGAAGGAAACAGAAAGAAAATGTTGGCACCCCACAGAGATTAATGTCCAGTGTGAAAAGTGGGTCATCTATAGCATCCATCATGGCTGACATAGGTTTAGAATAATTACAGCATTAATTCTGTGGGATTTAATAGGGTCATAAATATTTGAGACATTCCTTACCAGTATGTATTAAACTTCTCTTGGAACTCAAATTATATTTTAGCACACCAAGATTTAAATTTAATGTACAGTAGCACATTACCTGAACTGTGGTTCCAACTAATGAGGAATATATAAAGGGGAACAATTACATTGCTCAATATTGCTCAATATTAAGTACTATCCAGTTGGTTTATTGAAACAGAAACCGGTTTACACATTTGTGG
Source organism: Phalanger gymnotis (assembly GCA_028646595.1). Classification (NCBI taxonomy): domain Eukaryota; kingdom Metazoa; phylum Chordata; class Mammalia; order Diprotodontia; family Phalangeridae; genus Phalanger; species Phalanger gymnotis. The sequence continues at coordinate 212,762,984 of CM053622.1, read as the reverse complement.
CACAGAATAAATTGCTTGTGGTTCAGCTTTCAAATCAAATCGAGAACATACTTCTAAACCTTGTTTGATTATTTATTGTTGTCATTTTTTGTTTTACTTTTTCTGTTTTTATAGGGCTTTAGAGAGAAAAGGAGTTTCCTTTTCTTACTCCTTGGTAAAATTGCATGCCTCTTTTTGTCTAGCCATTGTTTTGTCATAAAGTCACAGTTATATAATAATACTGATATATCTGAAGATATTATTTACACTAATATCCATAGCAACATGTTATTTAATTTTAATCCTTTTTAATGCAAAGGAACCTCAAGAAATTGAAGAAATTGTATTTCCAAGGCAGTCATCAAATCATAATGGCTATCTACAAAGACAGAAGAGAGACTGGGTCATTCCTCCAATCAACTTGCCAGAAAACTCCAGAGGGCCTTTTCCTCAGGAGCTAGTCAGGGTAAGTTAGCAAAATTTTAGACCTGATTCACAGTTTGGCTGAAAAGAAGACTTAAGCTTCTAATTTTGGTTTTTTTTGTTTGTTTGGGGTGAGAGGGTTGATCCATAGGCCATGGCGGTATGCTTCCTTGCTGGGTTTTTAAAGGATTCTCCTGCTGGCTAATCAATCATTTGCCCCCCAAAATAGAACTTGAGGCATTTATCAAGCCCCCTACTCAAGAACTGCTAGTTGCTCCCTATTCTCTTTATTCATAAAACATATACTCCTTTGCTCATTATAATCTGGCTCCAGCCTACGTTTCCAGATGCTCTTAAGAGCTTACTCCATCACAGATACACTCTGTGTTGTAGCCATGTTAAGCTAATTGGTCTTCTTTGAACTTGACTTCCCACGTTTTAACCTCTGTATCTTTGCACAGGGTACACTGTATCCTCACCTTGCTTTTCATAAGCCATAGCTTCCTCCAGGAAGCCTTCCCTGATCCCTCTAGTCAAATATCCTCTCTCCCACCTCAAAATATTTTGTATATATACAGTTTATCCACCTTGCATTATTCATCTATGCCAAAGTCAAGTTACCTACACTTGGATCCCCGCCCTTTCTACTTGGTAAATAGATTGAAGAATAGGCAATTGATAGAAATACTGATGGTGGTGGATGAATGTGTGTGTGTCAAAGCTTTGTATAGCAGTTGAAGTTTAATTTTTATTTATTTTGCATGAATTACAGTGGGTGCAGAAAAATTGCACAAATTTTCATCTTTGTTGAAAAAGTACTGACCCATTTATTCAGAGAAAGTACATGGTTCAGAAATGCGTAATATTGTTATTCATTAAAGTATAAACTTTTTTTTTTGGCATTTCAAACCCTTTTCATTTTGGCTGTATACTGACTTTCCAGATTTATTTCACATTACTTTTCCTCACCTACTCAATTGTATTGCTGTTCTCTGTACATGATGTTTTTTCCATCTTTTGCTTTTAAACATTTGCACGGGCTATACCTCATGTCTCAGATGTTCTGCCTTCTCACCTCTTTCTAAATCAATTCCTTAAAGGCCCAAATTGCTGATACCTCTAAATTATTTTATTATATATTTTGTATTTATTTATTTATTTATATGTAAAGGTTTGCTAGTAAATGTTTGCTAGCATGACATAACTTTCAAGTTTAATCCTCATTATTAGCATTTTCTGTACCACTTTTTTAAGTCTAGACAATCAAAAAAAATTATTCAAGCTCTAATTTGTATTATTTGCTGATTTCTGGGATGTAAATGTTCGCAGCACATCCCTGCATATGTATGTATATGTATATATGTGTATACATGTATGTTTATATGTATGTATATATCGTTGTCCCCTCAGTAGCTTGTAATCTCCTTGAAAGCAAGTGTTTTTGTTTTGTTTTCTTTTTGTCTTAATATCCTTAGTGCCTAGCATATAGTGCTTGGAACTTAGTAGGCGCTTAACAAATGCTTGTTAAATTGATTTGAAAATAAAACCTTTGTCTTTTCTGTTCGTAATTTACTAAAGGCATTGATTATTGGTAAATCATTTGTGCTTAATTTTTTTAAATCCCATTTTATTATTGTATCAAATTGACACAAACCTACAAATGAAATAATTTCATGTATCAGTTACATGTCTAGAGTCCTGTCTAAAACATCCCTTGACTGCTTATGATTTTCTCACTAGATGAACCTTGAGCAGAAATACCAAGTTAGTTAAGTTTATCTTTGGTGTTCTGCCATTTCCCTTTGCAAAGCTCTCTCCTACTTCCAGGTGCCCCTTTGTGATTAGTCATAATCCTCCCAAGACTGTTTGCCTTTTATAGCTGGTGCTTGTTAAGCCCAATGAGTTCCTTAATTTTGCATAAAATGTTTTTGGTTTTTTTATTACCTCCTTTTAGGCCAGAAGGAAAAATCACCCTCCCTATTTCATTCTGCCCACATGCACAAATAGGGGCCAAAAGTTGGTTTTACATTTCTGAAAGATTTCAAAATCTTTTTCTAAGTCCAAGATACAACGTGTAAGGGATGTTGACAAAACTTCTTGTTTTTATTTCCCAACATTAATTGCATTCCACCTCATTTTTCCCACTTGCACACATACCAGACAAATCAGTTCTTACTGTATTTTTGTAATGACTTCCTAGTTGTTTTTTTCTCTCATGTAGCCTCTCTCTATTCCAGTCTGTCCTAGACAGTGCTGCCAACGTAGTTTTCCTGAATGCAGATCCAACCATGTGACTCTCTACTCCACTCTAGTGGTTTCCCATTGTCTCTAGGATAACATTTTAAACTCTTCTGTTTACCTTTTAAAACCCTTTTAAAGCCAGGCCTCAACCTGTCTTTCCAGCCTTAGTGGTCATTCATTACTCTCCCTCCTGCCATTGTACAATCCAGCCAAACTGGCCTTCTCCCTGATCTTCACACAGGCTGTCCCTCTCTATGTCTTTGTACTGGCCATCCCTCTTGCCTGGAATGCACTTTCTCCCTACCTTGACCTCATAGAGTTCCTCTGTTCCTTTAAGGTATAACTCAGGAACCTTCTGCATGAAGCTTTTTCTGAGCACACGCACATGCGTGTGCACACACACACACACACACACACACACACACACACACACACACACACCCTCCTTGCCTTAACTACTAGTTCCCTCCTTCTTACATTACTCTATTTTTAACTATCTTCTGTATTAGCATTTATTTACCTTCCGTGTATGCTATATATGTATTTGCCCCTCCCATTAGAAGGTAAGACACTTAAGATTTTTTTTTCGTTCTTTGTACTCACATCCAGAGTACCTAATTACAATGCCTAGAAAATAGTAGGTGCTCCATTAGATTGTCGAGGTCCTTGTGGTGACGGACTGTTTCCTGCCTTTAAAATTTTTTTTAAAATATCCCCAGTGCGCACAGTGCTTGATACATAGTAGGTGTTAATGTTTATTGACTCACTTAATAAATACTTGTTGAACGATCAGTGATTTGGTAAAAATGTCAGCACCACAGACGTGCATAGAATCTTTACTTCCAGCTTAAGTAAGAACATTGGTAAGCTTACAAATGATGATTTTTGAAACAAGTATTATGGGCAAACAGCTGTGTCCAAATCATTTAAAATCTTGTGATGAAGAGATGTAACACATTTCTGAGTTTAAGACATTACATCTAAGAAACCTCCAACAAGGAGGTGGTACTTTTGAAAAATGGTAAAGCTTCTAAAGTTGTACTATTACTACACTACTTCTAGGTAGAATTCTCCTAGAAGTTAACACTGACCTAGTCTTCCTTGTGAAAAGTGTCCATCTTCTTTAAAAGCCTAACAACAGGGTACAAAAAAGAACAAAAATGAAGAGTTTCATTGCTGTGGCTTGTTTTCTGTAGGTGATTTTTCTGTGAAAATATGATGTGAAAGAGAGAAAGAAAGAAAGAGAAAGAAAGGGTCTGAAGAAGAAAGAAAGAGAAAGGGAGTGAAGAAGAAAGAAAAAGGAAGGAAAAAAGAGAAAAAAAGAGTAACTTTATACCTAGAAAAGGGCATGAGAGCTCACATACTATACTTTTGATAATGAGCTCATTTAGTCTGTTCTTGGTTTAATGTGATTGTCTTTTTGATCCCTAGATTAGATCTGATAGAGATAAAAATCTTTCACTGCGATACAGTGTGACTGGACCAGGAGCTGACCAGCCTCCAACTGGTATCTTCATAATCAACCCTATCTCTGGTCAGCTGTCAGTGACAAAGCCTTTGGATCGGGAGCAAATAGCACGTTTTCATGTAAGATATTTGGTGACTGGTAATTGTAGATAGCCTGCTTCACTTTTGTGTTGAATAGTGTATTTTAATTTTCACTATTTTCTGCTAAGATTTGATTTTCAGAATTGTAATATTCAATTACAGCTGTAGCTATTAAATTTCACACTGGAGAGAGTGTTGTATAATGAGTAGACAGTGCCAGGAGTTAGGAAGACCTGAGTTTAAATGCCACTTCTGACACTAGTACTTCTGGTATATCCCTAGAGCTTATTTCAGCATGGGCCAAGAGCTGGTTTAGAATCAAGAAAACTTAGTTCTGTTGCTTATTATTTGAGTGACCTTGGACAAGTCATTGTACTTCTCTTAGACCTCTTCCAGTTCCAGATTTATGACCTTATGTACTAAGTCATTGATAGATTGTAATTCGCCTTAATGGAGGTAATTCTAATATCTAATTTTCCCTGCCTTGATGAAATGACAATGTCCTATGTATTTGTATATTGAACTGAACATTACTACTAGATTTGAATAGCAAAATACATGTTATATGATGTTTTTGAGCAAAAGAAGTACTAAGACTTAAAATATTTTTGTGTACCATGAAAACATTTCCTCCCAAAATTCTCATTCCTGCTTCCACGTTTTTCATTACACAGAATACCTTTTAAAAAACATAGAACCCTAAAGCTTTATCATTACTAAATCTGTTAGTATTAATATAATGAGAAGTTGAAAGGAAATGTTATTTTTTATTATTTCTATGAATTCACAATATTTTTACAACGTAAGAATATGGTCTGTTCACCAGTTTTAAGTCTAGTGAAATTGTTTTGTTTTCTAATTGCTCTTACAGCTGAGGGCACATGCAGTGGATATAAATGGAAATCAAGTAGAAAATCCTATTGACATTGTCATCAATGTCATTGATATGAATGATAATAGACCAGAATTCTTACACCAGGTTTGGAATGGAACAGTCCCTGAAGGATCAAAACCAGGTATCTGAAGAGATTAATTTTCATATTTCATCAAGAAATGCTGCTTAATTGAGAGGTGGCTTATAAAGTGTTTGAAGGATCACAGGTGTCTAATTTTATTTGCTTCTGTTCTGGATGCTTTGGGTACAAATAGATATAATGGGGAGGGGGTAATATATGTGTTAAAAAATAAATGAAAAAAGATGATTATACTAGCCCACAATGATTTGTCCCCTTCTCTGAATTCTGATGCTATCATTCATCATTCCTATAATATCATTCCTGTAGCGTCAGCAAGTTACAAGAAACTGTAGAGGTTAATAATAACCTGTGCAAGGTGAGCTTCCACCATTACTTTTAAAATTATACCACACCATAAAGATGCCTAGATAGTATGTTATGCATTTGCTTTCTTGCTTACACAGTTGTTTAGCTAACAAGAGGCTGTTATTAAGTGTTCTTTGGGTGACCTCATCAGGTATCACTTTGGAATCCTCTAGAATAATTGATAATAAACTACCAACTCGTTAGCCACTAATACACCAATAAACTTGTTTGTATGATATTTAAGTAAGATTTCAGATGTCTTATGTTTGTTACTTAACATAGTCCTTCATTGACAAAGTGGATCTTTGTCTATTCTACCTTAGCAGGAACCAGAATGATAATAACTTGTATTTTTATAGTGCTTTAAAATTTACAAAGTACTTTTCCTCATTTTCAAACCAAAAAAATTAATTAGTTGGTTACCCACCTCACAGAGAGAATCAAGTATGCTTTCTTTTTGCCAAAGTCCAATTTCTGGCCCTTTGTCTCTCCCTCAATTAAAAAGTCTACAGAAGACTTGGAACGTGAAAACTTGGGACAAAAACAGCACTTACCTCTGTTATTGTGAAGCTCAAATGAGATAATATTTGTAAAGCATTTGGTATAATACCTAGCAAATACATTAGGTACTTAATAAAGGCTTATTCTTCTCTTATCGTCTATTAACTTGTGAATCGAAAGTTGACTATAATAGGATTATTTTTAAATAGTTAAATACTTAAGTTTAAATCGACTGGTCTCTCTTAATTTACCTCTTTTAAGATAATTCCATTTCCAACTGGTCATGACTGATGTGAACTCCCCCATACTGTTTCTCCCTTAGGGCTAACATGAAAAAATGTGGATACATGAATGAGCCTACCAGTCCTTTTTGGAGTTTTGGAAAACTTTTTTATTTATTCATTCATTCTTTCAACAACTATTTATCCTATTATTCTTACTTTAAAAGAACTGTGACTGTGACTCTTAAATCGAACTCTATTCTAAGCATTGCTGCCTGTGTAATCTGGTTCAGAGTACTGATGGTGACTCACTTCTTACTAATTACGATGTAGTATGCAGGCAAAAGATTTAAAATTTCATGGTTCAACTACTGAAAAAAGAAAAATAATCTATAGGGCATACCTGGAACTTAAATAAAAACTGCTACTTTCTTTTTCAAACGAACTACTTTAATGAGATTTTAAAGAAGTTTAGCTTAAGATAACCTCTTTTAAAACATGGATATAGAGAAGAAAAATAAATTCATGATTTCTTTATTGATATACGTTCATATTTCAGGATGTTAAGCCTTGTTTCGGAAAGAAAATCTAAGTCATTATTTTTTAAAATGTTGCATTGTTTTATTGGTACAGACGTAGACTATACCTCTAGATTTTGCACACTTATTGTTTATGTTTATGTTGTAGATTTTTTGAACAACTTTGTGACCCTGGGCAAGTCATTTGCCTCTCAGAATTTGTTTCGTCATATATAAAATGGGTATAAAACGTGTACTACTTATTTCATTTCCTTTTGATGATGGAGTATGGTGTATCAGAAAGAACACTAAATTTAGAGTAAAAGGACTCTCATGTAATACCCATGTGACTATGGGCTAGTCATTTAAACTTTCTGGGACTCAGTTTCCTCAAATGTAAAATGAAATGGTTGGTCTAAATCAGTGATGTCAGATTCAACAGGGGATCACTAAACCCTACCTAAGGATCCCTGTGGGCTCATATTAACTTAGAGAATTACACATTAAAAATTTTCGATGTTCTTTCATTTTTTAATTTATTTTGTTAAATATTTCCCAATTTCATTTTAATCTGGTTTGGAGGGGCCCCGAGTTTGACACCTCCGGTTCAGATGATCTCTAAAGCCTCTTCCAATTCTAAATCCTTGATGAACAGACAATAAATTTGGCCTGTTTTTTTTTAAGATTGCCTGAGGAAAGATAAGAGTACATGGAAGCTTTTAAGAATGTTGTTCTCTTGTATTTTTTAAACTAATGCAGTACTTTCCATTGACATCCCTATTAGAGAGTCTAAAAAGTTTGTTTTAAGTAAGAGTAAAAATTTAGATTTATCAAAGGAACTAAATTGGTGTTCGTAGCTAAAGGCCGTAGATTTTCTGCAATCTTGGTTAACTAGAATAAACTATTTCTCTGATATTTGTTCTGCCTTTAGGAACTTACGTGATGACAGTGACTGCCATTGATGCTGATGATCCAAATGCCCTCAATGGAATGCTGAGGTACAGAATCCTGTCCCAGGCTCCAAGCAGCTCTTCACCCAACATGTTTACAATCAACAATGAAACTGGAGATATTATCACGGTGGCAGCTGGACTGGATAGAGAAGTAAGCTGATACAAACCTATTTTATCCTAAAAGTTTGCTTCTTTTCATAGGATCTAAAATGCCATTATCTAAGTATTTGACTTTTGATGAAAATATTCTTTCTCTCCTTTTCCAGGGTTAAAATATTTAAATGAATGTCAATTTACAGATAATTTTATATTTAAAATATATTTCTTATGATAATATATCTGTTAATCTTTCTGTGCATCGCATTCAAGCTTTTCATGTTTGGCTTTTTTGATAGGAGGTGCTATGATGAATTAAAGTAAAAATGATAGTAAAATATAAATAGCAAGAAATTAGGGACTATATTTAGCATTTTGATATTTTAAAAGTCATTTCTTGATATTTTGAGACAGTGCACAGTATGAGAGTGTTTTAATTTCAGAGAAGAGTAACTACAGTATTAGAATTTGCTTCTTGACTTAATAAATTTTGAAAACCACTATTTTGCTCATTCCACTTAGTAGTCTTTTCCCTTCCCACAATACAAGTCGTAGATTGTCAAAGTTATCCAAGCAGAGGCACATTTTCAGCTTGGGTAGATGTTTCTGTGTAATTCTATAACATTTTTGAAAATTCTAACGATAGCTTCCATTTGAAAGCATCAAGATATCATTGCAAAAAATTCCCTAGTATCAAGAAATGAATATTATGGTTAATTAAAATGTTATATACACACATATCTGTATATATGTATATGTAGACGCACATACATATACACATATTTATGCATACATACCTAGTTATCTATATATATTGATAGTATATGAATATGGGTATATGAACCTTCAATTCTAGCCCATGCAGTACCCTCATCACCCTGCTAAAAAGCACACAAACAAACCCCCAGATCATTTCCATCTCTGGTAATTGGTTCACACTTTTTTTTTCTGTATAGAATAGTCTTCTGCATTTTCCCCTATCCAAATCATTCCTTTTTTTCAAGTTCCAGTCTTCTAGCTCCAATACTTCCATCACTCTTTTGCTTTGCCGCTCCGGCCCCCAAGTTGATCTCTTGGCTTTTTGGGCTTTAATGTTTATTATCTGTACAGCTCACTTTTTTTACTTAAAAAATGGTAGAAGGTAGAACACAATTAACTTTTTTGTCTCGTCTACCCAACTAGTCCCTCTCTTTGAGGGCAAGACTATGTCTTATTCTTAATTTTGGAACTCCCCTCTCACCTACTAAAGAATCTTGCACAGTCTTGAGGTTATAGTAAGTACTTGTTAAATATTTGTCAAAATGAATTGCTAGCATTTTCAGTGAATAAAATGCAATTAATATAGCTAAAGCTATTATACTGTTTAATATAGTTGATGATTCAAAAAAACTTTAGGATTATAGAGACTTGGGTCATTGTGAATATGAATTATCAATATATGAATTTATCAAAATGTCAGTGAATGAAAGATATGATAGACACATCAGCTTTTCATATGGAATGTATCACACAAAATCTCCTTAAAATAGAATGGCTTATAACTGTTAAGAATGTCAAGAATTTGGATTTCACGGATTTTTAAATTGACATGTTAGCATTGATTTGAATTGGATGAGATAAAATTTTACTATTTATATTATACATATAATATATATACAAAAAATGAGTGCTAGAGCCTTTAATAAAGTGATAAGAACCCATGAGAATTGCTGTGTTCACTACTAAACTAAGAGGCACATTTAGTATAAGATATATGTCTATTAAATTATACCTATTAACATCAGAGTGCTGAAGATTCTTATTTAAAGAACGTCTTTAAGTTAGAAATTGTTGAAATGCATTTAGATTTTGTAATATTCCTCTCAATTCTGTTATTTCAAATCAGAATGACATTTTACCTCTTAGAGAAATACTGTTTTAATGTTGATAAACATAGGCAGAATGACAATTTAAAAATCAGATTCTTAGTTATTTTCTCTCAAATGCCAGCTAATAGGGTTAGCCATCTATCTTATCTTGCAAGTCTTACTGCATTTCTGTTCTTCATAGATAGTCTGTGGTTCTGACATGCAGACATAGGATTCTAGCTTCCTTTAATCACCAGATAATCCCATCATGATTCTGAATTTTAATGTTGGAAGAGACTTTAGGGAGGTCATGCAATCCAATGACGGCAGTGTACAGATGAGGACACTGAGGCCCAGGGAATTTCAATACTATGTTCTCAAGGCCGCATAGTTAATTATGCAGCCAAGACTGAACCCAAATCTCCTAAATACAGGTTCAGTGATCTTTATTTTACGTTGTATGTTCTCATCACTGGTCAGTTCTAAAACTGGGAACATGTTGGAAAGTAGAAGAAAGGATTAAAGGGAAGGAATCAAATTACGTGGTTTGGAGAATAGAAGGCTTCGGTGAGACTTTTATCACAGGGTGTTTGGTAACAAGTCATTACCGAAACCAGAAAGGAGGTGAGACTGAAAAAATAAAGTTCTGGAGCTTGGCTAGGTCTGAAAGGAATTTCATGAAAGGAATGTGATGTTAAGGAATATTATAAATTCTTCTCTGATATTCTGATATTGTAACCAAATTTTCACCCATCTTTAATCATTTATGGTACTCCATATTGAAGACAAGGAGATAGATATGTTGGTTGACTTGTTAAGACTTTTTTCCAGTCTGATGGAGATTCTTTGATTTGTTTTTTAAAGAAATCCATTTCTCCTCTTTCTCAAAATTGGTTTCAATGTCATTTTCCCAGGATATATAATTCTAAGAACTCTTAATGATGGAAATATTTTTTAATAGTTTTCTTTTATAGGGAAAAGTCTATGCTTTAGCTTCTTCAAACCTAATATCAACAGGCTGGATGTGAGGGAAGAAGTTTCCCCATGTCCCTGAGTGCTCTGGAGATGTCGTCAACTAGAACTAAGTTTCTGAACAGCCATATGGCTTTATTTTTACTCTTGGTGATACAAAGATATCAGCCAGGCATCTATTTTTACTATACTTAGAGCAGTGATAGCTTTTCATAACCAATTGCCATCTCCCTAAGTTATATAATTTGCTTTGAATTGTTAGGCTAGAATATACTATTCAAAGACCAATGGACAGACCCCTTGAATTAAAGGACATCTTATGAAGCATTTAGAGAAAGAGGAGATTGTCCAACAAATGATGGTGTTCTGGAGACATCTCGAACTGGGCTTTTCAAGCAAATTGTTAGATTTTCAGTGTAAGATTTTATACCTTGGACCAGGGTTAGGAAACCTTTGGCCTCGAGGCTATATATGGCCTTCTAGGTCCTTGGGTCCGGCCTTTGGACTGAGTCCAAGTTTTGCAGAACAAATCTTTTTCTTAAGGGGATTTGTTCTGTGAAGTTTGGATTCAGTCAAAGTGCTACACTTGAGGACCAAGGAGACCACATGTGGCCTCAAGGCCATAGGTTCCCCATCCCTGCCTTGGACTTTAATTGGCAAACACTATAAATCAGGGTTTGATGCATTGTTTTGTTGATCGTCTAGACTTAAGAAAGTATGGGGGAAATGTTAATAATGCAAGTTAAACTTAAAAATATATCGTGCATACTTTTTTTGAGAGCCAGTTGTTAAACATTTATTAGCACAAACACATTATAAGAAATTTTGAAGCTGTATTCTTTTGTAAAGAAAGTGTCCTTTTATAGCTTACTAAATTGAAATGTCAGGATTTGAAATGAGGTAAAATTCCAAGTGGCTACTACCATTGTTCTTAGTTCTCTTAAAAAAAAAGTAATATTTTGTGATTTTTTAAAAAAATCCTTTCCCTTCAAAAATTCTCTATGAAGTAAGTAGCAATATACTATGTCTCCACGTAGGAAGAAGTTTGGACTTTTTAATGGTTTTTTTTTTAACACTTCATATATTTTCTTTTTTTCTGAGAATTCTCTTCTGTTGCTGCAAATAACAGCTAACAAAAGTGACATTTCAAAGTCATAACAAATGCTTATCTTCATGGTTTTCAGCTGGGAGGCTGAACTGAATTCCCTGCAATAATCTTTCACTAACCATGAGAGCACTAAGCTGAAACGGCACTCTGGATTGGAAAAGGAAGCCGTTGAGAAATGTTTTAACCTACGTAAGCATTATAGTGAGATGTTATGGGTTAAGAAAAATGAAAGTGGCTCAGCCAGCTGTATTCCTGTCTTACTTACATTAACAAAATGGGTATTTCCTTTCCTTTAAAAAAAAAAAAACTCGAAGTAACACAGACTGACATTTGGGTGGGCAGATGATGTAAGAATCTAGTCTGTGAGTTTTGAACTATCCTCTTCTTTTCCCTGCCCCCTGATGACACCTAAACCAGTGCTGCATTTGGGTCTCTTCTGTTGGAGCTATAACTATACCTTGAGAATGGGACTCAGTTTGGCAAATTGCATGAAGAAATAGGGTGCTGAAATTTGAAGTTTGAGTTTATACTGAATAGAAAGGGGAGTTATGTTGTTTGAAATGCTTGGATATTATGAAAATGATGAAATTTCCTATAGTTTTCCCTTTCCAGTTTTGCTCCAGGGAATTCAGATGTTTCAGCTCTACTTTTAGGAATAGACTTAAGAGAATTTTAGAACTGGATGGGTAAACTTATGGATCTTTGAGGCCCACTTCTATTTACAAAGAGGTGAAATATTTCGGCTAAATTTACAGGACTAGTAAGAGATTGAGCTGAGACTAGGTCCCAAGTTAATCTGACTCAAAATCTTCTTCATCTTACATCACAGCATCCGTACTACTCCCAACTCCCTAACAGGAAGCTTTGACAGGTATACCAGTGGCCTAATAGATCACTTACAGGTCTTTAGGTTTCCCCTGGATATGTTGAGGTTCAATTCATTTGTAATTTTAAAATTCATTCTAAGTTCCAAAAACTACATATTCTTTTTAAATCATGATTATTTGCATACCTACAATCATTTACTAAGCAGTTAAGAATGATTTCTCTGTGGTAGCACAGATAAGAAAGAGAAAGGTGAGCCACTAATTTGATTTTGACTCCTTTGAAGGCTATGTGACCTATTTGTAGCCGTAAGATTGAGAAGAACTTTTGGTCCACTCCAGACACGTCTATACGCTGTCCATATTTTCTTTTTTCTTCCTTACTTTTTGGGTTGTCTTCATTAGTGTTGTCAACTATATATAGGCCTTGAAACTGGTAGACTAGGAAATGAAATTGAAATAAGTTGATTTTGTTGGTTGCTCCTGGTTTTGGTAAAATGCAAGTAGAGGGAAACCTCATGAAAGCAAAGGCAAAGTGAAGTTCAGGATTATCTGGTCTTCACACAGGTACATGATGCTTTCCTCCACATATGTGCTGTGCATGAAGGAATGGAGGTATATTTATAATACAGACACCACTCGAGGCATTTCAGGTGTTGTTAACAAGAATGAATAAGACCCTAAACTCACTGTGTAAGACCATATATTCACTATATAGAATACCTCATCTTGAGGAATTAGTTTGTCTAACTTGTGTTGGCATCCTTATGTGTTTTTAGAAAGTACAACAGTATACGTTAATAATCCAAGCCACAGACATGGAAGGAAACCCAACATATGGTCTTTCAAACACAGCAACGGCTGTCATCACAGTCACAGATGTCAACGACAACCCTCCCGAGTTCACTGCTATGACTGTAAGTAGAGTTCGACATTTGAAAAAGTTTATGTTTGCGGAACCATTACTAAGAAGCTTTGCTACATAATGTAAATGCATTCACTGTATTTGGAATTTTCTTATTCTCTGGAAGTAACAATGATAGTCTTCATCACCACATCTTTAAATAATGTCCAAAGCATCAGATTCCTGGTAGGTTCCAGGTAGACCAGTTAGTTATATGCTCATGGAGCAACTTAAAAATGGTGGCCTATCAGATTTTGTCCCCTTTAAATGAAGCAAAAGATTTTTCAGGCAAAATCACCTCTCTGACTTTGATCAGATCCTCAGTTCTTTAATTCATAGTTGAGAATTATTTGTCCATGGTCCACTTTTTAATATAATTATCAGTGGTGAAATTTGAATTCCAGGCTGCCTTCCTTACCATCCAGCTCCTCATTGTTTAATGCCATTCTCTCTTAAGTTGTTAATATTCATAATACTATCACTGATATTTAATGTAAGTTTAAATAAAAGTCAATTAGGAAAGTAAATCAACCAATTAAAATGTCATCTTGTCTTTGGAAGTCAAGTATAAATTACTTATTTTTATTATCTGCACTGTGGATCCCCTCCATTAGTGTGGGTTATCAAGAATTGATTGTCCTGCAAAATTTGGGTGATGCTTTACATGTTGTCCTTCATTTATCTAGGTCATTAATTTTTGACTGGGAATTGTTTCTTTTTGTAGTTCTATGGTGAAGTCCCGGAAAACAGAGTAGATGTTATCGTTGCAAATCTCACTGTGACAGATAAAGACCAGCCCCACACGCCTGCTTGGAATGCGGTATATAGAATCACTGGGGGAGATCCTACGGGGCGCTTTATAATTCAGACTGATCCAAACAGTAATGATGGCTTAGTAACAGTTGCGAAGGTAAGTACTAGTCCTTTTCATTAATATTTGTATGTCGTGTGTATAAAGGCCACATTGTAAAATGTAATTTTTGAATGAACCTTAAAGGGATTTGTCACCTGTTTTGAATCTCAAAGAAATATATGTATGTGTGCACACACACAGAGAACAAGTTTGTCATGTGATGGAATCACATTTTATGCGAATTCTGTTGTATGAGAGAAGGAGAAATAACAATTTAAATATCGATCCCAGTGGTGCCATTGTTCAAATCCAGTTCTCCAGCTCTCACTCACTGACTGTTTCCTTATTTCCACTCATTCCATTCCCTGCCCCCTCACACCCTTCCCCCCATTCCTTTCAAACCCCCACTCTCAAGCCTCCCAACCTTTCTACTGTACTCTCTGGAAAGCCTGCTTCATAGGTAATAAATTAAACCTTTTCCTTTCTTGCTCCTTTCTCCTTCCATCTTCTTGTGTTCACTAAGACCTATCTCCCTCCTCTCTACCCATTCCAGGATTGGCTATACTTTCACTTATACTGGTCATGATGGAGAAATTGAAATACTCTTTGTTCCCCATTGTCATTTCTAGATCCTCCCTCTTTTGTCATTATTCTCCTCCTTTCAGGCTTATTCAATACGTATTTATCACCCAATCAAGATTCTTGTAGCTGTTGTCTATAGACCCCTAAGACTTTCTCTGTCTTCCTCAGTGAATTCAGTGCTTGGTTCACAGTTCTTCTTTTGTCTCTATCTCCTGCCCTCATATTAGATTTCAGCATACATACTGACACTTCCTCAAACACTCTACCCTCTCTGTTCCTCAACTTATTCTTATCCCATGATCTCCTCCACCCCACCACAACTACATACAGAGATAGATGGTCATGCTCTTTATCTTGGCTCCCCCATGAGTCTGTTGCCTCCATGTTCATAAATTCCGAATTCATTTGCCTGATCATAATCTGTTATAATTATCTATTATCATTCCATCTCTCCCCTTGCCTCACAACTCCAGACCTTATTCTTCATCCTCACCCTGTTCTTCAGTCCCTCTAGTTTTCAGTTGTTCCCCAGACCAACACCCCAACTCTGACTACACTCTCTTCCCCTCCCCATCTTAACCCCTTGTTGAATCAGTTCAACTCCACACTGCCCTCGTCTCCCAAATCCCTTGCCCCTTTATCCTATTGAGGACCTTGCCCTGCCAAACGTCAGTATTGTATCATTCCCACAAAGCACTGCTTTCATTCCTCATGTGCTACTTAATGAAGCTGGAAAAATCTCAAAACTGTGCCATGCCTGTTGTCTGCACATTTATGTTGCATAATTTTAACTGGGCCCTCACTGCAGCAAAGCAGTCTTTTTATGCCTCCATAATTGATTTGCTCTCCTGATCATCGCAGTGGTTTTTCCAGGCTTTTCATACTTCACCTTAAACCTCTCACAGTCCTCCCCGTTCCTTTCTCAGCTAAGAACTTTGCTTCATATTTCATTGAAAAAAAAGAGATAATTAGTGAAGAGCTTCCTCCTCTTCCCATTCTTCATCTGGTGTCACTCATATACTTTCTTCTGCTTGCTCCTCCTCCACTCCCATTTTTACATGAAGGGGTAGCCCTTCTTGCCAGGGTAAACCTTTCTTCGTTCCCAGGTGGTCCCATTCTATCTCCTGCGGTTTGACGCTCTCTCACCCCCACCGTTATCCCTACTTATTCACTAATTTTCACTCTGTGCACTGGACGCTTCCCTACTTCCTACAAACATGCTTATGTCTCCTGTGTCCCTCACTTTCTGCTGGCTCTTACCCTGTATCTTTCTTCTTGTTTGGATATATTCTATGAAAAGTCTGTCTCTATTAGGTGCTTCTACTTCCTATCTTCTCCCTCTTTTTAGCTCTCTCTTGGTCTGACTTCTAGCCTTCTCACTCCAGGGAAACTCCTTTCTCCAAAGTTTCTTATGATCTCTTAATTCGCAAATCCAAAGGTCTCTTCTCTATCCTCATCCTTCTTGACCTCTCTGCCGCCTTTTGATACTGTCAGTCGGCCTCTTCTTGAGACTCATCTCTAGATTTTCATGACCCTGCTCCCTCTTGGTTCTCCTCTTTCTTGTCTGACCGCTTCTTACCTATCTCCTTTGCTGGATCTTCCTCCGTGTCCTACCTATTAACTGTGGGTATCCCTCCAGGCTCTGTCCTGGGCATCTCTTCTTTTTGCCCTCTCTCCTATTTCACTTGGTGATCTCATCAGCTTCTATGGTTTCATTTATTTTTTTTTAATTTTTTTTTCTTTATTTTTGACATGTTTGGTTTTCAGCATTGATTTTCACAGGCGTTTGAATTACAAATTTTCTCCCC
>CM053622.1:212714927-212745784 GCA_028646595.1 Phalanger gymnotis | reverse complement strand
AGCTCTAAAATTGGTTCAGAGCCATTGTTTTATAGGTTTTTGGAGGAACTTGGTGGGGAGCTCACGCCAGTCACTGCTTCCCGTCCGCCATCTTGGCTCCGCCCCCCTATGGTTTCATTTATTATCTTTATGCAGATGACTCTCAGATATACTTATTCGGCCCTGTAATCTTTCTCAAACTGCACAGCCTGTGGGTATTTTAAACTTGTCTATGGGACAATGTTCAACATTTCCAAAACTTACGCATTATCTTTCCCCAAACCTCCCTCTCTTCCTAACTTTCCTATTACTATTTAAGGTACCGACATCCTCCCAGTTGCCCAGTCTTACAACTTGGCTCTCATCTTTGACTCCTCACTAATCTCTCTCAGCTGCCCGTATCTGTTGCCAAAGCCTGTTGATTTTACTTTCTAACATCTCTTCATATTTGCCTCTTTTCCCCTCCGGTGACACTGCTATCACTCTGATACAGACCCTCACTAGCTCATCCCTGGACTATTGCAATAGCCTTCTGGTTGGGTTCCCTGCCTCAGGTGTCTCTTCACTTTAATCCATCCTCCATTCAGCTTCCGGATTGATCTTTCTAAGACACAGGTCTTAGCATGTCACTCACCCTATTCAACAAACTCTGTAAGTCTTTCCTGTTACCATTATGAATGAAATAATGAAATTCTCTTTAAAGTTCTTCAAAACTTGCCCCCTTTCTAGGCTTCTTATACCTTATTCTCTTCCATGTACTCTGTAAATTAGTAACATCTGCCTCGTTGCTGTTCCTCACACAAGACACTCTGTCTTGCAGTTCTTAGCATTTTCACTGACTGTTCCCCCATACCTGGAATGTTCCCTCTCCGAATCCCTACCTCCTGGCTTCTTTCATGTCTCAGCTAGTGTCCCACCTTCTGCAAAAAAAAAGTCTTTCCCAGTCTTCCTTCATTTTAGTGCCTTCCCTCTGAGATTATCTCAATTTATCCTGTTATATATCTTTTATGTAGATAGCTGTTTGCTGCATGTTGCCTCCCCCGTCAGACTATGAGTTCCTCAAAGAAAGGGCTTATTTTTTTCCTTGTTTTGTTTTTGTTTTTTTGTTTTGTTTTTTTTGGTTTTGTTTTGTTTTTGCTTTTCATTGTATCTCTAGCATTTAGTACAGCACCTAGAGTGGACTTAAAAGTTAATAAATGCTACTTGACTAATTCAGTAGTGTTCCACTTAACGTGTGTATGCCCTTGTAAGACAATTCCCCCATATTCATTAGATTTTTGTTTTGCTTTGTTTAGTTTTGGTTTTTGAGGCATTTGGGCTTAAGTGACTTGCCCAGAGTTATACAGCTAGAAAGTATCTGAAGACAGATTTGAACTGGGGTCCTCCTTATTCCAGGACCAGTGCTTTTGCCACTGTGCCACCCTAGCTGCCCCAATAAACTTCTTTTGCAGCTAACTTTTTGCCTGTTCTTGTGTTCATCCATCTGATCCTACCTGTCAGTGTAGTGAAAAATAAAATTTATGTTTAGTTATTTCCAAAGCTACCATCCTCAAGTCCATCAGCTTTCTGATATAGGCTTCCTTCTTTTAGAGAGAGCCTTATGCCTTCCCAGATAAAGCTGCTTAAAGATCATGGTATTTCATGACTGATTTTAGTAATTTTTGAGGGAAATTTTGAGTGTATGATTTCCCCTTTTGCTGACTTGATAACTTCATATAAAATGACACTTGGTTGTGTATTATTTGATGCCAATTGCAGTTGGTACATTGTCAGATTTCATGATTGTAAACAAAAGTGATTTTTTAAAATGAATTTAGATTGTTTTCCAGTTTTATGAGATGGTATTAGCTGAACCATGTTATTACCTCTTGTTCTGGTGGAAGATTTTCAGATTTCATTTTTCATAATCATTTTAAAACTCTTGGGAATGATGACTCAAACCCTTGCCAAAGTAGATGGTTGTTAGACTTTTGGTATGTCATGAACAAGCCAGAGCATGTCGTAGGAGTGATTCGAATTGAGTGGGGAGATAGATAGGTAGCTGCTCTTCACAAAACAGTTTGGACATAATATCAGTTTTTAAATTTTATTTTAAATCTTCAAAAGAATAGTTGTTAGAGTCCTTAATTGCCAACCAATTTAGTACTAAAGGGAAGGGGACAGCTTTTTAACTGATGATAAATACATAGATCTATAATTTAGAAGTCTTTTAAAGTTCAATCGCTTCTCTTCTGCCTTCCCATTGAGAGTATCCTTTTCTCTCCCCCAACTCTTCCTTTACGTACTAAGCCCAGATAGTGACTACATGCAAAAACACGTACTGCATTATAAAATGCCAAAGATCTAAATTAGAGGAAAATAGAATTTTTTTCCTGTAAAAATCTGAGTTCTCTACTCAGAAGTGAAATTCTTAACACTGAAAACATGAAATATTCACGATCTTACTTTTTACCTTATTTTCTGTCTCTTAGCGAAATAATGAACTATTAGATGTCTGAGGGCCGTATGATTGTGTGGATAGAGGAAGGTCATTTGCCCCTTACTCACTGACTCATGTTGTGATAGCTGGCTATTTGGATTCCTCATATCATCATCCCTTAATTATTTTTAGACTGGAAATTATCTAGGTTAGGTTAACCAGGCCTCTTTTCATTATTCTATCTTATTGCTCATTTGCACCTTCAATAGAGGATAGTCGAGGGAAATATAAAGAGGTGAAACTTGAGTCATTTCATTTGACTACTTATCAGCTTGTTTAATAGCCAGCCTCAAAGATTTGATTGAATGGCTAAAATTAGGGTTTAAGATTATCTGTAGATTTGTTTTCTCTAGACTCTCATTTTCTGCTGTGATTCCAGAAGTTAACTGATTGTTCACCCCACCAAATGCTTTCCTTTATTTTCTTCGTTAGAGGTCATGTGGTAAAAGAGTACTAGACCGAGAGTCAAAAGATCGGAATTTGAGCTTTGGCTTTGCCATCAATGATCTGACCTTGACTACTTTGTATCGGAAAAATGTGCCCCTTGTACTCCCTGCCTCACAGAGCTGTTGTAAGGGTCAAGTGAGATATCTAAAGGGGAGGGAATGTGCTGTGCACTGTGCTAAGGGCTTTTTATAATTGTTATAACACCATTCCTCACAACAACCCTGCGAAGTAGATGCTACTATTATCCCCTTTTTATGGTTGAGGAAACTGAGGCAAATAGAAATTAATTGCCTTGCCTAGGATTAAAGAACTAGGAAGTATCTGAGGCTGAATTTGAACTCAGTCATTCCTGACTCCAAGCACATTCCACTGTACCACCTAGCTGTCTCATATGTAAAGTACTCTGCCTGTATGATGTACTCTGTACCTCTAAAAGGCTAATATACATGCACGCTGCTTTTTAAGTTTATCATTGTGTTAAATAATTGTATTTATAAATTTGTATCCATGAATATTTGGAGGGTTTAGGATTTATAAATGAGGCAGATGTTGATGATTTTTTTTTCCAAATAGAAAACTTCCTGAGAAATTGATCTCTGTATCTTTCATTTTTTGAGGTGTCATCAGTAAATGGTATATAGAAGATAAAATAATTATACTTTCACATTTTATAGATGAGTATGATACAGAAATGAATTGCGAAATTAAAATATTTGTCCTCCATGCATATGCTTACTCTTGGTGCTTTCCTTTCTCTTTTGCCAGCCAATTGACTTTGAGACAAATAGGATGTTTGTACTTACTGTAGCTGCAGAAAACCAAGTGCCACTAGCCAAGGGCATTCAGCACCCGCCACAGTCAACAGCCACTGTGTCTGTTACAGTGATTGATGTAAATGAGAATCCTTATTTCACCCCAAATCCCAAGCTTGTGCGCCATGAGGAAGGACTCCGTGCTGGTACCGTGTTAACAACGTTCACCGCTCAGGATCCAGATCGATATATGCAGCAAAATATTAGGTACAGGGTTTACCTTAGAGCTGAATTTTTTTCAATCGCTTCATATTTATTTTATCCAGGTTTTTTTTTCACTCCTTATATGTAAAAACTTAGCATATGAAGGTTAATCACAATTTAAATAGTAACAAATTTTCAGTAGGAAAGATATCTTATGAATAAGAGCTGTGTGATTTCATTTGTGTTGACTCTTTGGGATGGAGATGGGTGATGGACAAGCACCAGTTTTCTGCTAGCTCCAAAGTTCTCAGCTCCTTGGGATTGTCCATATAAGCCAATTAAGCCTTTGTTACACAATTACATATTGTCACCTTTGTCTTCTCTTTTTTAATGGGTTTGAATGATCTAGTCTGGACTTTAATGCTAAATAATGCTAAAAGAGAAGTTTATGGCAGGGGCTGAGGGCTGGGGAACTCAAGAAGCGTTACATCAATGAAAAAGAAAAAAAACCAAACTCATCCTGTCAAAACCAGGATGTAAGAACTAATTATTTTTGAAGTGTTTGGGAAAATAGTTATTGAACTTAGAATGCTTATCACAAAAGAGGTCCAGCTGCAACAAAGGCCTAATTATCTATCCTAATGAGCAGACACAAGAGTGGTAAAGATAAGAGTAGCCTTGATGAATGGGATCCATAGACAATCCCAAAAACATTTTTTTGAAACCTTACAGGCCACTATTTTATCTAATATATTAGTTGTAAATTTTTCCCAGACATAATCTTCAGCAAGTATTACTATCACACTAAATAAACGTTTATTGATTGAGCTTGACCTGACCCTAGTAGTGCGAAGGATTCTAAGATATTTATTGCCCATTGTACAGTGAATTACTTATAAGAATAGCATTAAGACTGAAAATTCATACCGTGAAGCCTTACTGTGATGTGGTCTTAATGATAATAAAAGGTGTGATGAGTGACAGGGACTTTAATGCTTTGTCTTATAGAGGGGTTGCATCTTTTGTGATAATTTTCTTCTTATTGGCCTTAGAGTCAATGGTAATTTGCATGACTTTTTCTAGAATTTTGTGTTTATAACCTGGTAAAAATCAGTAAAAAAGATCGTAAAACTCAATCTGTCCAGTTTATTATAGGGCATCCCTGTGACTCCTATGTAAGAGGAACTTAATAACACCAGTCTTGCTGCTCCTGTACCATGTAAAATGAATTCAGGAAACTGAACTTACTATCATCTGTCACCCTTTGTCATTACCCTGGAAGATCTTTCGCTATCAACCCTGCACTTGTGTTCATGAGCCATAGAAATATAAATTAATGAAGTTAATATTTAGAAGTAAAATGTTTTTTGTTTTTAAGTGATAATAAAGCAACTAAACTTAATATTTTTTCACTTTGCAGATATACGAAATTATTCGATCCTGCCAATTGGTTAAAAATAGATCCTATTAATGGGCAGATAACCACAATAGCTGTTTTGGATAGAGAATCACCAAATGTGAAAAACAATATGTACAATGCTACTTTTCTAGCTTCTGACAATGGTAAATATTTCAGTATGTCTCCTCATGTTTCCTTTTCTATGCATACAGTAATGCCACATTTATCCAGTGTCATCAAGGTATGATGTGCTCTAGATTTATGAGTATCTGAGATAAGAGAAGCGATCCACTAGGTGATGGAATGTTCTATCTTGCCTAAAGTATATTTCAGAATTATGTGCCTTCTGAATTACAATATAAGCATCAACACAATCTGACCTTGATTTTTCAGTGTCATAATTATGAATACATATGTATGTGTATACACATGCAACCAAGTAGAACAGTAGATAAAGTATTATAGATGGTCCTGGAGTCAGGAGGACCTGAATTCAAATTTGGCTTCAGATATTTACTATCTGTGTTACCCTGGACAAGTCAGTTAACTTTGTTTACCTCAGTTCCTCATCTGTAAAATGAGCTGGAGAAGAAAATGACAAATCATTCTAGTATCTATAACATGAAAATCCCAAACAGCATCAGAGAGTCAGACACAATTAAAACAACTCAACAACAACATACACATACATACATATACTTGTATGTATGCATATGTGTTTATATATACATATACATATTTATACATATACAATTATCCCACATTGCAACTTTTCCCATCATGGTTTCTCTGTAGCATGAGTTGTCATAAGAAATTAAATGGGAATTTGGGGGGAGTTTTGCTGAAGCCACAGACAGCATGAGAAGGCCAGAAAAAGTTTAGAAAATAGATACATAGTATTTAATGTCGATATAGTTTATACTATAAACAACCCATAAATAAAAAATTTGGATTTCTTCTCTAGTACAAAGAAAGCGCCCCAAAATTTTTACATGGATTTTCCAGATCATTAGGTCACCAGGACCCTAACCCCCATAATGTGGAAAGTATAACTATATATATATATATATATGGGCAGGTAGGTAGCACAGTGGCTAGAGCTTTGGGCCTAGTGTTAGGAAGATCTGAGTTCAAATCCAACCTCCAACATTTTACTAGGTGTGTGACCCTGGGCAAGTCACTTAACCCTGTTTTCCTCTGTTTCCTCATCTGTAAAATGAGCTGGAGATTATAAAACATATACCACCCACCCACACACACACACACACACACACACATAGATATAGATCAATATATCTGTAGTACTCTACTGTAATACAGCTTCTGCTCATATATGTAGGGCTGTTTGACCCTAAACTAAATGATCTCAGACTGCTATGATTTTTTAAATTATTTTGTCTATTTTTATAGTGTTTCACTCTCCTCCTCGGCTATCATGAGATTGTAGACTTACTGCTATCAGTGTGTTGTCTCTCCTCTTCTAATTTTTTATCTCTAATTTGACATCAGTTTGAAAACCAGATTACCGAGTTGGTTATAATTGCATATAAAATAAGAATAAATGGACTCTGAGAAGGGCTCATCCAAGAATCTGACAAACAGGCCAAAAGCATGGTAACAGCCGTTGTTAGGGGATACCAGAATACTATATGTTAAAGAAATGGTATACTTTAAAGGAACAAATGTTCACTTTATCCCGAGGAACCAAGAGACTGAGGCTTAGTCCTTTCTTTCCTCAGAGTTCTGACTATTTGGGTTGGTCAGAGACCTTTTCTGTCTTTTTTTTTTATTCTTAACTCTTCCAAAGAAATCTATTTGCATCATTGATGAGGAGCAGTTATAAAATTAGTGTTATTTGCCTCCACACTAAATGATCTCAAAGATGGTGCTTTTTGAGTTCATGTTTTTGCATTTGGTGGCTGTCTTTTTTCTCCTTCTGTTTTGTCATCACCTTTCTTTTTTTGCTGCTATGTCAACCTCTAGCAGCCCCAGATTTCTGTTTTGCTGTTTCTATTCTGACCAGATGACCAAACGTCATTCTTTCAACCATTTGTTAAAGACCTACTTATTATGTATAAGGTACTGTCTTAGCTGTTGGGTGGGGAGGGAGGAAAAGGAAGCAGAGGAAGAATATAAAAATAAAAAAGACATTCCAGTTTTCAGAGCGTTTTTAGGCTTGTGAGAATATATTAATAACTCCAGGACTTGTGATTTCTTTGTTGTGGGAACTCCTCCCTTCTTATTTAGGTACTAACCCATCTACCATTTACAGTCCCAGTTTGAGTTGTAAGAATCATATAATATCATATAATATTAAAAATCTTTGACTAGGCTAACAGTGTTGTTCTTGTTATTCAGTCATTTCAGTTGTATCCAACTGTTCGTTGACTCCATTTGGGGTTTTTTTGGCAGAGGTGCTGGAGTGGGTTGCCATTTCCTTCTCCAGCTTATTTTATAGATGAGGAAACTGAGGCAAATAGTTGTGACTTTCCCAGGGTCACCCAGCTAGTAAGTGTGTAAGGCCAGATTTGAACTCAAAGAAAATGAGTCTCCCTGACTCCAGGCCCAGCACTCTATACACTGTACCACCTACCTGCCCAAACTAACAATAAGAGACCTTTAGTGAGGCCCTATGGTCTCCTTCTTTTGTTTGAGTATATGGTCTTTAGTGCACATGAATGATGATATCCACTTTGGTTGCCAGTCAGCCTTTTTTGGTGTTGGGGCATCAAGGCCAAGTCCAAAATAGTTAAGGTTTCAGGATAAGTGTTGTCCAGAATTTGATAATATACTTGTTCCTGACAGTTTAACAGTTACAGAATTGTACTCTGCAGAACCATTTGAAAACCAGGACAACCACCACCACAATAGTGAATAAACCTCAGGTTTTAAAAACTGTAAAGGCTGGAGCTCCATGATTTTAAAAAATCTGTTTCTCTTAGACTCTATCAGTATATGCAGTCATAAAAAACAATCCCACCATAACTTTCAGGAAGAACGGTTTCCAGGAATTCTCCTAAGGAATGTGTAATATGTTTCAGATAGATTACTTTTTATAGCAAATCTCCTTGATGACAGAGCCAGTGTAACTGATATTTCTTGGCCCTGCTGCCATATATAAGTTGGTGTTCAAAAATAAGTTTCAGTGACAACTTCTACTGGAACAGTTTCTACCATGGCCTGTCAAGAGGGAATCCTTGTGCCAGTTGGCAAAGGAAGCATTTACCCTTGTTTTGTATTGTCCATGAGTAAGAGATTGCATATATCCTGTCCTCCTCAGAACTAAAAACTGTAGATCTTAAGATACTTTTGTAGAATGGAGTTATGGGGGTGTATACGTAGGTTCAGACCTGTATGCCTTAATTTGGCAGCTTGGGGCATTATTTTTCTTTCTTAAGAGTTCATGATTATATGTGGTTAATTGAAATAAGATAGCCAGACACAAAAGGTATGTGAATTTTTTTCTAATTTTAAGGCTCTTTTACGTATTTCTTTCTTTTTCTATGTGTGTTTGTATACCCACACATTACATACACAGGGGGTACATACACACATAGGTGTACACACACACGTATTTAAAATACATGCACACAGTACTTTACATAGATTTGTAGAAATATGCATATATATATACATATATGTTATAAAAGTTGGAGTTTTGGTTTTTAAAATCATGAAACCCCTTAGGGTATACTCCGCCCCCCAAAAAACAGAATCTACCAGCAAACATGGTATCCATGCATTAGGATGCTAGAAGTCATGTGTTTCACTGAAAAAAGGATGGCTGAAGGCCTCACTTTCTGATGTTTTTTTTGTTTTGTGTGTATATATATGTGTGATTATATTATGTATGTGATTATTATTATGTATTATATTATATATTATGTATATGATATATAATGTATATATGTATACATATACACACATACATATATACATACAGACAGAATATCTCAAAAGTCTTAGTGCAGTTTTAAGCTTCTGAAGCATAAAAGTGCACTTAGGCTTTTGAGATATTATATATGCATTGTGTATGTATATGTATGTATGTATGTGTATATTGTGTATATGTATGTATAAGTTTTAAATTTATATAATTATTATTGATAATTATATGTATTGGGTATCAGTCTCCCTGTGTGTATAAAATTGTGTGCTTTTAAAAACATTTCTAGATGGATTATCCATCCATCAAGCTCTCAGTTCTAACCAACACTCTATGTGGTATAGGAAAGATGGAATAGGGAACAATAAAATTCTTCAACCTACAAATTAAGAGAACCATAGTGACTTCTAGAAATAAAAAGTTAATGGTCCCATAGAATGCTACCATCATCAGACTTTATCTGGAGCTCAGTTCTGGGTTCCAGGCTTTAAGAAAGACACTGATTAAGTGTAGAATGCCCAGAGCAGGGTGATGAGGATAAGATGGTAAATGCCTTGAGTCCATGATCTGTGAGGATTGGTTGGGTTGAAGGAACTGGAGATGCTTAAGCCTGGAGAAGAAAAGACTCTGGTGGTAACACTGTATCATTCTGTGTATCATTCACATACTTGAAGGGCAGCTTTGTGAAAGAGAGACGAGGTTTGTTTTTTGGCTTGGTTTTTGTTTGTTTTTTGGTCTCCTTGGTCCCAGAGATCAGAACCAGGAGCAATTGGTGGAAGTTGCAGAGGCACATTTAGGCTTGATGTCAGTAAAATCTTGCTCACAGTTGAAGCTGCCCCAAAGTAGAATAGTCTGCCTCTCGAGGTGGTGATTTCCCTCTCCTTGTAGTCCTTAGAACACAGGCTGGATACCACTAGTCAGGTGTGTGATAGTGAGGATACCTTTCACGTATGATCTGGACCAGATAGCAGCTAAGATCCCTTTCCGCTCTTCAGATTGATTCTCTGACAAATGCATTTGTCAGCTGGCTTCACCTATTTCTTTCATACTTTATCAACCCATCTCTGCTTCAGTTGGACAGGTCCCTAAAAAATGCTGCCCACATGAGAGGTTATTTCCTTTTCTATTCAAG
This sequence comes from Phalanger gymnotis, assembly GCA_028646595.1. NCBI lineage: Eukaryota > Metazoa > Chordata > Mammalia > Diprotodontia > Phalangeridae > Phalanger > Phalanger gymnotis. The sequence goes on along the minus strand of CM053622.1, from coordinate 212,735,506 downwards.
CCAGTTATTGTCATACACAATGGCTGTCTTCTGGCATTTGGTTCAAATCCTTTGTTTCTCAGGGCAATTTATCCTCTCCATGAAAGTGTTCTCAAATCAAACCCACCCAAGAATAATTGTCTCATTCATTTGAAGTATATGTGACGCTTCATCTCTTTAACTTCCGTAGTTGCTTACCAACTCTACAGGCATGGGTCAGTCATATATTCTTCCTGAAGGCAGGACCCTGGACCAGATAAGTTTTGTGAGGTACTTTCCTATATTAAGATACATGATTCTTTAATCTGTTCTAAACTGGCATCCTTTGATTCAGATACCCTTAAGCCACACCAACATTTTTCTAGGTGGTAAAGATATAAGCTGAAAAAGCAACCAACAAAAACAGTCTCTACCCTCAAAAATGTAAGTTTCTAGGGAGATGAGAGGAGATATACAAATAAAGTATAAATACATGGTAGAGTGTGATAGGAGCAATGGAGAGCTCTAGGAAAATTTAATGAAGGAGGAAATGCCCTCAACCAAGGGGGCATAGGCGATATTGTGGAAAGTTTTACATTTTGTTTTTTAAAATGACGTGTCATTGATTTTATGTACCTGTATCTTGCCTTGGCTGGGGTCATTTGTTCAATTCCTTTTCTGTCTCTCACTGTGTCTTCACACAATGATAGAAACATGCTAGATACTACATAGAATGGACTAGGATGTAGTGGTTACATGCGGCCATGGTGCATTGTTGGTAGTAATGGCCACGTTATCACTCCAGAACAGCAGGGAGAGCTCAGTCCTCCTCCTGAGTGAAGCAAGCAAGAGACTAAGTTCCCTATGACATTCAGCCCAGGTGCCTGGGCAGAGGAGTTTTCGAAAGGCTGCATAGTTATAAGGATCAGAAATTAGAAGTTTTAAGCTTCGTGGTAGTTGGAAAATTTATCAACAGTTTTGTTTTTATCATTATTATTATCATCATTAAATTGTTTTCTCTTTATTTCCCCTCCAAGGAATTCCTCCTATGAGTGGAACTGGCACACTGCAAATTTATTTACTTGACATTAATGACAATGCTCCCCAAGTGTTACCTCAAGAGGCAGAGACCTGTGAAACTCCAGACCCCAATTCAATTAACATCACAGCACTTGATTATGACATCGATCCAAATGCTGGACCATTTGCTTTCGATCTTCCTTTGTCTCCTCCAAGTATCAAGAGGAATTGGACCATCACTCGGCTTAATGGTAAAAGCTAGTTAATTGCTTGGATGTACATGTGGCTAAGAGGTTTTTAGAACAGAAAATCTTTATTTTGTCCTTAAATCTTCCGTGATTAAAAAATATCTTAACCAAGATGTCAGGTTTAAAATAAGTCAAAACTGCTCTCAAAGACTATGGTATCCCAGAGACTATAGCCGTAGAATATAATCTCTACTGGACGTTACCAAGATGAAGAGTTTTAGGGAGATCTACTCTAACTAAATAAGGAAGCTAAAAGTTGGAAGTCCGGGTATTAGGTAATGAGTTTTTGCCAATGATGACCCATGAAATAAGATAACGTTTCAAAATACCTTCAAAGAAAGTATTACTTGTATATTTTTAGGAAAACAAAAATGGAAAGAGAAATAATCCTACAATCTTTAGGACTGTAATCAATCTTTGTATAAATTTAGCTTTGCTTAACATAGAATAGATCATGGGATCTTTTCTATTTTTGTACATATAATGCATTCAATTCATAGCATTTTTTTTCTTTTTAAAATAGGTGATTTTGCTCAGCTCAATTTAAAAATAAAATTTCTTGAGGCTGGTATCTATGAAGTTCCAATAATAATCACTGATTCCGGAAATCCTCCCAAATCCAACACTTCTGTGCTTCGAGTGAAAGTTTGCCAGTGCGACTCGAATGGAGATTGTACTGATGTCGATCGAATTGTGGGTGCTGGACTTGGAACAGGTGCTATTATTGCGATTCTACTTTGTATCATCATCTTACTAAGTAAGTATGTAATTCTTAAAGTGCATAGCTCTACATCAAAAAACAAGGATTTTTATTTAAAAAAATGAATATGATTTCGAAAGTTATCTGGCGAAAGGTCGTTTTATTCAAAGATACCTGTTCAGCTCCTTGAACATTTTCTGTGTCATCACATCTGAAAGAATGAGGTCTAAATTTGAAAAAGAACGTTAAGATTTGTGGGACTGACTAAAATTTTTGTACCGAAGTGCTAGGTGCTGACACTTTTATGTCTCACACACACACACACACACACACACACACACACACACACACACACACACACACACACACACACCCACACCCCTACACACATATGCAATCATGTGTTGAACATACTTAACTTTTTAGCACTTATGTTGTGAATATTGTAGCATTTATTTTATAATTTAGGAAAATAAGTATGTGACTTTTAATTTATCTTCACATAAAATCAGTAAACAACCTCAACCAATTATATAAGGACTAAAGTATGTTTCTGAAGTGTTTCGTGAGAGTTCTTTTTTCCATATATACATATATGTGTGTCTATGTACACACATAGACATATACATATACACACATACGTATTACATGGTTCAGCTAAGTGCCTGTCTTTATAATGCAATTAGATTAAAAGAATGCCTTTTGTAGAGTCATTTTCCAGTTCAGTGGAATGCAGGAAATTAGTCATCGAAAGGTACTTTTGGCTCCACTTCTGAGTATGGAAGTTTAAAAAAAAATTGCCTAGGCTCTGTGTTTTATTGTAGAGTTGTGGTGGGACTTGGTTTATTGTGTGAACATGTTATGCACCAATCACTTTTTGAAAATGTCAGCTATTTCCTTTATGTTTTCTCCATTTACAAGTGGTCTGGTAATTTTACATTTCTCCCCTTTATCCAAAGCATTTGCTATATGGGGGGCCAGGGGCAGGGGCTTGTCCTACACTTTTGGCTGTAATTAGAAATCTCTGTGCTATACTCATAATCCATTCACATTAGATTTACCAGCAGAACAATGCGAAATGAAATCATGTATCTGAATGTAAAAGAAAGATATTTATTTTTATGACCAATAGTAAAAATGTGCTAAAATGCTAGTCATTAAATTTTTTTTTCCTTCAGGATGTAAAGTGATCTCCTTAGGTTTTTTAAAAAGGCTTGTTACTAGATGTAGAGTCAGGGAGAGATTTCTTTTCCCAACTGAAATGTGAACACATAGGCTTTAGCTTGAAATGAAAGGCTAGACAGAGGACGGATTGTGACAAAGTGTGAGATCAATTTAGGGGAGAATTTTAATCAATAATTTTAGCCAACCAAAATGGAAAGTACACTGGAGCTGATTTCATGTAACATCAGCCCCTTTGGAGAATTACAGGTCCTTGGCCTGGCATAAAATAATGTGAGGTATGAATTGTGAAAAGTCCTAAAGGTATTCCAACATATGAACTAATTATTTTCAAGTCAACTAATCGAAATTCATAAATTAGATTTGAAAAGGAAAGGCAATATGGTACAGAGAAACGATGTAAGTTCTGCAACCTTCTCTAGACACGTGGCCATGGGCAACTCACTTAATTTCATTGAATTGTTTCCTCAGCTCTAAGATGAGGACTGCTTGACCCGCTTGACTCGTAGTTGGCTGTAAACATTAAATTAATTAATATATATGGGTATTACTAAAAACATTTTTGTCTTAAAAACATGATAAAAGTTTTTTAAGATCTAGAAATGATAGTGCTATTATGTTTTTCCTCCCTTTTCCTACTAGTTCTGGTATTAATGTTTGTTGTATGGATGAAACGTCGTGATAAGGAACGTCAAGCCAAACAGCTTTTGATCGACCCAGAAGATGATGTAAGAGACAATATTTTGAAGTATGATGAGGAAGGTGGTGGAGAAGAAGACCAGGTGAGAAGCATATTATAGTTTAAAATATAATGACATCATATAGCTGTTATCATAGATCGTTAGAGATGTGGGAAATGATTACAAAAGTCAGGAGCATCCTGAAGTTTCCTTTATATCAATCTGTGAATTGACTACATCCATCTAAATGCATGATTTGTCTTTATTTTGGGAAGATTGTATGTTTCATTTAAATTATTGCCACGTCAGAGAACTGCATTAGTGTTCTTATCTATACGTAGGCATCAGCAATTTCCAAATGCACAAGAAATTATGATACATTAAGCTAAGTCCAATTTGAATAATTATATCCTAACTATTTTTCAATCCAATTTAATTTAGTAAACATTTATTAAGAATATACTCTGTGTAAGACCTTGTACTAAGCACTAGGGATACAAAGACAATCACAAAACTGTATCCCCAGGTTTAACACACTGCCAGGCACATAGTGGGCACTTAGTAAGTGCTTATTGACTTGACTTGACAAAGAAGTCCCTGCCCTAATAAAGTTTTTTTCTTCTTCTGAGCAATACAAAGTCAGCCAGTAAAAATTTATTAAATGCCTACTATGTGCCAGCCACTGTGCTAGGATCATAAAGATAGGTAAAAGAAGATGCCTGCCCTTGAGGAGCTTACAGTCTATTAGGGAAGACAACATGAAGCAAGTATGTACAAATAAACTGTGCAAGATAAATAGAATATATCTGGTGAGTAAAAAGCGCATTCAGAGTAATACGAATTAATTTGGGGGAAGAGAATGATCATAAAGACCCCTTGCCTCTTCCCTGGACTGTTGCAGTAGCCTTCTAATTGGTCTTCCTGCCTCAAGTTTCTCCTGACCATTCTCTATATAGTTGTGCTATAGGACATCAGTTTGTCAGGCTAAATTGGAGAAGGAACAAAACTAAAGGCAGGAAAACCAATTAACAGGCTGTTTTAATAGCCCAGTTGAGAGATGATAAGGGCCTAAAGCAAAGGAAAGGTTTTATGAGTAGTTAGAAAGAAGGAGACAGATATGGATCTCTATATGTATATATGTATATATGTGTATATACATATGTATATGTGTGTGTATATACATATGTATATATATGTATATACATATATATGTGTGTGTGTGTATAGTGGAGGATTGACATGATAATATTTAGCAACTGATTAAATATGGGGGTTGTGTGAGAGGAAAATCTCAGGAATAATTCTAGAGGAGCTGCAAACTGGGGTGACAAGTGTGGTGAGTATGGCTGTCAGTAGATGTGAGAAAGGCTGGAGGATGGATGATGAGTTTGAGGGAAAATAGAGTGAATTTTGTTTTAGATATGTTGAATTTGAGATTACTTATTAAATATCCAAGAGGAGATTTCCAGCAGGCAATTGGTAATAAAGGACTAAAGAAGGCTACCTAAGAATTGGAGAAAATCAGATGTCCCAATTCTCAAAACAAAGGAAGAGAATAGAAACTGTAACATTCTAGGTGATAAAGCTTGACTTTGGTTTCTGGGGAAAATTCTAGAACAGATCATGGAGGAGGAGATGGTTGGTGAATATATAGAAAAGAAAATGGTGATTAAAAATGATCCAACCTGATTTTGTCAAGAATAGTGCCTTCCAGACTAATTCCATTTTCCTTTTTGACAAGATTACTAAGTTAATAGATGAAGGACGTGCTGTAGATTAATTTTCTCTGGCTTTTATCGAAGCTATTACTATCACATCTCATGCAATTCTTGGGGAGAATGTGAAGAGATATGGACTAGACAATAATCCAATTAGATCCAGAACTGGTGGACTGACAGGACTCAGAGAGTAACTGTTAGTGGTTTAAAGTCAGAATGGCAGGAGGCGTCCTGTTTTTTAGCCCAGGTAGCTGTGTTTACTCCTGTGTTGGTAAACTTTTTTATCAGTTACTTGGATAAAGGTGTGGATGGTATGCTCATCAGATATGTGGATGACATAAAGGTGGTACAGTTAGCTAACCCACTGGGTGACAAGTCAGGATCCAAAAGTATCTTGGCAGGTTAGAGAATTGGGTTGAATAACATGAAATTCAGTGGGGATGGATATAATGTCTTACGCTAAGGCACACACAAAAAAAATCAGCTTCTCAAATATGATATGTGGTAGGCACAAGTTAGATAGCAGTTGGTCTCAAAATGGCCTGCTAGTTTTAGAGGACTGCAAGCTTAGTATTAGACAGCACTGTGATGAGAGCCAAAACAGCTAATGAGATCTTGGGCAGGATTAAGAGACTTGCTAAAAATTTGGGGTTTCCTTTTGTTTGTTTTCTTTTTCTTTGTTGTAAGGAATGACTCTCTGGAAGTGAAGGGGGAATATAGTATAAAATGAATATAATATAAAAATAAAAGATATTAATTCCATTTTAAAAGCTATCAGAGTAGGACTTTCTATTAAAACATATTTTTATCTTGCCTTTCTTTGTATATAGGATATGTATATATGTATATGTGAAATATATTAGATTTTCATGAACAGGAAGACTTTTCTCCCCTGTTTAACCATCAGAGAGGGTGTGAGAAGCACTGTGGCACCTTATAGTCAAGAAGATATGGCTTCAGGTCTTGCTTCTGACACATACTGGCTGGGTGGCCATAAACACCGTGTTTAACTTCTGAGTGACCCCAGCAATTCTTGTACTGTATGTTAAAGAAAAATTGCTGATCTGAATTTCCAGATGTGTCTCCACACTAGCACTTCCTCATAGCAGTAGAATCATAGGGCTGGATTGCAACCTCTCAAAGAAAACAGATAGTTTTAATCTGATGGGATCTAGCTAACACATATATATGTGTATATATATATATACACATATATATATATGTATATATATATATATACATATGGATATAGATGTAGATATATAGATATATACACACACATATATATATATACGTGTGTGTGTGTATTTTGTATACTTATGAAAAATAGGCTATATGTTAGTGTCTTTTTGTTAAAAGAAAAAAAGATACCTTATTTTCAGATCTTTAGACATTTGTCCACCCTTTTATTTTCACAGGGATGTAAATTTGTCTCTATTCTATCTTAATTCTTCCCTTTCTGTCGATTAATATCCTGGTGTTTGATGAGTCATATCCAATATTACTAGAAGAAACTTCGGGTTAAAAAGTTGGGGTTTTATTTCAGAAAGAAGTGTGAGATCTTTTTGTTTATACAGAAAAAGGTACGCTCCTTGGCCCTTATTTCTTTTTGCTCCTGCCCTCCTAAAACTCTTTATGCTATAATTTATTTTTTTGTGACTTCTCTTATAGTGCACATCTTTATTCAGGGTTCACTTCCATTCAGTTCCCTTCTCTAATCTAGGCATTATTTGATGGTTTTTTTTAATTTTAAAATCTTTTTTGTCTATACTATATTCTGAAGTTACACTGTAACTTATCTATACAACATTCTGAAGTTATTCCATAACTTTTGTTTTTGCTACTCACATAGAATTTTAGCAGACTCTCCATAATGAGAGTTTCATCATCAGTTTTTTTGGCAGTATTGTTTAGATTAGAGGGACTTTATATTGCAAATAAAGTATAAACTGGGTTGGAAATAGACAAAGGATGATAGTTCTGTAGTTGGAAAGGACCGCAGAGGCCAGCTAGACCAGTCCCTTTCATTTTTACAGATGAGGAAGCCATGGTCTATAAACCTTGAAATGACTTGGCCTAAGGTCACACAAGTTAATGCAGGATTTGATCATAGGTCTTCTGATATAACTTTCCCCTATATTTTTTGAAGCCTAGCAGAGAGACTGAAAAAGTACAAAATAGAAGAAAGATATCCTCCAAAGGGTAATAGATTGAGAAGCTGGCATTTGCAGCTGGGGGAAAAAAAAAAAACCAAGTTTTTTGTTCTTGTTTTTTTAATCACCAAAACCCAAACTTCCTTTACTATCCTAATAGTCTTGTGGAAGTCACTGATAGCATTTTAAAATTCAGCTGAAAAAAAGGTTCCATCAGGACAAGAGACTCTCAAAAGTGAGTGAACTTATTCTGTTACCCTTTGGTTTCTTTTTCGTTTTTGTTTGTTTTGGTTTTTAGTCCAGGAGTCCAAGCCAATGAAGTGGTTTCATCTTAGCCAGAACTTAAACCACCAGCTTATTTTGTAACTCAGGGTCATTTCTTAGTTACAGTTTTCAAAACCTCACTCATTGAGCTATTGCCACATATTTAAAATGAGGCATCACCAATGCCAAGATACATGCATAGTCATTTTTGTGCTTGCCAACAAACAATTTTAAACATCAGTGGGGAAAAAAAGTTTCTGCCTGATAAAGTGAAATATCTGACTCTTCTATATAGTGTAGTATATATTCTGTGTTAATCATTGAAGTAGAGTAGAGGTACCTGTCTTTTTGTTCAGGTTTCCATTTCTTAGTAAGGTATCTTTTTTTTTTTATCAGATTTAATATATGTGGTTTCATTCATTTTAAATTATACTTGGTAGTTTTTATTCCATTCTGTCAGTTTTTCTTCATTTTATGGATTTGCTTTTTCCTTTCTCATGCTTGAATGAAAGAGGGCATACATCAGGAAATATTAGTTTCTACCTGAATTTAAACTCATTTTCTTTTCTCTAAATGGACTTTATATTTCTGTCTCTTAGAATTGTTAAGTGAAATAGATTTGAGTACAAGATGTTTTAATACATTACAAAGTAAAGGAGTTAATCAGACATTGAATGGGATATAACTTGTCATTTTCTGTCTATATTCCCTTTAATAAGTTAAAAAAGGTCAAGTTATGGAAAACATTATTCTTTATTCTCTTTGGTGCCAATGTGGCACTTTGGTTCTGTGAGCACTTTGATTCTTAGGTAATTTCATTAACAATTGCTGTCTAACTGGGTATCATTTAATATATTATTTTTGAAGTGAACTTTCTCACATAGTTTTCCTAATGCAATGGGATCCTTTTTCAATGTTGGTGTCATAGAATAGCAATGCCTATGTTATATTGTAAGCTTACTAAAGTAGATTAGTAACATATGTAGCTGATCAGTTTCAGGGCACGCGAGCACCTACTTTATTAGACTTTCCAATAGAACTATTCTCAAGAACTTTCTGTAAATATCTTTGTCCCTAAAGCCTCTAATGCCTCCGGATCATTGAAATTTTCCCCTGCTGTACCTTTTAAACCATCCAAGGTATACCCAATATCTCCTAAAGTAGAAAAACTTGTCTTTATTTCTCTTGATCCACTGAAACTTTAAATGACACTGGCCTGTTATCCCAACATCTTCTTAGGGCCAGGACCTTGGTCTGGTGCATTCTAAACCCTTGAGCTCTCACTTTGCCTGACCAAAGACACCATTTGATTTTGATTCCCTGATCTACAAAGGTCTCTTCAATATGCATATGAGGTGAGCCATAAGAGCTTGTGTTTGTGGAGACTTTAGGTTTGCCTACAGAGACTAAAACTGTTGCATTTCTAATAGCTTATTAGATTATACGAGAATGAAAGTAGGTTCCAACACAACCCTAGCTGGCTCTGAGCCTACGACTGCAGGTTCTGATGCTTGTCCATCAGATACTACTGCTTTGAAAGTAAGCTTCGTTTCTGTGCAGGGGTTGGGAGTGGAATATCCATAGAATGGTCATTTGGGTAGAAACTTGAATCTCAGTTTGAATCTCAGAAGTTTCCAGAGTAATGCTGTTTTTCCAGGGTGTAATGTCCCTTAGCAGGCCATATGTTATCTAAGGTAATGTTAACCCCTCCATAGTTAAAGTTTTCCACGTCCTCCTTAATCTAAGTAACTTTCTTCTGAGACAAGCCTCAGTTTTTCCTTTGTATGTCTTGTTTGTACATAGTTGTCACCCAAAGAGCTTCCATTTTAAGGTGAGAGACTATACACAAACAATATTCTATGTACAAGATAAATACAGTGTAAATGGAAGGCAGTCCAGGAAATGCTCTACCATGGGGCAGGGGAAAACTCAGAATTACCTCTTGCAGGAGATATGATTCAAACTGTCTTGAAGGAGGGCAGAAGGCTGAAACGAGGAGGGAGTAGTGTAGATCTGAGAGACCACCACTGAAAAGGCACAGAGTTGGAGTTATGGAGTGTCATGTGTAAGGAATAGCAAGGAAGCCAGTGTAGCTGGACTGGAGAACATGTAAAGGGGACAAATGTAAATAGACTGGAAAAATAGGAAAGGGTTAGGATGTGAAGGATTTGTGCATGTTTCTACTTTATAGGCACACACCATATCGTATTTCCAACACCAGCATCATTTTGCAATCTCAAAACATCATTAACATATTACAAATAAACCATACCCCAACATAGCAATTCAAAACCCTATTGTGTCATTTTGCTGACCTCCCAAGTCTCATGTTTCTATGGAATGAGTTTTCCCTTAAGGCATTGTTTCATATAATATCATGCTTTCATAGACCCAATTAACAATTTTAGGTTTATTCAATAGGCAGCAGGGAACTAATAAAGATTTGAAGTCTAGGGAGAGCCATTACCAAACCACTGAGTAAGAAAAATTAGTTTGGCAGTTTTATAAAAAAGGGGTTAGGGGATTGGGAGTGAGAGAGAGTATTGCCCTATTAGAAGTTTATCCTGGTAGTCTAGATAGTTGGTAAGGAGAATGATATACTAGGAATAGCAGTGGTTACATAGGAGTGAGTAATGTGAGAGTTGCCATCTGTCCTGTGAAAGAAGGTTTATACTTGTTCTGGATGTCCCAAGAAGGCAGAATTAAAGCTGGATATATAGTGAATTAGATAGAAAGGCTAGTTGAGGCCATGAAAATTAATATGCTTGCCAGAGGTAGAGGTAAAAAAGAGATAAGGACCAAGGACAGAATCCTGGGGAACACCCACCTTAAGGGATAGGAAAGAGATCTCATAGAAAAAGAGAAGCAGTTAGAGAGATAGAAGAAAAATTATGTTCATAAAGCCAAAGGAGAAAAAGGTATGTGACAGCAGTGTCAAAAGGTTACAGAAGATGATTGAAAAAATGTGCCACTGGGCTTGGTGATTAAGGCGGTCACTGCTAACCTTTGAGAGATATTTTTGTTGAGTATTAATACAGTGAAAGCTAGGATGCAAGGAGCTGGTAATGAGGGCAAGCACAAGTGCTGGCTATAGACAGCTTTTTAAAATTAGCAGCAAAAGAGGGGGAAGGATGGGATAGTAGTTTGATGGAACTGAAAGGTCAAAGAAAGGCTTTTTTTTTCCTTTTTCAAACATTGGGAAAATTTTATATTTGTAGGAACATGGAAGGAATTGGTGGAAAGGAAGAGTTTGAAGATACATGAGGGCATGGTTGACCCAGGGCTCCTGAGGAGGTGGGATAAAATGAGATCAAAGGTCTAAACAAAGGGTTGAGTGTTAGTGAGGAGGAGTAGATATATTTTCTTCTATGACTACAAAGAAAGGAGGACTGTATAAGTGATGATACAAACAAGTTAAAAGAAACAGAATCACTCTGTGGATAGATCATTGGGCTTAGAATAAGGAACACTTGAGCTGCCTCAGTAACTTAATAGTTACTTGATCTCTGAGGTCTCTTCTAACTCTAAATCCATGTTTATGTGACCCCTGAGTTTCCTTCTAGTTTTAAATCTTTAGTCCTGTAAGTTTTGAGAGATAAAGGAGGTGGAGGTTATAAAGCTTGTGGTAGTTCTGTTTTTTTTCTCATCAAAATAGGAAGCTAAGTCATCAACTTTAAATGTGGGGAGCTTAAGGATGTAGTTAAGAATATGAGACAAGATAATAAATAAGGTTTGGAATATTTAGTATAGGGAACGGAATGTGTAGGTAGTCAAACAAGAGGGGAAGGGTCATCAAGCACTAGCCAAGGTGCATTTAAGATTATGCAACATAAATTTATAGTGGATGAAATCAGCTCGATTTTATGACAGCGTCTTGTGATGCTTAGCAACCTGGGAACACGAGCATCAAGTGGTGGAGTGATGCAGATTGGTAGGTCAGGAAGAACAGAAGATGAAGAGATAAGGAACTCTGGAACGGTGAGTAATGAAACATTAAATTAGCCGACCGTGATGTCAAGACTAGGAATAGTGAACCAAGTACAGCTAGTATAAGGTGGACTAGAAGAATATAGGTGAATCATCTTATAATACCTATTAAATATCTTAATTACTAAAATAGTAATGTTGATAGTAATGAAAAAGAATTCAGTAAATAAATTGGAAGATACTTTTATCTTCATTTCACAAAATACATAACTTTTTCCTTGATCATTTGTTACTAAACACAAAATAAAATTTGACTTTAGATATTTTTATCAAATCTTACTTGTTAAATCCGGGCTGACTAAATTGGGTTTAAGAGTTTTTAAATGCCATTATACAAATAAACTTATTTTTATGACAGTAGTAGTGGTGATAAAAATTTGAAGCCACCGATAGTTAAACATATGTCATAATTAAAACATCAAAGGCTCAACTATGGAGTTCTCTAAAATGAAACTAATAGTCCATTCATTAGCTTGTCTTTCATCAAGAGATTGGATAGAATTTGTGACAAATAATACATTTGATAAAAAGAAGTAATGTTCTTCTGCCTGCCTTTTTCATTTATTTGCACATGATCAGTGCTATGAAAAACAGTTGTCACTAGTTAATAAAAACATATATTAAACAGTGGTTGATTGGATGGCACTGTTTCAGACACCATGGAACCAATATATACATATCAGTGTTGAGACTGAAATTAAGGTAAAAGGAGACATAAAATTCAGAGCACATTCAATTTATTGGTATTTTTGAACATGCTTGGAAATTTATACCTCAGTTCACCTTAATTTAAATCTCGACATCAGTAAAAGAGAATGATGTAATTTCATGGTACATTATGATTAACCTGTGCCTTGCTGGAGAAAATGTTTTATAGAAGTAAAATTTTTAAGCATGGAAGAGATGTATTCACTCCCCAGTCATTAATCCTGTTATGTATGTAGTGCTTCCTATGTACAAATGAGAAGGTAGTATTTCTGTTAACTGCATTGCTCGTTCATACTGATATCCGCCAATGCAATTCAGCAAATGTTTATTAACCATCTTTTATTTGTAAGGCACTGTGCTAGGAACCACGAATACTAAGGCAAAAATGAAACCGTTCCTGCTCCCAAGGAACTTATATTCTACTAGAAAAAATTTAAGACAGGTATGCAGTAATTAATTCTAAGGTAATTTGAAGATTGAGAAAGCCTTTACTGTTGTGGGATAACCAAGACTTTGTAAGGGAAGTAGAACACAAGCCCAGCCTTGAAGGGAGCTCTTCTAAGAGGTAAGAGATAGGGAGAGGTGGTAAATTCCAGGGATGCGAGACAGACTATGCAAAGCAACAGAACTTTGGTGGAGGTGGAAAGCTGAGTTCAGAAAAGAGCCAGTAGATAGAGCAGCTTGTTCACAGTGCCATAGAGTGCATGAAAAGGAATGACATGAAATATGTTTGTAACATATCTATTCAAGACCAACATTGTAGAGGGATTTAAATGTCAGACTGACAAATTTGCATATCATTCTGGAGAAGTTAAAGGAGCCAGTGAAGATTTTTGAATAGCGAGTCATATGGTCAAGCCCAAGTTCTAAGATTATTTTAACACACATCTGAAAAAAAGATTAAAGAAGAGAGAGATGGGAAGCATAGAGATGAATTAGGAGGCAATTGCACAAATCCAAGTGCAAGATCGATAAGGGCCTGAACTAAGGTAATGACATCTGGAATGGATATAAGGGAATGGTTGTGAAGATATGGTTACAGTAGCCTGGAGAAGACTTGGCAAATACCTGGCTCTGAAACAAAAGAGAAAGAACAGTCAAAGATGACCAGCTGACCAACTAAAAATATATGGTGCCCTTACTAGGAATAGGAGATTTCTATCCATGTGCCAAATTGAGATACTTTAAAACTTATGGAATGTCTGACCATTTGAAAATGTGATTAGCTGGAGAGTGTGGGGGAGGTTGGTTTGTTTTAAGAAGACAGATTTTAACCTTATGAATTGTCATGATACCTTCAGTGCCTACTCAAAATTTCGACAAAACCACAAAAATTTATAGAAAGTACATTAAAATTTTGTTTAATATTTATTTTCTCAAGATGTCAGACTGAAACACAAACAAATTTTAGATGTGCTTTAATATACCTTCATATAGTAAGTACAACAACTGGTCAAAATCATTCAACTCCTGATGTTATTGTTGAAAAAAAAATAACAAGTGTGAAATACTGAGCAGCTGAATTGAAACAGAAATCTCTGTAAGGAAATTAAAGAACAAAGTGTCCATTGTCACCCATGGTCATTCAGTGAGTGGGTCGATAAGTAAGATGCTTCCCATCTAGTGCTACTTGACTGGTTTTTCAGTTTCAATACTTTAAGTAACATTTTTAGTTAATATTTTATTATTATTGATTTTCCCCTTTTAAAAGATTTGCTTAGAAAGATTCTTAGTGGAATGTTATGTCTGAAGGCAAAAAAAAAATTCCTCAGGAATGTATATTTATATTTCACAATGGGATTCAGTGGAGAAAGAGTTCTGGTATATAAAATTCTTGAAGAAAACTTTTCTGAAACTTAGCTTTTCTTTGTAGCAAGGAATATCTCTATCTTTAGGCCATCTCTGACTCTTTAAATTCCTTATGATTAGGATTGTTACATTCTCTCTGTAGCCTTACCACCTAGCACAGTGCTTTGCATAAAGTAGATATTTAATAAATAGTTGGTGATTGACACGAAGCACTAGTGAGTAAGGCTCTGAATTGTCTGTGGTCTCCTATTGTCTTAATAAAATATCAGCCCTTCTGTCTGACATTTAAAGCCCTTCCTAATGGCTTCCTCCTAACTTTACAGATTTCTTTCACATTAGTCCTTTTTCATTCACTACCCGCTTACAGCCTAATTGACTTAGAGTTCTTCATCCTGGGAATTCCAACTACTGCGTAGACAGTCACTGTTACATGTACATTTAATTTAGCACTGGAAATCGGGTCATAATCTCCTTTGTATAAAGCCATGAGGGCCCTGGACTTAGTTGGCAGCATTAGAATGATAACATATTGCCATCTTCTCACTATTTACCTCCCAGGATTGTTGAACTTGAAAGTGTCATGTGAACGGAAGCATTTTAATAAATTACGATCATTTATTTTCGTGTGCTAAGCTGTGGAGGGAAGTATACAGAAGTTGTTCTGGCTCTTCTCTCTGGCTTCTTGGAGCTCTTCCAGACATTCTTTTTCTTTGTGGATACTCAGCAAGGGGAATAGTTTTCTTCCTTGAATTATTTCCATGTACTTCCCTCTCATTATGTTTGTTTCACAACCCATAACATTAGAGCATTTTTAAAATGAAGAATAATCTAAATATTGTGCATAATTTTAAATATTTAAGCGATTATCCCCATGGGAGAGAAAAACTGTTTGAGACGATGTTCTCTTGCTTGGAGAAATGTATGACTATTCTTTGAACCTCTAAAAAGACTCTTTTCACTTTTCTAGTGGCACTTACCCTAGGTCTCAGCTTATCAGGCTTCAATTGCTTTAGGGATGAGTATTGACATAGTTTTATGGAATTGTTACTGCCTTCTTTATGTAGGCCTACAAATGCATTTTTATTTGGAGGCATAGAGGCAAATTCTGTAGCATAAGAGCGTTCTGCTCAAGTAGACTCTACAAGAGTGGAAGCGTGAAATCATCCTAAAATGGAGTTAGCAGTGGATGAAGGGGCACTCTCACAAATTTTTGTTCAAGAGACCAGAACTTAAGTATATGGCCAGTGTGGCAGATTATTTAATGCTAACCAGATTTTCTAAGGCAAATTAGCAGCACCATTTTCTGGATTGGCATAAATTATAGCAAGTAAATAGTCCTTTTTAGTTACACAAGTAAACTTAGCTGCTACCTTTTATCTTAGGGCAGCTAAGTGGTGCAGTGAGGCCTGGAGTCAGGGAAGACCTGAGTTCAAATCTGGCTTCAGATACTTACTAGCTGTGTGATCCTTGGCAAACACTTAACCTGTTTGCCTCACTTTCCTCGTCTGTAAAAGGAACTAGAAAAGGAAATGGCAAATCACTCCAGTATCTTTGCCAAGAAAATCCCAAATGGGGTCACAGAGTCAGACATGAATGAAACAACTGAACAGCAACAAAACCTTTATCTTAAATCTATTTAGGCTTATTGCATTGCTCCCAAACCCAGAAATCAATGAATAAAACACCCCAACCCCCAAAGAGATGACTTCTAATTTATTCTCATATAAGGATAGCATTATATATATATATGTGTGTATATATATATACACATTATGTATATATGTGTGTATATATATACACACATATGTATAATATATATATATATATATATATATATTTTTTTTATGTTTTCTTGATGGCTTTTGCCCTCTGTCACCAGAAAAGTGAAAAGTATACTGGCTCTGGAATTAAAGGACCTGAGTTCAATACTAATTAACTGTGAGACTTTGGGCAAGTCACTTGCCCTCCACATGGACTCAGTTTCCACATCTCTGAAATGAGAAGGTTAGAGTAGACGGCTTCTAAATTCCCTTCTAAGCACTTAAGTCTGATTCTCTGATGTCCAACTGCCTTCTAGATTGGATCCTTCCTTGTGACTAAGAAAAACAATTCAATAAAGATATCAAGTACAGAGAATGTCTGACAACATATACAGTATTCTGCTCAGCAGTTTCCTTCTCTATCCCCACTCCCTGTGAGTGAGGAAGTATGTTTCATTATCTTTGCTCTGGGATCTTGATAGGGTATTCCATTAATAAGAATTCATCCACCTTTTAGTAATCATTTCATTTATACTATTATAATCATTGTGCATATTGTTCTCTTGGTTCTGCTTATTTTGCTCTGCATCCATCTATACAAATTTTACCATATTTCTTACTTATTTGCTCATTTGTGTAAGTCCTTATGGAACATTACATTTATGTAGCTTCGTTTTTATTGTTGTTTTCTGCCATGTCTTAACTGACAGGCACCAAATTTATTTCCAGTTCTTTGGTAGCACAAAGGGCGCTGCTTTGAGTGTTTTGGTTGGTATTAAATGTTTGTTTCTGTCTTTGACTTCCTTAAGGTATATGCCTGGGAGTGGCATCATTGAATTATAGAGCATAGACAGTTGAGTCACTTTTTTTTTTTTTTTGCATCATTCCAAAATGAATTTCAGGAAGGTAAGAATGTTTAACTTGATCATCAATGCATTACTATGCTTATCTCCTGACACTCCCTTCCTATTAACTATTCTCTTTTTGTTCTTTCCACTTTGTACGCAGTAAACTTAAATCTAAGCATTGTTTTGTATTTCTCCATCAGAACAAATCACTGGTTTAACCTTTCAGTGTTCTAAGGCAGGGCTTCTTAATTTTGCCACCCCCTTTTGCCTGAGAAATTTTTACCCGACTCTGGATATATAGGTATACAAAATACACATATAAATCAAACATTTACTGATAAAAAATCATAAATAAATTTACTTTAAACAATTCTTTGGTATACATATAATTTAACCAATTATTAAAGACAAAAGCAAATTTACATTCTAGTGAGATGGTTATGCTTGTTTATTTTTACATAAAGAATTAAATCTTGGCTGAATATTTGATACTACAGGACTAAGAGCATCTTCAGTGTTTTTCAGTTGATCGATATTTTGATTTTGTAATTGTCAATGCTGTGTTCAGGACTAAGGCTGCAGTGAAGTCATGTCATGCAACATGGGCAAGCCAGAAGCACCTTGGATTCATTACGTGTTCGATTTTAAATTAATTTTTGGTTGTTGCACGTTCAGAAACCTTTTACTGTTGCCAAATTTTTTGCAACCCCCACATTCAATTATGTGACCCTGTATGGGGTCTTGACCCATAGTTTTAGAAGCAATGCTCTTAAGCAACCCAAAGAGTTGTAAGAAAGCTGGAGACCATGCATTGATAGAATTTCCTCACCTAAAATGTTCCTCTGCAGATCCAGTGCCTATTCCTTCACTTACTATTAGTGATTTGGCATGTTGTTTTTATGTGGTCATTTGTAGTTTGTAATTCTTCTTTTGAAAATTTAATCATTTCCTTTAACCATTTTCATCTGTTGGGCAATGGGTCAACCATATCCTTTGAAAATTTATTGGGCAATGACTCCTGGTCTCATAATTATGTCAAGTCCTTGTATTTTTTTTTGTACCAGGCTTTTATTGATGATATCTTATGAAAGGATTTTCCTACCATGTGATTTCTCCTCTAATTATCTTCATTGATTTTATTCATGTACAAGCTTTTAAATTTTATGTAGCCAAGATGATTTATTTTAATTTTTATGATCTCCTTTATCCCTTGTTTGGATTAGTGTTTTGTGTGGTCCGGGGTTACCTAAGAACCTGAGTTCCCACAGACCTGGTTCAATCATGGGGGATTGACCACACATGCTCTTTGGCTTGTACCCTCCACCATAAAAACTGTGGGGACAATATATAAAGTAAAGCATAGATATAGCTCATGACTAGGGTTTTCAAAATGTGGGTAGCAGGAGTTCTTGCCTGCAAAGATACTAAGTCTGCAACACAGGTATCTTGTATGAGGGCAGCTTTTGATGTCCTCCAGCACAGGAAATGGAAAAGACTCAAAGAGTTCACCATAGCCTATGGATGGATACCAAAACCTAAAACACTCTAATAGCCCATTGGAATTACTAGGAAGCAGTAACAACATGTTAAGAATGGTAAACACTCTGGGAATGGTAAAAAAAAATATTTCCCATTCACCTTGGACCTGCGGTGTCCAAACAACTCTCAATGACATGCTGCCATGTGACAGCATGGCTTTGATCCTCTAGCTTCTGGACAGTCTTCTTTCTTTTCCATATTGTGTGCTAATGGAGAAATCTCTTCTGAGAGTCCAATGCTGGACTTTCAAACTCTGGAACTCTCGAGCTTAAAATATTCACTCTTTTGGAAACTCTCAAGTAAAACAAGCAAGAGGCATTTATTAAGTACTTTTTATATGCCAGGCACTCTTCTGGTCATTGGGAATATAAAGGTAGCAATGAGCTACTGTGAGAGAAATGGTTATCAATAAACAATAATTTGGGGAGATATAGAGCTCTCCTCTTCCTCCAAAGTCCAGATTTTAAAAATTCAGTCTCCTACAGGACATTACCGATAATGAGATTGAATTAACTCCCCTCAATCTTGGTCAAACTCCACCCAACCTTACAAAGAATTTAATCTAAAATGGGGAAGTCCACTTTCTTCTAGTAAAGCTTGGATGAAGATCAGATCCTTTTGTCTAGATAGCCCAAGGCTGGGGGTGACCTCAACATAAAGATAGTTTCTCTGTCCAAGGTCACTCTCAGCCCATCATTGAACACCTACTCTTTGAAGGGTATATAAACTGTGAGCCCACCACCATCATTGTCTTTGGTCTAAGAGACATGGGCAAATGACCATCCTTTTATTAATAATGTTCTGGTCTTATTAATGAAATGATTAAATTACCCAGAAACTATGTCTCTCTAACCTCTGTGCCCTCAAGAATCTCACATTCTGTGGGCGGAAAGAACATATATGACCCAGACAGATATAAGTACACACAAACTAAATACGATATAATTTAAGGAGGAGGCCCTGGTAGCTGAGGATATGTACAGGTCTTATATAGTAGATGACAGTTGAGTTAAACTTTGAAAGAAACTAGGATTTCTAGGTAAGGAGGAATCCGTCCTAGGCATGGGGAACAGTCTGTGCAAAAGCACAGAGATGGAAAATGTCGTGTCCTAGGTGAGAAACTGCAAGGACACTTTGGCTTGATGGAAGAATGCATAAGGTGCAGTATTACATAATAAGGCTGGAAAGGTCACTTAGAATCAGCTGTGAAGGACTTTAAATGCAAGATGGAGAGGTTTGTATTTTATCGTAGAGGTTGGAGGAGCCATTGATGTTTATTAAGCAAGAGGATATCGTGATCAGATGTGTTTTAGGAGCATTACTTTGATGACTGAGTGGAAATTGAAAGAGGAAGAGACTTGAGGAAGGGAGACCAATTAGGAGACTATTTATAATATTAGATTATCGAGAGTCAAATCCATTTGAGAGGTGGCAAAGGTCTGAATTGGGGTGGGGGCCACGTGAATGGAGATAAGTTATTATGGAGGTAGAAATGACAAGGATTAACCACAAGCTACAACCCACAAGGCTGGAAAATAGCCTTTATCAGGATCACTAATTTCTGACTGATGGTGAAAAAAGGAAACAAAAGAAGAAGACAGCTAGGAATTGAAAGTTCAGAAAGTCTCTCCTCAAATTACCCTGGGCAGGCATAGTTCACTTGTCGTGTGCTTCTCCTGAAAGTTTCCATTTTCTGCTCATGGAGTGGAAGAAGAAAGATAACCCCCTCACACACACACCCCCTCTTTGCTACCCCTCTGGTCTGGAAGCTCATGGTAGACCACATGAAGAAGAAAAGGGGTTGAAAGGGTTGACTGTTTCACCCATTGGATGTATATAGTTCACAGGGGAGAAATAAGAAAATGATGAGGGGGATAGTTTCAAAAAAAACCTGGGAAGACTTATATGAACTAATGCAAAACCAGCAGAACATTGTACATAGAAACAACAATATTCTAACTGTTCAACTGTGCAAGATTTAGCTACTTTAATCACTGCAGTGATC
>CM053622.1:212688484-212714427 GCA_028646595.1 Phalanger gymnotis | reverse complement strand
GAAAGTTTGAGTGTTCAGAATATGTGTGAGTGAGAAAATGAAAATGAGAGAGAATTTGATGATAGATCAAGTTTCCTAAGGTGTAACTTCTTGATGAAGGGCGGGAGTAGAGACCTTGGCTAGGAAGCAGGGCATCTAGCTATCTGAGATTGGATCAGAGAAGAAGAAGAGTAAAGAAGTCACAGGGTTTTGAGATAAGGAGCAGTGCAGAAACTATGACCTCATTCTCCTGGGTAGAATAGGATGTATGTATGAGCATGTATGCTGAGAGACAGGAAGTTGTATGTATTAGCGGTGGAAGTATAAAGATTATCATTGTATCTCTTGTAATTTTTTTCATCTTAGTAGTCTTCTGAAAAATTTCAGGCTAGACTGGATATAGACAGTTGGATTACATAGAATACAACTGAATTTCTACACATTCTGGAAACGTCCAAAGTCAGGAGTAGCATACTATTTTTGCAATATTACAGTTATGGTTTGAATGCTGAAAATATTTGCTTAAGGCTAAAATATCAGTGAAGCTTTATGTTGCTGGCAGTTGATTTACCTGTATATCATTCATTTGGCTGCTGAAATGTAATCCGAAGAGGCTGCTGAGACACCCGTCTAGGCTTCTTCTGTTTTCTTCACAGGTCTTGGCTTTGATTTTATAAAAGACAAAGCAGTCTATTTTTCTGACAAATTAAAGTGTGGTTGGCCAAGAGGTAGATTTAGGTACTTCCTTGTATAAAGCCCTGAGCCCATAGAAAATCCAAGACATTGGGCTATAAGAGGCATAATTGTAAATTGAACATACTCAATTTTAGTCTTATACAAAATGAGAATTAGTATAGTCTCCCCAGAAAGTTGAGATATGGCAAAACCTACATTATATCCTGATGAAATAGAATATTTAGTAAACATACTGGTTCCTATACAATAACAACATTGTGTGATTAATTTATCTGCAATTTCAGAATAATGTACATAAATTAATAATACTTTCGGAAGAATTTAAATTATGTTGTATTTTGTACCTGTTTTTGCCTTAGAGAGGACTAGCCCTATTTGTTAGTTGGAGGGGAAAACTTGACCGGTGCCTATCTTTGCCTTGTACTACTCAACATCTATATTTTCTAGGCAGTTTTAGTCATTTCATAGTGCTTGCTACCTCATGTCTCTGCTGTTTCCTAGTGGAAAATTGATGAGCAACATTGTAAAGCAGATGGGGCACAGACCGTGGAAATGAAAAACACAGAAGAAGGAGCTGTGTGAAAGAAATATTTAATCATAACATGGAGAAATCATAGTGGCGGGTTTTCCATTATGCTAAGTTTCAGTCATTTTTATGAGTTGCTGGTATATGTAGGATAAAGGTTTCCATTTTCCATCTCTTGATTTTTTTTTCATCTGTATTTTTCTTAAAATCCCACTGGACATGCCTTTTTGATTTTTTTATTTTTCAGGACTATGACTTAAGCCAGCTCCAGCAACCTGATACAGTGGAACCTGATGCAATCAAACCTGTTGGGATCAGACGACTAGATGAGAGGCCTATTCACGCAGAACCTCAGTATCCAGTCAGATCAGCGGCTCCTCATCCTGGGGACATTGGTGATTTCATTAACGAGGTAAAATTTCCTTAGAAACTTGTTTTATGTTACAACTAAGATGTCTGGGCTATAGGAGGTTAGGGATTCAGTCTCATAGTTGTTAATTTCTCAAGTTTGTTTTTTGTTGGAAGCAAACATGACCTTCCTTCACAAAAGTCCTCAATTTTAAGGACTTTGAGTTCTTATAGGTTATTATAGTAAGATTATGAACTATAATCTTGTACAGTTCTAGGAATAGTCTGTGTATCTTTCATCCAAAGAATAACCTGAGTTTGGAGATACTCACTAACAACGTGATGACTTTTTGGCAAGTCTGCTAAGGTAGAGAAGGATGTGATTTGCATTGGTCTGGGGCTACCTATATAAAAAAAAATATGGATCCCTTTAAAGAGGAAAAACATCTTGACTTAGTAATAGCAGTCTAATTTAATAAAAATGTGTTACACCCAAAGAAAAGATCAATTAACTCTTATACATTGTATTGATTACAGTTACAGTATGATATCAGTCCTAGTTACAAGATCTCCAAGGATTCCCTGGATTCCAAGTCATAGACTAACGAAATTGTCATATTTCCAAATTGACTTGTTAGCACAGATTAATTCAATAGGAGATGTTCATTTTGAGTTTCTTACATATCGCCCTTCAAGTTCTAAAGATAGTAGAAATTTGTACTTGCAAAAAGACCAAAGTCCCATCAAAGAATTAGTGAGAAGAGCAGGCAAATTAGCTGCTATGTAAGTGCATAAATACTTAAAGATTTATTTGAGGAGTTTTAAGAACCTGTGTGAGAGAAGGCCAATTCTCATTTGATTATAACAGATCTGATTTTCACTATGAAAATTATTTTTGTTTTGGTTTTTTTCGTTTCACTACTTACCAGGAGTTCTTCTATCTTTTGTACTTAAGATGTGTAGTAAAACTTAAATTTGGGTGAATGCTGTGGACTCTAAATTACATCTATTAGAATTTCAGGGCAAGAAGACATTCTCCAATAGATAAGTAGTCAAAGGATATTTCTCAAGAGATAAATTGCAAATCATTAACAGCCATATGAAAGAATGTTCCAAATCATTAATAATTCAGGAATGCAAATCAAAACAATGCTAGAATTCACTTCACATCTAGGAAATCAGTGAAGATAACAAAGAAAATAATCCCTTTGGGGACACTGTGAAAAGACAGACCTAGTCATTCATTGTTGATGGAGCTGTGCATTAGTACAACCATTCTTGAAAGTGGTCTAGAATTGTCCGAAGAAAGTGACTGAAATGTCCATACCCTTTAATTCAATGATTCCATTGCTAGGCATATGCCCTAGGGAGATCAGTAACAAAAAGAAAGACCCTATGCCCACTAATGTATTTACAGCACCCCTTTTTTGTGACTTAGCAAAGAATTAGAAACGGAGTAGAGGCCTATTGATTGACTGAGAAATAAATAATTGGTATTACATGAATGTAATGGAATACTATTATACCGTAAAATACAGTGAACATGATGAATATAGAGAGATATGGTGTGATTTAGATGAACTACCATTGAAATGTGAACAATTTCAAGGCAAGAATTGCTAAAAATCAGAGTGCTCTGGACATGTCTATTTATCATGGTTTCGTTACATTGGGAACGTAGAAATAGGCAGTACTTGTACTTAACAGTGCTTCTCTAAAGTCATCATCCCTAATACTATTCCACTTCTTCCTCCCCAAAACACAAAGATAATTTAGGCTCAAGAATTGAAGAGCTAGGATTTGTATACAATGGAACTGAATCCATTTTATGTGGCCTCTAATAAAGTATTAAGCATCATATGCTTATAAAAGACAGAGATTTCTTGAGGTTTTTTCCTGAAATAGAAAGTATGTTGATACCATTCCCAAACACAAAATCATTATAGCACCAGTTTCCCTATGCAAGTTTTTTAACTGTACTAGGTCTTAGAGTAAAGGTTTTATAACAAAGAAGGAATCCATAAGTGGCCATCTATTATCCTTAACTTGTTAAAATGGTGATTATTCTTGAAAATGGATATTAAATTGTGTTAACTGGGTAATAAATTTATTTTGGTTAAATGTAATAATTAGAGAGTAACAGGACGGCAATTATTTCCTATAACACAAGAGATTTATCAAGTGAGTAATATGATCTCACCATTTATTCACGTTTATGAATTCTACCTAATCTTACTCAAGTAATGTTTAAGCCATCTCACCATAATATATACATAGGTACATTTACATACATATGTGTCTGCGTATTGTTCTTTTACCTATGTTTAATATTATTTTTATCATTACTTTAGTAGCATGATGCCTGACACGTAGTAGATGCTTATTAAATGCCCATTGAGTTATTGTTATATCTGGCTCTTTTCTTTCTCAAATTCCCATTTTTTTCCCTTTTGTCTTGTTGATGCTGCCTCAAGCATCTTAACCTCCTCGTTCCTTAGTCTCCTCAAATCCATGACCTATTTCTTTACTGCACTACCAAAACAAAACACACGTTTTCTACTTCCATTTTCTAAAACTGACATGCCTCATTCTGATCACCCCTTATCACTGCATCTCTCTTATGCCTTACCCCCACCTAAACGTCTTCTTTGATCACATTACAACTTCCAATTTTCCTTCTTCTCAGTACTTTCTCAGACCATTGCCTCTTTTCTGCCTTCACTTTCCTTCGTCCAAATCTCAACCGTATGGTTAACTAGCTCAGTGCTATACTATCATCTACTCGTGAATCCCTTGCCCCCGGGGCCTGTTATTGTGCTTCCCTTGTCAAACCCCAATTCTAGATTACTCCCACCACCTGTCTTCTCTGCCCCTTATTCATGTGTGCAGCTGAGCAAAGCTAGGGGAAAGTCATGCATTTGAACTGACTAGTTGCATTACAGATTAATGTTCTGACTGGTGCTTACTGCCACAAGACAGTCCTTTTACTCCTCACTAATTAATTCCTTATCCAGTTCCTCACATACACTATTCTAGAACTTTCTCAAGTCTTCCACATATCTTCCTTGCCTCACCTTCTCAAGTGAGGGCCTTAGCTCTTGCTTTATTGGGGAAAAAAAATTGAAACCGTTTGCTAGGAGCTCCTTTGTTTCCCGTTCTCCTCATCTGAAAACCTCCTAGATTTTATCTTCCCCCTCCCCCTTACTTTCCTTCCATCTCTGATGAGGTAGCCCTTCTTCTTGCCAAAACCGATCACTCTATACCATCTGTCTTCTCCATAAGGTTGTAATATCAGTCATTCTATTTGTCTTTCTAATATTTAACCTCACTCTATCTAACGATTTCCTTCTATACAGTCTTCAAACGTGCCCCAAGTGTTCCCATCCTTAAAAATCCTTTATTAGACTCTACCATCCTTTCGAGATATCATCCTATGTCTCCTTTCCTTTCTCAGCCAAGTTCCTAGGGCAGAGATGGGAGGAGGAAAAGGGGAACAGGTATTACTCATTTGTTCCACTTCTACTTGTCTCTCTCATTCTTCAACACTTTGCAATCTAAGTTTCAAACTCATCACTGATGTCTTAATTTCCAGATCTGGTCCTTGTCTTTCTCCACCTATCTGCTACATTTGACACACATTCTTCCTGAAGACTTTCTCAGCTCTTAGTTTTCATGATATTGTTTTCTCCTGGTTCTCCTCCTACCAATCTGACCACTCCTTCTTTTTCCCTCTTTGCTGGCTTATCATCCATATCCTGTCCCTAACTTTGGTTATACTTCAAAGCACCACCCTGGGCCCTCCTCTTTCCCTGCAATCTCTCGCGTTGCTCTCATAATTTCCCATGAATTTAATTATCGCAACAATGCAAATGATTCAAAAATCCTTATATCCATATTGCCAACTGCCTTTGAGATAGTTTATACTGGATATCCTTGAGACATCTCAAACTCAGCAGGTCCAAAGGAGTGCTTATCTTTTCCCCCAAACATACCCCTATACAGAACTTACCCATTTCCTTTGAAGGCATCACCATTCTTTCAGTCTCCCTGCTTCATAACCTCAGTATTATCCTTGACTCCTCCCTCTCCTTTGTCCTACATGTGTAGTCAGTTGCTAAATCGTGATGTTTTTATCTCTATAACCCATTCTTTCCCATCATGAAGCCACCACCTTAGTTCAGGCTCTTATTGCCTCTTACTTGGACTTTTGTAGGGCACCCCTAATTAGGCTCCCTACCTTAAATCTGTGAACCATTCCAATCTATCATACATCTTACTACTACTGTGGCAACTTTCCATTAGTACGGATCTGGCCCTGTCTCTCCCCCTATCATTAATTCCAGTGGCTCCCTGTTTCTTCTAGAATCAAATGTAAATTTTGCTATTAGCTTTTAAAGTCCTTCACAATCCAGACCCAATCTTTCTTTAACCAACTTTTCCAGTATCCTTATGCATTAGTGCCTTTCCCGCACTGGCCTTCCTTCCATTCCTCACAAATGGCATCTAGTCTCTCATCTCCATTCCATTGCTGTGACTATCTCCCATCTGAAATGCGCTCTTTATTTTCCCCAACTGTGTAGAATCCTCCATTTCCTTTAAAATATAGCACAAACATTACCTTCTACGTGAAGCCTTTCTTAGTCCTCCCAACTAATAATACCTTCTTTCCCAAACTACCTTATATTTAACTATTATGTATTTATTCTTTATATTTAGAGATGTGTATATTTATTACATATATATGTGTGTGTATGTATATATATTTTTTCTTTTAGATAAAATGTAGGTTGAATCCTTGAAAGTAGAATTGTTGTATTCATATTTGCATTCTTAGTGCCTAGCACATAGTAGACACTTTAAATTTTTTCTTTTATTAGAGGAAAGAGGAACAAACATTTTTAAAGCACTACTATGTACCAGGCAGGCAAGTAGGTGGCACAGTAGATGGATTGCTGGGTCTGGAGTAAGTTAAACATAAATCACTTAACTCTGTCAGCCTCAGTTTCCTCATCTATAAAATGAGCTGGAGAAGGAAATGGAAAACCAATCCAGTATCTTTACTAAGAAAACCCCAAAAGGGGTCTTGAAGGGTCAGATACCACCGAAACAGCTGAACAGCAAGTGTAGCAGGCACTGTGCTAAGCACTTTATAGATAACTGTCATTTGGTCCTCACAACAGCTCTAGGAGATAGGTGCTATTATGATCCCCACTTTGCAGTTGAGGAAACTAAAGCAGGCTGAAGTTAGGGGCTTGCCCAGAATAAACACAGCTCTGTCTGAGGCCAGATTTGAACTCAGGCCTAACTAACTCCAAGCAGAGGTCTATCCACTGTATTACTTGGCTGTGTCCATCTAGGACAGGAGAGGCCTTTCTCTAGGCCTTTTGAATATGTTTTATGGGTTATTATGAAATAATGTTTCTAATGGATTAAAAGGGAAAAATAATGCATTTTTTTTTAAAAATTTAGAATATAAAAGATACATTTTCTTATGCATAGGTATGAAGACATAAGTTGCAAGGGCTAATAGTACAACCCATGCATACAATCAACCATGCAATCTCAAGTTGAATTTAATTCCCCTCCTTAACGTAATGGAGCACATTACGGCTAGTCCTAATTGGAACAATACTATTAGTACTTCAAATACATTATCCATTAAATTGTCTAACCTTGGAATTAACTAGCTTTTATAGAGTTGTTTTTTACTCAACAGATTTTTTAAAATACTAACAAACCCGTTATTAGTAGAGGACTGTCTGTTTAACAAATCTTTTTGAAGTCATAATCCTTCTGAGCTTCCTTTAGATACTTCTAGGAAAAGTCTTTCATATTTGTTGATTTTTCTTGCCTGAATAAATGAATAGGTAAGTGCTAGAAAGATTTGTCAGTTGTAGGTACCTATAGAAATGAATCATTTGAAAATGGCTACATATTTATTCACCCATGACTTAAATGACTTAATCTAGTTTGTTGTTCAAGTAGTTTCAGTCGTGTCTAATTCTTCAGGACCCCATTTGAGGTTTTCTTGGCAAAGATACTAGAGTGGCTTGCTGTTTCCTTCTCCAGCTCATTTTACAGATGAGGAAACTCAGGCAAACAGGGTAAACTGACTTGCCAGGGCCACATAGCCAGTAAGTATGTGAGGCTGGATTTGAACTCAGATCTTCCTGATTCTAGGCCTGGCACTTTTATCTATGTCACCTAGCTGCTCTGTCATCCAGTCCTGTCCAGTAAAAGAAGAACATTATGATAATGATTGTAATTATGGTGATTTTGTAGATATATGACAGAGTTAAGTTTATAAGAGTAGTATGGTACAGTCTGCCCAATTGGACATCTAATCACGAATCTTGAGGTAGTGTAGTATTTGCAATATAGTAAATATATAAAGTGAAACAAGTGTTTTTTCAGTATTATCAGCTGGCATTCATTTTACTTTGAAATTTTAGAGATTGACCTTCAGAATATAGGAAGCTGATATAAATTCATTTTCCCTTAGTACAACAGTTTTTGTTAACCTACTGAGAGTATATTTCCAACCCTTTTGTTTGTAAATCATAATGAAAGTAAATCATGTATTTTTTATTAAAATACAAACTTTCATCAAATTCTTTACAGATCTTTTGCCCATTTATAGTAACCTTGCTTGGATAAAATTTTCCATACTGAACCCTACATGACAATTTCATCTTTTCTTCCTACTAGTAAAACTTGAATAGTTATATTTAAAAATAGCTGAACTTAACTTCAAAATTACAGGGAAAACATTGTCATTACAGTTAGCCACTTAGAATTAGTTATGTGCCTTAGATGATAACATTGAGAAGCAACTGATATAGTACACAGAACCCTGGCATCAAAAGTTTGGGTCTCATCCAAGCCCTCCCAGTCAGTAGCTGACTGCTAAATCTTGGACAGATCCCTTGGCCACTTTGGGCCTCAGGTGCTTCTGTAAAATGAGAGTACTGGACTAAACGGTCTCTAGGATTCCTTATAGCTCTAAAATGCTGTGATTCCTTTAATAGAAGTAGAAATTTATGATTTCCAGAATGTGTGGGAAAGGAGAAAAATAATTTAGCTCATCTTAAGTTAGTGACCAGCAGCAAAATTCCACAGTGATATGAAAAGGTTACTTTTTGTTTTAAAGCTGGATTCTAACCCGCATCATAGAACATAGGCTAGATAAGATTATGTAATTATGTAGAAGGCTGAATAAAGTTTTTGTGCTCAGACCAACAATACAAAATTCACTTGCTGAAATAAGTTGGAATTGTAGTTTCGCCTTTTAAAAATATCTTACTAGTCTGTCACATTCAGTTGTATGTGATTTTTATAGACCCTGCATTAGCATGCCTCAGCACAGAAGGCATACATATATTCCGACCTCTGTATATAGAGTGGCTTTCAGCAGTAGCAGCAGTTTATCCATAGTCACATAATCCTTTCCCAGAGTAAATTAAACTATTTCTTTTTTTTTTAATTTCAGACTTGTTTGACCCAGGGATAAATTCTTTTTTGTGCTTTTGGTGCCACAGGGTACAGTAGTGCCCCGGAACCCTATAATTCCATTCTTTTTATCCTAGTATTCTCATAGATTTAACTTTGTCACTTCTACAAAAGCACTGTAATTACATTCATTTTTTTAAATATTCTTTCTTTAAAATCCCTGGTCTCAGCTCTGCAGTGATCCCTTTAGGTTTAGAACTGCCATGACTCTCCCAGGCTTTCCAGGGTTCACAGGAACTTTGTCTTCAAGAGAAAAAAAAACCATCTATTTCTTACTTCCCTCATTTTTTTTTCTTAGCTCTTCACTAATAGCACACTAACCTGTAAGATATTTGTAATGGGAAATGAGAAGGAAGCTATAGTAACAGGTGAAAGGTTTATAGATTTGGAGGTTGTATGTGTGCTTATAGTTAACTCATTATAACTCTAAGTTAGAACTGTAACTATAGTTATAATTACTACAAAGCATAGTTCTCAGCCTATGCTTATTAGCTCCCTCCTGCCCAGCTTCTTTCCCCTTAACCATAACCTTGATATTAACTTTTTTTCTCCCATTTGGCTTATCAAAGCTATCACTCCCCATTACTTACTTTCTCATCCTCCTAGTTAAAAGTACCGCAGTCTGAGGCTTAAGGTAGTCCTTTGTACCATCAATCTCCCGCTTCCTACCCACCTCAACCTTTATGGGTTACTGCACCTTGAACTACTCTCCATGGTCTATAAAAAGTGCCTTCTGCCACTCAGCCCCCAGACTCAGTGAGGACAGGATATTTTTAAAACTAATTCCACAGTTGGCCCCTCCCAAGTTTCACAAATTTGTTTTCCTGAACTCTGATGTAGAACTTTCTTCTTCTGACCCCTGCAAACTAACTCCCTCCCTCTCCCTCTCCCTCTCTCCCTCTCCCTCTCCCTCCTTTCCAGTCATCTTTTTCTTTCCCTTTCCCCTACCCCATCTATCTCTTCTGGCTGTTCCTATGAAGTGGCTTCTTTGAGCTCACTCTTAGGATTGATTCATCCCCCAATGGCCTGGGCCCCTTTTCTTGTGAGCTGAGGGTCACAAGGTCCAGATCCATTTTAGACCACTCAGAGCTGTGGCTTATTTGATGCACAGCTATTTTATCCTGGCCAGACTCACTTGCTGCCTCATTCTGAACTAGATTATTTGGGTTTGCTCTTAGCTCTACACTAGTAAGCAGACTAAGCTTCCATACATATCTCAGGGTCAAAAGGGACTGCATATTTCCTCTTCTGTAGCAAAGGGATCCAACTATTTGCTATTCCAAGCTCTACTTGGGCCTCTTTCTCTTGAGTATGATAATTATTTGGGTGGGGGGGTTGGACCATGATCACAATAAAGTGGACTTTGCTCACTGATAAAACTAATATCCCATCTGTAACTTCTCATTCTGGACTTTTCTTGCCCATGCCTTATCCATAATCCTCTATAGAGAATCTACCCAACATATTGGAGGTGAAAGGAGGGATATTTTGCAAATGAGTGCAAAATCCAGATTGTTCATCTGTTACCCTGCACTGTTAGTGCTTATAGTTATGCATGTAAAAAAAAAGGGTAGTTAGTTGGACAGAATCATCTCTAAGGTCCTTTCCAACTCTAAATCTATGATCCCTTCCACCTCTGAGCCTCCCCCCACCCTCAACCCAGTCATCTATGTGTATGTGTATGTATACACACACATACACACACACACACACAGAGATATCCATATACACACAGGTATATATACATATATACATACATATATGAATACATATATAGTGCATATACTAGCATATATAATAATGTATGTGTACATGTACATGCATGCATATATGTCTTTCCAAAACCATATGATGACCTATAATTGTTGTTTTCTTGAGATCAGTGTTTCAGAATGCATAACCATCTAGCAGTTGGGGCAGCTAGGTGGTGCAGTGAGTAGAGCACCGGCCCCGGAGTCAGGAGGATTAAGTTCAAATCCGTCCTCAGACACTTGACACATGTACTAGCTGTGCAACCTTGGGCAAGTCATTTAACCCCAATTGCCCTGCCCCCCCAAAAAACCAAAAACAAAATAACCATCTAGCAGTACCAAGAGCATGCTAATATTAATAAAGGGGCACTATGATGTAGAGGATACAGAGATTGCCTTGGAGTCAATAAGACTTGGGTTCAAGTTGTATCTCTGATACTGCCTGTGTGGCTTTGAACAAGTCATTTAACCTTTCAGTGATCCAGATAACTAAGACTATAAGTTGCACAGCAGGTTCTAATCTACATAGCTAGAGGGGGTTCTTCACCAAGAGCATCATACACAAATCAAATCATAGGTCTAGTAAAAATAATGTTGCAAAGATCTGCTTTTGGAGGTGAAAATGACATGGGTCCATTTTGTAAGATCTCAGGTGCATTCCAGGCTTTTGTTCTTCCTATTCAGTTTTGGTTTCATTCTACAAATAGAATTCCAAATGTATATGTGAAGAACTAACTCAAGGTTATAAATTTTCTTCATAACCTAGGCAATGAAGCAGGTTTCTTTTGAGTGGCCCTGGAGCTCATAGAAGGTTGGTAGTATAGAGTCAGCAAAATGTAGGGAAATATCTTTAGGTCAGTCTGCGTCTCCCTATTTTATTTTTCATTTGATATTGAAATCAAAAGATCAGTGATCAAAGATGTTTTGATAACAGGAGACTGTTAGAGATAGAAGAGAACACATCTGTCATAGAATTTTATGTGAACTTAACATAGCAAATGGGAAATGTCTGGATGGAAGAGAGATACTTTAAGTTTTTCTTTTGCTCTAATGAAATTAAATACACTTTTGCAACCACCAAAAAAATAAGCCTAGCACTGTGTGGTATACTCTATCCCTTTGAGAAATTTGAGTTACTACGAAAAAATGAACTGCTGTGGAAAATAAATTATAAAAGCCTACTTGTTCCCATCTTATTTCCTTCAAAGATTTCCTCAGTGCACATACTGAATAGACCATTCTCGTAAAGATTTCATAGAGATGAGGAGGCATTTTTGTCAATCTATGTCTACATCTTTTCAGATGGCTTTTAGAGAGCAACCATCTTTTACAAACCTCCGTAAGTTTTTTTTTTATTTTACTGCCTCTTAGAATTACCTTGAAAGATGACCCCTGAATATTTTTAAAATTGTTTCTCTTCTGACAGAGATTTCTTCTTTTATAAATTTATTCACATTCGGAAACTTTTCCTGCCTTCATTTTCTTGAGTCCCATTTCCATTTCTTTTTATAACAGCACATCATGTATTGAAATATTAGAATCCATATGTGACAGTTTCTTTGCCATTAAGTAATAAGAATGGACTACTAAGGAAATGATAGCAGATCAGTTTCATTTCACATCTGTTTGATGTCCTATTCTGAGTTTCCTCTGGAACCACTGTCAGGATAATCTGGTTTATGAGAGTCCCACTATATCAGTAAGGCAAGATTCATGACCTCGAGGATGACCATGAGCATGCTTGAATGGTTTGGAATCTCAAGAGTATAAGAAATTCTCTAGGTAGAAGGCAGAGGAAGTATAACATTTATTTAGACACGAGAGAATCAAATCCTAGGACCAGTAATTCCAGTTCGATAATGTAGCAATTATATTCCAAAACCAGTAATGTAGTAACAAGGAAATTATAACAAAGTATTATAGCAAAGAGGTGAGCCATCCTGCAACTGAAGTGGTTTGCCATTTCTATCTCTGGCTTATTTTGCATATGAGGAAACTAAAGCAAACAGGGTTAAGTGACTCGCCCAGAGTCACATAGCTAGTGACTGAGGCTAGATTGGAACTCATTTCTTCCTGCTTCCAGGCCAGCACTCTGTCCACTGTGTCACCTTGCTGCCCCAATTCAAGGAGGCCATGTACACCCAAGATCGTCTGAAGGAGAAAAATTCCCATCACAGTATTGGAAAGATATATGACCAAACAAGTGTGACAAGATGAGAGGGAGCCAAGTCACTGGGAATACAAGGCATTTTTTTTAAGTCTAAAGAGATGCTGGATATGGGCATAACACCCAAGCAGATAAATCAACAGTGAAACTCATAGGGAGACAAACAAGTAAGAGTTCCCTCAAAATGGTTAAAATCATACCTTGAAGAAAAGTAAACAGAAAATCTCTAATGAAAGAGAGAATTCTATAGATATCCATGGAATCATGGAACAAAAAAAAAAGCAGAAACCCCAGAATCAAAAGAAAAATAATTATTTTAAGAGAAGATACTAGAGTAGAAGTTAGGTAAGAAAATCAATAACAAATAAGCGACAGAGTAAATAAACAACTTAGAAAACATAATAAGTAGTCTCTCCAAAGTAGCTGAGATTCTACAAAAGAGATGAAAATTTAGAATTCAGAAGTTAGGGGTGGGGAGGGGGGTGAGGAATGATCAAAGAGAAGGAACAGATCACTTTGAAAGTACACACACATATGTTCTACAAGCCAGAACTGCTGATTTTGAAGGTCAGGCACACAGAGTTAACTTAATGGTCATTAGTCTCCCAGAAAAATGGACAAATATTAAAACTTAAACAGTCTTACTACAAAAAATAGGGATTAGCATAGCGCCTGGACCTGGGATGGGGGAAGGAGAGAGACTTCTTTCAACGTAGGTCAATTTCTTCTGTGCGACTCTTAGTCTGAGGGAGGTGCCTAGATTGCTGAGAAGTTAAGTGAATTGACCAGGGTAACAAAGTATGTGTGAAAGATAGGTCTTGAACACGTCTGTCTGGTTTCAAAGCCACTGTGACATATGTTTCCTCACTGCAAAATAAAATAGAAAAATATGGCCCACAGTACAGAAGATAAAGTGCTAATTAATCAAATCCATTGATTGCTGCTAGATACAAATGCTGTGGTTAAAAACTCCATGGTATCTGTTGGTTAATTATAGAATTTAAATGCAATATAATAAATTTTGCAAGCTACCAGGGAAAAAACCTTCAGCCATGAAGGGACATCAGTTTGATTAGTCCAGGATTGTACCAAAGCCACGAGAAATGAAAGAAAATATTGGGTTAGAATATGCCAAAAAACAAAGCACCTCAGTTCATAGAGCATATCCTTCAAAGCTAAGCCTAATTATCCACGAAAAAGATGGATGTTCAATAAAAGAGACAGATTTGAGTCGTAACAAATGCTAGCAGAATTCTCACTGTGCTAAACTTTCAATCAGAAAAGTACATGGAAGGCATAGTTGTACAGTTATCAAGGAAAGACTGAGCAAGGGAATTAGTTTTCTCAGGTTTCTGAGATTCATTAAAATGGATCAAAGGGTAAAAGAAATAATAAAGGGCCAAAAAAGATCCAAGAATGTAAAATTTAATGAAATCCTAAAGAGTCAAAAGAGAAGGAAGAACTGAAATAATATTAAATGGACCAAATCCCATGTTCCCCTATAAGTGCATCAATATTATTCTGGTAATACTTATCAAAGGGTTAAATAATGCTCAGTAAGCATCTATTAAGCATCTCCTATGTACCATGCACTGTGCTAAATGCTGGGGATACAAAAAGAGGCAAGACAGTCCCTGCCCTAAAGTAGCTCACAGTATAATAGACATCATTTGAATGTAAAAAGGGGAGACAAAAAAATAGAGGAGGTTTGTATGTACTCCCACTGTGTCTGAAGGTGAACAGAAAGCAGTAATCTTCTAATATTCTGTAAAATCTTGGGGAAGGGCTTGAAATAGCAGGGTAAGAGTAAAGATGGGAGTGGCAATTGAAAGGGTACACATATTTCCATTGAAGGGAAGGGGAGGCTTTTAATGGCTTTGTATGGGGGTGGGGTGGGGATCATCTCTTGATTAATGGACATCTACTCTTGATTAATATTTGTTCTTTCCAGGACTGCATCAAACACCCCAGAAGAAGGGATATATGGATCCCCAGGGGTTGCCAGCTCACAGAGCAGTAGGGTGAATATAAGTCCAACAGTAGGATGTATTGGCCTTAGGAACAGTTGAATGATAGCAGTAAGGGCAGTAGGTCTGAACCTCACGACTCAGGATAAAAAGTGAACTGCCATGCACACACTTTACTGCCTCTTTCATGAATTAACATTCTTAAGAATGAGGCACACCATAAAATAAACATGCAAACAAGAAAGAAGAGGGAAAGGACTGTGAACACACTAGCATAGAATAATAGGATATAGAGTAATAGAGAAAGCTCAGATGTGTTACTTCAGAAACACAGGCCTCCATGATAATAATAAAATAATAATAAAAGAGAACAAAAGTATGACACATTTAGGATAGACTGAAAAAGTAGTAGAGCTAACTGGAGAGGGTTTCGAAGTAAAGGAATGCTTCTTGGGAAAGAGAATTACAAGAGTGTTACATAAGTTATGAGGTTAGACAGTGAAGGAAGGATTTTGAACCACATGCTTACCTGGGTAGAGAAAGGGAAGGGTCAAAAAGAGGTAGGAGTCGGGCGATAGGATAGGTAAACAGCAGTAGAGAGCAGAGCAGAGTCTGTGAGAATGAATTAGTGTCAAGTTAGCGACAAAATGCTGCCTTAAAAGAGGAGATAAAAATCATTACAAAAGAAATAAATTGTAGAAAATGTAATCCTAACAACCATAACCTTATGTAAATGGATTAACAGTCCAATAAGATGAAACAAAATGACAATGGATCAGAAAAAAATTGTTGTGACTGAGACAGTTTAAAATTAAAGACATGCAAAGAATAAAAATGAGCCATTGAATAGAAGAAAATTACAATTACAGCATAAGACAAAATAGAATCCAGGAAACTACATTATGCTTGAAGATACTGTAGATATAACCTAGCGTTCATTAAACCCCAAAACATAAACTACTAGGGGAAGACACAACATTTGGCATAAACTATTAGAAAAACTGGAAACATTTGATGATAAAGAAGAAGGGGAAAAAAGAAGGAGAAGGAAGGAGGAATAAAAATAAATTATTGTTATTGTTGTTTATTAAAGTTTCAAATGGTTACTTGTCCTAAATATAAAGAGTTAGGTCATTAAAAATGGCAATTATGATTAGGTGAAGAACTTTTAAGAAAAAAAGGGACGTCACAAAAGATTAAACAAATTTGGTTCCATGAAATTTAAAGCTTTTACACAAAGAAAATCGGTGCAAGTGGAGTAGAAAGAACTCTCACTTGAATAAAAATCCATCCATGAGTTATTTCCAAGTTTTGTGGCTGATTAACACAAATATATACCCAAGTGCCAAATGATTACAAGATATGAACAAAGTCTTCTCCAAAAAGATTTGCAAACCATTAGCAATCATAGAAAATGAGCTGCAAGTCACTTAATAACATAGTAATGACAAGAGATCAAAATCAAAAGTATAAACAAGCAAGTTGAAACTACCCTGCATTTCACCTTACACCCCTCAGAGTAGCTAAGATTAAAAAAAAGGACTTATATGTTCAGCATCTAAAGGGCTGCAGAAAAATAGAAATATAAATACACTTAAATTTTGACATAATATGATCAAACCTTTCTGGCAAACAATTCAGAATTATGTGACGCAAAAACAAAATCACTGAATCATTGATAATCCATCCCAAAGATCCCACTGCTAAAAGGAGGTTATTGAAAGATCCCATGCAGCCAGAAGTATTCATAGAAGTACTTCCTGTCTTAACAAATAGCTAAAAACAAAACAGATGTTCATGAATTGGGGAATGGTAAAAAAAATGTTACATAAATGTATTTTAATGTTGTTGTACCACAATAAATGTCAAATATGAAGACTTAAGAGAAATATGGAAAGATTTGTAGGAAATTATACAGAATGAATTAAGAAGAAATGAAAACAAATAGACTCAATGGCTACAATAATGTGAATGAAGAGAATGACCAAATTAAGTTTATCACAAGGCAGTTATAATGACCGGTTTTGACTCAAGAGAAGAGAGGAGAAAATGCACCGTTCTCCTTTTGTTGGAAAGAAGAGAGACTATTGATATGTAATATAACAAATACAGTGAGACACAAT
The DNA here is from genome assembly GCA_028646595.1 of Phalanger gymnotis. Lineage (NCBI taxonomy): Eukaryota > Metazoa > Chordata > Mammalia > Diprotodontia > Phalangeridae > Phalanger > Phalanger gymnotis. The sequence goes on along the minus strand of CM053622.1, from coordinate 212,697,361 downwards.
ATGTTGGTTGGTTTTTCATAGCCATCTTTTTTTTTCTTTGCTACCAACAAGGCTTCATTCTTTTGTATGTGCGTGTTGGAGCGAGAGGGTGTGGTTATAGGTATATATCTGGAAATGACTAATATAATATTGAAAGGCATTAATAAAACTTTTTTTTAAAAAATGACCAGTTCCTTTTTTTCAGTCAACACATTTTCAAAAATTCTACCATATTTGAACCATTATTATGTACCATCATTATCCCTTTTATATTTACTCTCAAATATTAACGTTCAAACAATTCACTAAATGTTAAGGGGTTGTGGAGTGGTATCTCTAGAGCAGGTCTGCATAACCTGCAGCATGCCAGGGGATTTCCTTTGCATTTCCTATACATTTTTCACAGGCTGCCCAAAATCCTTTGGTGTACCACCCGCCACAAGTTGTGCTGGCCTGCTCTAGAGTAAAACTCATTGGAGAAGGCATTTTTGGAGGAGAAGATGGTTCTGTTGCTATATATGGCTTAGTGGAGAGAGCTGTGAAGTATTCCACATGGTAGAATGTCACAGTCAGGAATTAGCAAATTATGTGCCTTGACCGAAGCAGAGAGAATATTGGAGAGCAGAGGGCACAAGTAAGCAAAGAAAATACTGACTACATAGCAACAGTACAAAGAAGAGTGTAAAAATGCAAGAAGGAAGTACTGATGTCAGGAGCTCGAAGGGGACAAAAAGTTCACTCTTAGTCAGAGGGCTCCTGCAGTTCAGCTGGTTTTACTTAGAACTGAAACACATCCTTGTTTCCTTTGATGATGAGAGGCCTCACCCTTCTTGTTATCAAGAATTTCCCAGATTTGTCTTGCCTCTTGTTCAGGACTGCTTTTACAGCTATATATGGCCAGTTTGTAATTAGACTTAGATTGTTTATTTAGAAAGAAATGTTAATCTCTAATTTTATAAAAACTCTTTTCTCAAAGGATTCAATTCCATAAGCATGTATTAAACACCTGCTGTGTGAAAGGTGCTCTGCCATCTACTGGGGATTCAGCATGCGATTGAGAAACTATATTTTGCTCAGTACATTTAGGCTGTTCTTTGTAACATAGCAATTCTACATAATAAATAAAATCTTATCTAAAGTAAATTTTATACTTGGTGGCCCTAAACTTGTGATTCACTATAAGCTTGTTATTATACCTCAAGGAAGGAAGGAAGGGTTTATGAAGCATCTACTGTGTTCCAGGCACTATGTTAAACACTTTACAGATACTGTCTCATTGGATCCTCACAGTCCTGGGAGGCAAGCGCTATTATTGTCATTCCTATTTTACACTTGAGGAAACTGAGGAAGAAGTTAATCAACTTTGTCCATTGAGCATTGAGGCTGGACTTGAACTCAGGTCTTCCTAACTCTAGGCCTCTGTCTGCCGTACCACCTGCTACTCAAATACGCTGGATTATGAACAATGCTGTCACCTCTTCCACAGAAAAGTTGTGCTTAAATTAGATGTTTGGAGAACTTGGAAAGAGACATCTAGAGACCACTAGAAAATCAGTAGTGGATATCCCTCTCTATTTCATCTGCCTGAGGCCAACTGTTGCTGCTTATTATCTACAAATGCCTTGGTTCAGAGGGTGGTCATTTCAAGGGATATGATCCTGACGCAGAGACATGTAGACAGGAGAAGTAGTAATGATGTCTGGGGCAATATCATTAGAATTTAAAAAATCTGTCTCTATAAGATTGTGTGTGTGTGTGTGTGTGTGTGTGTGTGTGTGCGCGCATGCGCATGAACAACCCTAAGTTCTTATGTGTTTATGTGTATGTATGTACACATATATAAACTTTTTCCAATGTGCCTTGTGTATCATTACAAAACTTATAAATATGTATGTACCTGCGTATTTACATAAAGATACTTAAATCTACAAATATTTGTATTTTAAATTATAGTTAATTTTTAGGTTGAGATAATTTTATATATGATCAAGATCAGTCTCCCAGGGTTTGAGTTCTCCCATTAATCTTCTCATTCACTCTTCCTCATCAGTTGATCTTATGAATAAACAAATTGACAAATCCTCAGAAAAATTAATTTTAAAAAAGGAATAGATTGATGATTTTCTTAAAATATTGGACAATATTATATTTTGGAAAAATGAGGTTGGGATAAATACACTGTTGCTTAGACAATAATTGTAGAAGCAAGACTGATTAAGGATTAAAAATGATGAATTTTAGATTATTTAGATTTCTTTTTAATTGTAAAAAATGTTATGAAACTCAATTACATGATTCATTACCGTGGAAGACATAGAGATAAGAAACATCAGCTCTAGCTAACCAAGACCCAAATGAGAGAAAAGAGAGCATCTCCTAGCAGTGGTACAAAGTAGAGCAAATGATGTGTTTTTTCTTCTTTATTCCTTCCATATTTTCTTGGGAACTGAATATACATATTTTCCCTAAAATTCAAGGGCACAGTAGTATTGCTCTGGGTTAAGCAAAAACGAGGGAGACTAAAGTCAGCACTGTGATATTAAAAGTATCAATCAATGCACATTTTAGAGGAGCCATTTCACAATTTTGTTTTGGCCTAATTAGAAATTAAGAAAAAAAACAGTTCGGTGAAATATTTTGGTAAGAATTAATCCTACTCAAATTCATATTTAAATACCTATTTAAGACAAATGCCTCCCTATACAATTTTTTTTCCTATAATGCCTGTTTGTTTTGCTGTTAAGAGTCTAGTCTATGTCACTCAGCTTCCCTAGTTACTTTCTACCACTGCCTAAAAGCCCTGTGTTTCCTCAAGATATTGTAGATTTTCTTGAGTGGGTGGGTGGGTAGAGAACAAATTGAACCAGGAGGGGGAAATAAGAAGTACTTGCTCTCCATATTTTGAAGAAATAACAAAAATGCCTAATTTTTAGCATTAGCACAAAGTGATTATTTTGAAAAAGTTAGTAGTTTTCACTTGACACCTGAAAAATACAGATTTTGTAAAAGGAATTGAATATGATATTGATAATGCCTTGATAACCAATAGATATTGTGTTTTGCCATATCAATTGTGACTTAACCATGGATATTGTCGAAAGACAATATCAATATTATATTTATGTCAAAGGAATATGATTATGATGTTTACATAGCTATGTTGATAGTAAAGCATTTTGGAGATGTATAACCTCATATTTATCTTCCTTCTCTGTCTCCGTCTCTCAGGGACTCAAAGCTGCTGACAATGACCCCACAGCTCCACCATATGACTCCCTGCTAGTCTTTGACTATGAAGGCAGTGGGTCAACTGCCGGATCTTTGAGCTCCCTAAACTCTTCTAGTAGTGGTGGTGAGCAGGACTATGATTACCTAAATGACTGGGGCCCGCGGTTCAAGAAACTTGCCGATATGTACGGCGGCGGCGATGACTGAACTTGCAGAATGAACTTGGTTTTTGGACAAGTACAAACATTTCAACTGATATTCCCAAAAAAAACAAAAAAAAAAAAGCATACAGAAGCTAGGCTTTAACCTTGTAGTCTACTAGCACAAGTGCTTGCTGAAGGCTTTGGCATAGGCTGCAAACCCATTGGGGCTCAGTGGGAATATCAGTGATCCAATACTGTTTGGAAAAAAAATATTGAGCTCAGTTACACTTGAATTTTACAGTACAGAAGCACTGGGATTTTATGTGCCTTTTTGTACCTTTTTCAGATCGGAATTAGTTTTATGTTTAAGGCTTTAATGGTACTGATTTCTGAAATGATAAGTAAAAGAGACAAATATGTTGGGGTGGAAGCAGTAAGTTAAACCATGATATGCTTCAACATGCTTTTGTTACATTGCATTTGCTTTTATTAAAATACAGAATTTAAAAAAAAAAAAAGAAAAACCTCATGGAATGATTTTATTACCTTGGGGGAGGAGACCATGAGCTTGAGAAATGTACATTACTTCTAGTTTTAGACTTTAGATTTTTTTTTTCACTAAAATTCTAAAACTTACGCAGCTGGTTGCAAATAAAGGGAGTTTTCATATCACCAATTTGTAGCAGAATTGAATTTTTTCCTAAGCTAGAATGTTAGACACATTTTGGTCTTAATCCATGTACACTTTTTTTATTTCTTGTATTTTTTTCCACTTCACTGTAAAAATCGTATGTGTACATAATGTTTTATTGGCATAGTCTATGGAGAAGTGCGAAACTTCAGAACATGTGTATGTATTATTTGGACTATGGATTCAGGTTTTTGCATGTTTATATCTTTCGTTATGGATAAAATATTTACAAAACAGGTTTAAAACAAGTGACATTTGATTCAATTGTTGAGCTGTAGTTAGAATACTCAATTTTTAATTTTTTAATTTTAATTTTATTTTTAATTTTAATTTTTTTTTTGTTTGGGGAGGGAGAAAAGTTCTTAGCACAAATGTTTTACATAATTTGTACCAAAAAAAGAAAGGGGTGGCCTGACACTGGTGGCACTACTAAGTGTGTGTTTAAAAAAAACAAAAACAAAAAAAAGCTTTTAAACTGGAGAGACTTCTGACAACAGCTTTGCCTCTGTATTGTGTACCAGAATATAAATGATACACCTCTGACCCCAGTGTTCTGAATAAAATGCTAATTTTGGATCTGGTGACTGGTTTGAATTTTTTCTTTTCCACTTGAATATCTTTGTATGCCACCCCCCCAAAAATACCTAATGGTAAAATTTCAAAATAATAGTAATAAAGTATTTACTCATTTTAGCAGTGAAAAAAGTGAAAACTCAAATCCTTCTTTTGTGGCTACATACGGACCAAGGAGAAACAGCTTTGGATGGTATTATCTGTATGGAAGAAAAAAGTCCCTCAATGACAATCTGTGCTAGAAAGGCACTAGCTTAAGAATGGTCGACTTCAGTTTAATGTTTTTTAGAGACTCTTACATTTGAATATACCCAAGTTGTTTGCTGTATTGATGCTAATGAGATATTAACCTTGTCCATATAGCCTCAGAGCAATACTGAATATGGAACAGCCAGGATAAACAAGTCCTGGCCACTGGAAGTGATGGAGAGAATGGGGTTAATTCTGATTGGCCAATTATTTTGTCTGCCAAGTCACAAGATCAGTCTTAACTGATATTTTTTTTTTTTACTGAATTTGTCACTACTCTTGTCATCATGGTAAACATAATTAAGTAATTTCATACTAAATGGATCATTTAACTAGATATCTGATTTGAGATGCATGCTTTATGTACACCATTACAAATTACAAAATAATATTGTTAAGCAATTTAATGGAACTCTTGTTTTTCTAATATTAGTTCATAAGCTCTAACTTTTTTATTAAGATAAATGTTCATTTGAAATAAGATAGACCATAGACTAGGCTCTGAAACTGATGAGGTTTCTATTTACTCGCTGTTAATACTTGTTTTTAATTTTTCTTTTTTAATTTTTCCTAATGATCAACTTCTACAATATTCCTTTGGGAATTCTCATGATAAAACTGAATTAAATTTTATAATTAAAATTTCATTTATGATTTTATTCATCTATTCACTCAGCATTTATTCAGCCTGTATTTTGCACAACACATTGCTGAGAAGTAGTGAAACAGAAGGCGTAGAAAAAATGCCTATCTTCTGTCTAGTTGGGGAGATAGGACTTAGATACATCAGACAAATAGAAAACACAATCTAATTACAGTTTATACCTTATAAATACAGCTTTCTTACTCAAGTTAATTAAATAACAGAGAATATGGAAGCAGTCAGGTAGTTGATTAATCAGGGAAAGTTTCTTAGAAGAAAAAGAACATGCTTGGTTTTGTATGAAATAATACTTGCTAACTAACTTTCATTTTCTCCACTGTGATTACCTACACCAGATCTTTCATAGGTTTTCTTGCATAGAGCTACTCATCCACTTTATCATATTCACATTTTAGTTTTCCCTACCCGACATCAAAGACATTCCTTGCTTAGACCTTAAATAACACTTGATTTATTATTTCTATAAGCTTCTCTCATTCTCCGTTGAAAAAGGGTTTTTTTTTTCAGTATATGTCATACCTGAACTAATTAGACTGTAAGCTCCATGAGGGCAAGGACCATCTTATTTATCTTTACATCTCTCCAAATGTCTAGCAAACTCCTTAGCACACAGTAGATTCTTTGTAATCATTTACTGAATGGAATCTAATTGACGTGGTGTATATAAAACATCCAATTTTGAAGTTTTTTTTTTTCTGAACTGTTGTGATATGTGTGTATATGCATACTAAATCTAATTTATATATAAGTGTTTCAAATCCTTCATTTATGTCCTGTATAATTACAAAAATCTGAGTGTTAAGTAATGTCCACAACTGAATGTGTATGTTTCTGGACCATGTGATACTTGGCTGCCTGGAAAGTTTCATGCTGATGGCTAGTCACTACATGGAAATGATCTGGATCTCCTATGGCCAACCTTGGAACATCCCGTCCAGTGGGAAATATTTCCAGTATCGGCCCACCAGCAGATTGTGTCTGTCATCAGAAAGCAACATTAGACTGGACACATCATTTCTAGATAGCTGGCTACCAGGTGATGAATTTTTTTGACCACTACAACTTGCAAAACCAACTGCTACAAGAAGTTCTTCTCTCCCACTGACAAAGTTTATACTCCTACTGATTAAATCAGAGATCTTTGGCAATATGCTAACCTAGAGCACTCCTTACGTGTTACAGCTGGACTTGCACGTAGCCCTGTCATATTTATTATATTATGTTTCCCTCCTAAGTCACTGCCCTCATTTGTGAAAGGACATCGTGAACCCATGATACAAATTTCAGATTTCTAAGCAGGCACAAAAATTAACCAAAATGGCAAAATGACTCTTGTTAACCATGATAATGGTTTTTTAAAAAAATTTCTACCAACTTGCTGGCCACCAGACAACCTCTAAATGCTTACATCTGCCATTCAGGGACAGTATTTACATTGGAGCTGCTGTACTTGCTTAGTAGAAAGCAACTGCATTACTTAAATTCTACAGCATATATCAGGCTTGCAACAATTGCAAATTTGCCTACGCAGTATAAAAGGCAAGAATACAGTCATGCCGAAAAGGAGGTAGAATTTTCCATGACTTCCAGTGTGTGTACATGATGACTTTCATATATTGGGTGATTTCTATTTACTCTATGCCTTCGTGGAACTGTTCCATATGTCTGATGTAAGTATTAAACCCAGAGGGAATTAAATAAGCCAGTTCAAAAAGAGAAATAGAAAGCTGCTCCCAACGAGTGACAATGACTGACATTTATATGACCCTTTAAAGTTTGCAAAGTGACTTAAATATCTCATCTCATTTTATCAGATGCATGTTAATGGATTGTTATTGCTATGACCAGTGAGAAGGAATGCTCTTAAGTCACCACAAGCTTTAGATAACAAGAGCTCTCCAAAGGACATCATAATTCATAGACCTTTTAAAAATTTTTAATTCAGGAAAATTCAGTTATTTAAAAATTTCTCTACAGCAATCAACTCATCAATTTTTTTTGAAAACCAAATATCCCATTATCTTGGCTACCTGCATTTTGACCATCTAATTAATATTTCTAATCCCAAGGGTGTTAGGAAAAGAAGTAAAATCCACCTATTTTTCACGTTGGCCAACTTGATGAAGATTTTGGTAGTTGAGAAGTTGATTACAGGATAGTTAAAAAGTTTGAAAACTTTGCAATTTTAAAATATTATCTTGGTTTTCCATTGCCAAGAATAATAACCTGCAAATTTGGGTTAAGTCAATTAGAATTGAATAAATTTGGAAATAGGCATTTTATCTTGATAATTTTATTTTTTTCTCAAGTAAGTGAGAAGAGGAAGCCTGCATCCAGATATTTCTCCTATACTTTCCACAAATTCCATAATCAGAGGGAAACAATATTCATCTTTATAGTCAGAAAATATCTCATTGCCTAATATGAAAGTTTATTCCCCTGTTGAGGCAAACAAATCCCCAGTAAATACATGTATGTCATATAGGCATGTAGAGGGAAGGCTTACTTCCGTGAAATGAAGAACATAGTAGACTCACTCTACTTCTAGATAGATGGTCTAGGAAGTCCTGACCTCAATATTTATATGGATCATTCATGTCCTCACTATCTTCATTCCTTCTACCAATGCAGACTGTAGCCTTTCCTCACCTGTCCATACTGTGTGACCATGGTCCATGACCATGATCCCACTTCTGATGCACATTGTCTTGACATGTGAATAATACTGGAATATCTAAACTGTCCATTGGTTATCCTTTACTCTTATGTAACTCAGGCAATGCCTAGTTTGATTAACACTCGCTATGTCATATGACCAGCCTAGAATTTTTAAATCATACATTTCTCCAATGAAGTCCTTTTCATTACTTCTGCATGATTCCTCACATTTGATGTATTGTGACTTTCTCATGTCCACCGTTGCTTTTGGCATGTCATTAAACTCCAATCCTTTTTTCATAGTCACATAACATAACTGGAAAAATATTGGTACTTAAAAAAAGGTGAGTTTTTTGTTTCAAAGAGAATCTTGTACACAGCCTCCCAAAGGCAACCTCTACCACTCCCTCTGCCATATTTCATTCTAGGCTCAATTCATTTTCCATTTGCAGTGCTTTCCCAAGTTCTGATAAATTCCATCTGTTATTCATCCAAATGAATATTATAGTCTGGACAACAGGTATTCATCGTTTTATTTTTTCTGGGTTCACAGGGAAAACTTTTGAATTATTGCAGACTTCATTTAGGCATCTCTACAGTGTTCTAGGGCTTAGTTCATTTTTTTTTAATTTATTTTTAATATGTTTGGTTTTCAGCATTGATTTTCACAGGCGTTTGAATTACAAATTTTC
>CM053622.1:212676931-212687984 GCA_028646595.1 Phalanger gymnotis | reverse complement strand
CTGCCTCACCAGCACTCCTCCTTCCCCAAAAACCCCCTACCCAGACTGGGCTTAAATCTTCAGCAGGTTCTTCACTCCTGCTCTGGTCCGCCACTTAATTCCTCCCACCAGGTGGGCCTGGGGCCAGAAGCAACTGCAGCCCTAGTTCTAAAGCTGCCCCCCCTCCACTGCCCCAGGGGCGGTGGCCGAACCGCAAACTCAGTCCCGCAGCTTTTCCCACTAACCTTCTCTGTTGTCTTTGCTGTTTGTGTGTTGAGAGGTCTGGTAGATGCCACAGCTCAGTAATTCATGCCTGTAGGGCACTCTCTGCTCGGCTGCTGGTGTGGTTGGTCCGCGGTCCGCACCGCACGCTGGGCTCTCCTTGGCTCAGCTCCGCTCCCCTCAGCTGGGAGATCGGAGCTCTGTGTGGGATAGACCTTACCCAGAGACCATCCGGGCTGTCCTGGGCTGGAGCCCTGCTTCCCTCTGCCACTTTGTGGGTTCTGCAGCTCTAGAATTGGTTCAGAGCCATTTTTTATAGGTTTTTGGAAGGACTTGGTGGGGAGCTCACTCCAGTCACTGCTTCCCAGCCGCCATCTTGGCTCCGCCCCAGGCTTGGTTCATTTAGTACAATGCCATCTACTAAAAGGAGCATCTGAAGGATCTCATTTCAAAGAGAATTAGAGATTGCTTTTTCCACTTGGACTCTACTCTGGACCGCCTCCATGACAGGGGTTAAGACCTTTGGCAAGTGCATATTGCCCTGTTTTATGCTTCACTTGTAATGACTAGAGGATTTTAAAACAAAATTTTGTGGGTTTATTTGTCTGTTTGGCATCTTTTGAAAGATCATGTATGATTTTGATTCGTGTTTGGGAGACATTTTTGTTTCGGAGTTTCCTGTAAGGTGGTATTTTGCTCTATAGAATTAAGTGACTTTGTTTTTAAACAGTCAATAAACAAGATTTTGTATTTTCTATACCTTTTAGTCAGTTGTATGTAAAGGTGTGGTTTACTGTAGAATGTTAATGACAAAAGTCTAGTGTATTTACTATATATCATCAGAGATGCCCCTCATTCATATGTAAACCGTTCACTCACACAACCTTATATAAATGAGGAAGAAAACATATTGGTCAGTAATTGTTGATTTAATTAAGTCATTTAAGTCTGACATTTCCATGCCCTTGGTTTCTTCTTCTCTTTTAGGAGAATCAATCCCTTACCATCTTTCGAACAGTATTTCCTCCAACACAGACCTACTCTGATTAGACCTGGATTTGTTGAATTACTTTTCCCATTTTTATTCCTTTCGCTGCCATTTCTACTTCCTCAAGAAACAAGTCCAAGACTGATGTTAGAGCCTAAATGTGTCGACTTTAACATCTTTGATGGTGAGTGGGAGATAATTCTTGTGAAGACTTCACACAGAGAGAAAATATAAGAATTATTTCTGGAATAAGCAGAGGCAATGAGAGGATGGAATAGACCTTGGGATGTAACCTTGTAGGAATGTGATTACCTAACTCTCAGGAATTCAGGGACTTGGGGCAATAAGTGCCTTCCTACCCCGCCCATTCCGCCCCCTCCCCAGCACAGAGTTGTTACCAAATAAGGACAAAAAGGACTGCATACGGGTTGTTCATTCCCTGCTCTGGGAAGCCCCCTCCCTCTTTCCTCATTCCTCCTCTTTACCTTAGCCATATTATTGCCACATCAGCAGCTAGTTACTAAAGAAGGAGATATGTTTTGGATTGGCTATACTCGATTTCCTGGTTCTTTGTCTAGCTTTTTGTGCCTAGATTGTAAGCCCACTTCCCAGCCAATGGAGAGGAGGGATAATGGTGGGTGGGAGTTCTTTTGTGATAGGATATATGTTGGTGCTTAGCCTTTGTGGTCTGCCTCCTTCTGCTAGTCTGTCCTAGTAGAGGTGATGCCCTTTTCTCATGAGAGTTGAATAAAATACTTTCCGTTCCTCCTCAAAACACCTCTTTGTTTTATGAATTTTTATTTCATATTGGTAGGGGTCTTGTACCCCACACAATGGTGAAAGGCATTTATTTTTAAAGTCCTTACAGATCTTTACCATTGTCTATTTGTTGTCCTTCTGGTCTCATCCTTAAGTGCCCTTGAGGTGACTTTACTTAGCTAGATCTCTAGAGTTTAAATTTTTTTTTTCCTGATAGGATGTAGGTAGTTGAAACCATTAAAGACTCTTCACATAGAAACCAATTTGAAATACACTAGTTAAATTCAATTGCAATTCCTTTAATTAAAAAAAAAAACCTAACTTTTTCAATTTAATTAAACCTTTTAGAAATATGGTCCACTGACAAGAGCATTGCATTTGGAGGAAGATGTACCTAAACAAGTTCAAGGCCTGTCTCTGCCTCTTGACTTTGGAAAAAGGTCACAGCCTCCCTGGGTCTCCGTTTTTCGAGCTCATTGGCTTCTATGAGCTTGAACTTCCCTTCTTCTTCTCTGTCTACCATTTGCAGTCACAAAATCAGCTTGTTTGAGGATCATCAATCTGCTTCTGCTTTACATTCCCTCTATTACACCCTTTTCCACAAAAAAAATACCAGATAGACAATGTCTTCTGTCCAATGTGACACAGACTATAATATAAATTAATATGAAAGGAAAAATATCATATTGAAGAATATTGATTCTTGGAGTATGTTTAATACATTTGATAGTGTTTATGTTGTCAGTAGGTCAGTCAGCAAGCATATTAAAATGGCATCATTTCCCACCTACTAAATAACTTTTGGAATATTAAATGTGTATTATGTAATATACATATTATATGGTAACAGGATACATGTGTCAATCCACATTTTCTATATGTGGCTATTTTAACTTCTCCGGATCATTGTTTTACTGTTTGTAATGTAGTTGATTAGGATTTTATGTTAAATAGCAACACTTTGTTTTCATTATTCATTAGATATGGAGAATCATACATGTTTTAAATTCAAAGGTTTCTCCCTTCCCTAATCTTAACAGCTTTCATGCCAGCTTGCCCAGGAGGTTCAATACAGGTATGATTATAGCTACAAACTGAAAAAAAACCTTCTCCTGTCCCCCAGCCTCATGTTTCCTCATGGACTTTTAGCTTCACTAGCTCAATATTCAAATGCCAGAAGTCCTAGGGAGTGATTCGAGCAGAATTGTCTTTCTAAAGCCCAAGAGGAAAATCTGGCAAAGGAGCTTGTCTCCTCTTTTGTAAGAGAGCACATGACTACGTGGCTTCTGAACGGTTTCCATTCAATAGTCTATCATGTAAACATGTGCCTGGAAGGCCCCCGGACCATTTCATATCTAATGCAATTTAAAATTACCTTTTGAGATTCCATTAGTGAATAATTTGGCGTATTTGAGTGTATTTACTGCAATACTTATATGCATTTGTTGTGTGATTCGATCTTTTCAACGGCGATGCCATTTTCTCTTGATTTAATGAGCCAAATTGCCGCAGTACCTAAACGACTCTCCAGCTGTACCGCACTCTTGGAAGGTGCAGTTACACTTCCGTGCCACAAGGGGCCCGTTTAGTGCTCTAAAGTAGTAGCTCATTTCCTCCAACCCACTAAGATACAAGACTGTGATACCAGCTTATAAATGGCCCCCTGGTACATTTCCAACATAGTGCGGCTTACTTGTGCTTGGGGATGTTTTGCTTATTCATTAAGCCGCTCCTGCTTATCCCAAGGTACTGGAAGATTTTTCTTTTTATAACTGATTCTACTGGAAATGGAAATGAGACTTAACAGTTGACAAATGTCCAGTTTTCTCTTTCTCTTTCTTTAGGGAGGCATTTTAATTTCCCCATCATTGGGTTCCAATTTAGTCTGTTATTTTCTAGGCATTATTGCCAGTGTTTCAGTCCAAACATTCATAAGAACCCTTGAGATTATAGGATGCATGCTCGCTTTATTCGCTCACGTATACATTTGACTTGATGAGTAAATTAGTAAATATAATTAGTAAAATTAGTAAATTTGATTAGGAAATTAGCAAATCAGTAAAATAATTGCTTCCTTATTTTCTTGCTCTACCTTTTATCTGCAGCTACCATAAAAAAGGATTGTGTCCTTAATGTAATAAATATTACATGTATGTGTACATATGTGTGTACTGTGTGTATGTATCTAATGGAGGCTGATCAGGGGAAACTGGGGTCAATTTTATGAGTATCACAATTAATTTAATGAAATTGAGGGCCCAAAATGGGACTTCTTACATGGAGTAAGACATATCCCTAGTCCGGGGTGGGGAATCTGTGGCCTCAAGGCCACATGTAGCCTTCTAAATCCTCAAATGCTGCCCTTTGACTGAATCTAAACTTCACTGAACAAATCCCCTTAATAAAAGATTTATTGTATAAAACTTGGACTCAGTCAAAAGGCCAAACCCAAGGACCTAGAAGGCCTCATGTGTCCTGAAGGCCACAGGTTCCCTACGCCTATACCTAGTCCCTTGCTGAGGGGACACAGGGGATTCTTCTGATTTGACCTTGTTGCTGGGGCTGCCACTTGGTGATTGGCTGTTGGAGGCCCAGGACTAGAAACTAGGGACCCTGGATGCGCGGGTGCACGTGCCACACACATGCACAGAAAGCTATGAAAAGACTCCAATCTTTTAACCCTTTTCCTATACTTTTAAGCAAAATATTAACATTTTAACAAATGAGTGTACATGATATTTGGTCAAACATATTAAGTTGTTTTAAAAATGTTTTTAATAGTGGGGATCTTTCTAACACCCCTCTTCCATCACACGCCCACCCTCACCCACCCTGCAACAGAAAGTGTCTTTTGTAAGAGAAGCACTTACCAGTGGCAAATGGTTTGTGCTTGACCAGGCAAGCCTAAGTCTGGCTTATTTATACACCTCCAATTCCTCTATCTCTGCCTTTCTATTTCTTTTCTGAACATAGGTTTGAGACTCTGATCCTGAGAATGGACATCTCCAAATTGGGAAGGGGGGATGGTCAACCTCAGTCTCTGAGTTTGATCAACACTGGCCTCTCAGGAGTAAGAATTTTTTTTTGACAACATGTTTCTCAGTGGATAAAATGATTCTGTATCTGGAAGACTAAAGCCATGCCACAAGATGCCAGGGGATCAGGACCTTACCAATCGTCCATGATAATTATTGTGAGTTGTTTAGACAAGGTATGTCTAAGGGGAATGGGAAATATCTGTTCACATCAAGTTTTTATTAGTGTTTGGGGCAACATGTAGGAGAAGGGGGCAGTGTGAAGGTTTGAGTATTTTATACTTTCTGTATTTATGCTTACTTATGAGTGCCTTGCATCTTACACATTTTCTGTAGTAGAGGAAAAAAATCTGTCCCACACTCAATACCTATATTGTACATTGAGTACCTTTGTGGTAAGGAATACAAGTATCCATACATGAGGTAACTCTATAGGCCACCATATCTAAGCTTTGTTGTGGAGATTTTCTTGGAGTTTTACTCCAGGGTAGGGGAAGAGCCAGAAACAGAACCTAACCTCTAGAGAATCAGGCCTCACTGATCAAACAAATCTACAGGAATCTGAGTCCTTAAAGGGCCCTGGGCCAGGGATGACAACTATATTTACCCCTAAAATTAACTTTACAAAATTTCAAAAAGCCATGCCTAAAATCCCAAAGAATGGGGTACTGATTTTGTCCTACAAGGAGTGCATGCACACATACACACACACACACACACACACACACACACACACACACACACACTCCTCCTTGCTTAGCACTGTGCTGTGAAAATATTTAGGTCTAGGCTACTTTACCCTAACTCTGGAAGCCAGATGCCATTTGATAAATTCAGCAAGAATATCCAGGAGCTATTAGCCAGAGGAATATGAAGCAAATGATTAAATGCCCTGGAAATAGCTTCCCATAGAAGGTTATCATCTGACAAATCCTGAAAATGTTAGGCTTCATTAATTTGAGATTTTGCCTATGGTCTTGATAAATGCAGATTTAATACCACGGCTACTTTAAAACTGTCATCGATTTTGGTCTTCCTCACCAGATATATCTACTTATCTACTTCCTCTCTGGTATTTTGCTGCTTAATATCTTTATTCATTTTGAATGTTCACATAGGGTTTAAAAAATATCATCATACAACATTAAACTTTAATAAATGGATGTGCATGATGTGGAATCAAATGTATTAATTTTTAAATAATCCAAAACACATTTTTAAAAGAACCCAGCATCATATCATTATTAAATCACTCATTACAACTGGAGAATGTTACCAATTTATTAGAAATTTGGTTAAATATATATTGTGAGGTTATTGGTTACTGATCCGTTAATCAGCAAGCATTTATTGTTTACTGTGTGCTAGGAACTGTGGGTTGTTGTTGTTGAGTTGTTGTTTTAGTTGCATCTGACTCTCTGTGACCCCATTTTCATGTTTCCTTGGCAAAGATGCTAGAATGATTTGTCATTTCCTTCTCTAGCTCATTTTACAGATGAGGAAACTGAGGCAAACAGGGTTAAGTGACTTGCCCAGGGTCACACAGCTAACAAGTATCTGACACCAGATTTGAACTTATAAAGATGAGCCTTTCTGATGTCAAGCCCAGTGCTCTATCCACTGTGTCACCTAGCTGCTCCCAGGCACTTCGGATATAGTCTCTGCTCCCTGTGGAGGAAGAAAACAGGCCCGCATGAAATTATATACCAAGTAAATGAAGAATAAATGGGGAAATCAGGAACGGTCTTATATAAGACATAGCTTCAAAGGAAACAAGGGATTCAAAAAAGGCACATGTCAGAAGGGCATACATTCCAGGCCCTGAATGTACATACATATGTACCATACAGATTGCATGTACAAAGGCACCGACATGGGAGATTGAATTTTTTGTGTGAGGAATGACAAGAAAACTAGTCTGTATATTAGAAAGAGTTAGTGTATTATGATGCACAAGAGTCTGAACACAGCATAATGGAGAGGTTTAAAAGTCAAGCAGGGATGTTTGTATTTGATCCTAGAGGCAACTGGGAGACACTGGAGTTTATTGAGCCGGGGGGTGATCTATGCTTTTAGGAAAATCATTTTGGCAGCTGGGTGGTGAGTGAACTGAAGTAGGGAGAAACTTGAGACAGGAAATCCAAAGAGGAAGCTGTTTCAATGTTCTAGATGATAGATGACGAGAGCCTGAACTAGGGTGATGGCTGTGTGAATGAAGAGTGGACAGTTAAAAGAGATACTGTACATGTGAAAAAACTAAGATGTGGCAACCAGTTGAATATGTGGAACGACTGAGAGGGAGGAGTCAGAATCAGAAGAAACAATTGAAAACAATTGAAACACTCATCGTCCTGAAGAGAAAGAGAAAATAACTCCTGTTCTTTGAAGAGAGGGGAGCCTCTGAGTGTGGAAGATGACATGTGCTGTCAGCGTCAGTGGATGTGTTGGTTAGTTTTGCTGAGTTGACTTTTTTGCTTTCTTTTGTATTCTTTGTTGGAGGAGATGACTCTTCAGGGAGGTAAATGGAAAAGGTTATATTTGGAAGTGAAAGTGATATAAAAACGAAAGATTTCAGAGTTTCGTTTTGTTTTGCTTTAATGGAAAAGAAAAGTTTTAAGCTCAGATGTGTTACCTTGTCTTTTTTTTTTACCACCTTAAGGAATTCAGTGTCAGAGCTGGACCTTCTGAGATGGATTTTATTTCTGAACGCACATGCAACGAATATTTAGCATAGATCAGAAAGTAACATGAGACATTTTTAAAGCATGTCCAAATAATTATATTCTTCTAAGCCCTCTCTTCTTAACTGCTCTCTTTCTGTCAAAGATACTGCCATCTTTCCAGTCAACCAGGATTGTGAACTGAGGCATGCTTGACTTTTTACTCTCCCTCACTGCCCTAACTCGCACCCAATCAGCTACCTTTTGTTTTGTTATTGTTGGGTCCTTCAGACATGTTTGCTTCTTCATGACCCCATGAAATAGAGCACACCAAGTCCTTCTGTCTTCCACTGTCTTCCAAAGTCTGTCCAAGTTCATGTTCACTGCTTCCATGACACTATCTATCCATTTCATTCTCGGCTGTTCCCTTCTCCTTTTGTCTTCTATCTTTCCCAACATCAGGGTCTTTTCCAAAGAGTCCTATCTTTTCATGATGTAGCCAAAGTATTTAAGCTCCAGCTTCAGTATTTGACTTTCCAGTGAATAGTTTGAATTAATTTCTTTTAGGTATTGACTGCTTTGATCTCTTTGCTGTTCAAGGGGCTCTCAAAAGTCTTCTCCAGCACCACAATTCAAGTGTCAATTTTGTAGTGCTCAGCTTTCCTTTATAGTCCAACTCTCATAGCCATATATTACTGCTGGAAAAACCATAGATGTGACCATACAAAACTTTGTTGGCAAGTTGATGTCTCTGCTTTTTAATATGTTGTCCAGATTTGCCATCGTTTTCCCTCCACAGAGCAAACTTCTTTTAATTTCATGGCTGCAGGTACCATCTGTAATGATCTTTGAGCCTGAGAATATAAAATTTGACACCGCTTTCATTTTTTCTCCATCTATTTGCCAGGAAGTGATGGGACTAGTTGCCAAGATCTTAGTTTTTTAATGTTAAGCTTCAAGCCAGTTTTTACACTTTCCTCTTCAGCCTCATCAAGAAGCTTCTTAATTTCTCTTCTTTTTTGCCATTAGAGTGGTATCATCCACATATCTGAGACTGTTGATATTTCTCCTGGCAATCTTGATTTGTCCAGCTTGGTATTTCACATGATGGACTCTGCATATAAGTTAAATAAATATGGTGATACTATAAGGCCTTGTCATACTCCTTTTCCAATCTTAAATCAATCAATTGTTCCATGTTTGGTTCTAACTTTTGCTTCGTGGCCTGCATACAAGGTTCCTCAGCAGACCAATAAGATGATCTTGGACAGCGATCTCTTTGAGTACTTGCCACGTTTTATTGTGATCCAGTCAAAAGTTTTAGTGTAATCAATGAAGCAGAAGTAGATGTTTGTTTGTTTGTTTTTCTGGAACTCCTTTGCTTTCTCATTATGCAGCAATTGTTGGCAATGTGGTCTCCAGTTCCTCTGCCTCTTCAGAAACCGGCCTGCTCTTCTGCTAATTCTCAGTTCTCATATTCCTGAAGCTTAGCTTGCAGAATTAGAAGCATAACCTTGCTGGCACGTGATATGAGCACAATTGTTCAGCAATTTAAACATTCTTTGGCATTGTCCTTCTTTAGGGAATGTAAACTGATTTTTCCAATCCAGTGACCACTGCTGAGTTTTCCAAATTTGCTTGCATGTTTAGTGCAGCACCTGAACAGCATCAGCTTTTAAGATTTTATAAATAGCTGGAATTCTATCACCTCCTGATTGTTATCAATTCTCCCTAAGGCCCATTTGACTTCATTCTCCAGAATGTTTGGCTCTACATCGGTAATCACACCATTGTTGTGGTTATCAGTGATGTTAAAATCTTTCTTGTATATTTCTTCTGTATATTCTTGTGATTATTATTAATCTCTTATGCTTCTGTTAAATCCCTACTGTTTTTGTCTTTGATCATGACCATTTTTGCATGAAACATTCCCTCGGGAGCTTTAATTTTCTTAAAGAAATCTCTTGTCTTTCCCATTCTATTGTTTTCTTCTATTTCTTTGCATTGCTCATTTAAGAAATCTTTCTTATTTCTCCTTGCTAGTCTCTGGAATTCTGCATTCAGTTGGGTATATCTTTCCCTTTCTCCTTTCCTTTTTTCCTTATTTATTTATAAAGCCTCATCAAACAGTCATTTTGCTTTTTTGCTCTTCTTTTTCTTTGGAATTTTTTTTTGTTGCTGCCTCTTGTGAACTTCTGTCCATGGTTCTTCAGGCACTCTATCTACCAGATCTAATCCCTTTAATCTATTCATCACTTCCACTTCAAATTCATATGGGATGTTATTTATTTCATACCTATATGGTGTGGTTGTTTTCTCTATTTTCTTCAATTTAAGTCTGAATTTTGCATTAAGAAGCTCATGATCTAGGCCATAATTAGCTCCAGGTCTTTTGGTTATCTTTTGATTTCCTTCTTTACCATTCTAATCCCCTATGATGAATATAACATTTTTTGGCATTATTTCTAGAAGATGTTGTAATTAATCATAGAACTGATCGATGTTGGCCTCTTCAGCATCAGTGGTTGGAACATAGACTTGTATTGTTGTGATATTGAATGGCTTGCCTTGGATTTGAACAGATATTATTTTTGAGATTATAACCCAGTACTTCTTTTCTCACCCTTTTATTGACTATGAAGGCTACTCTATTTCTTCTAAGGGATTCTTGCTCTAATAATATATGTAGTGATAAACTGAATTAAATTCACCCATTCCTGTCCATTTAAGTTTACTGACACCCAAATGTTGATGCTTAATCTTTCCATCTCCTATTTGAGCACATCCGGCTTATCTTGGTCCATAGAGCTTGCATTCCATGTTCATCTGCAATATTGATCCTTACAGCATGAGACTTTCCTTTCATCCCCAGATGCATTCACAGCTGAACTTCCTTTCGGCTCTGCCCCAGTCATTTCATTAGTACTGGAGCTAGTCAAAGTTGTCCTCCGCTTTTCCTGAATGAAGTGTTGAATACCTTCCACCCTGAGGTGCTCATCGTTGGGTATCATATCTTTTGTCACTTTAATACTGACCATGATGTTTTCTTGGCAAAGACACTGGAGTGGTTTGCCATTTCCTTGTCCAGTGGATCATCTTTTGTCTCCGCTGTGATCTGTCTCTCTTTGGCAACCCAACCTGACATAGCTTATAGTTTCACTGAGCTATGCAAGCCCCTCCACCATGACAAACCAGCGATCCAGGAAGGGAATCAGCTACCTACTGTTGTCTATTCAATCATATCTTAAAACTGTCCTCTTTTCTTTACGCACATCAGAACCACAATAGTTCAAAATTTTATCAGGCTCCCCCAACCCCCTCCCTGACTGCTCTCCCTTCCTTCCCTTCCTTAACTGAATTCTTCTTCTTCTTCTTCTTCTTCTTCTTCTTCTTCTTCTTCTTCTTCTTCT
>CM053622.1:212655883-212676831 GCA_028646595.1 Phalanger gymnotis | reverse complement strand
TCATCATCATCATCATCTTTTTGCATATAACTGCTAAATTGATATTCCTAAACAATGAGTTTGACCATTTTATTACCTAGCTCAAAAAAAAAGCTTTATAAGCTCCATTTCTGCATCTAGGATTGTTAGGCATCGATCACCTTACAATTCTACATTCTAGCCAAACTGGCCAATTTGCTATTCTTGAATAGCCTTCTCATTGCTTTTCCTGACCCAGATCTCAAACCCACTTCAGTCCCCAGCTCACAAAGTGATCTTCTTAAAGCACAGATCTGACCTTGTCACGACCCATGCCCCATCACACTCAAAAATCTCCAATGGCTCCCCCATTACTTCCAGGATCATATAGAAAATCTATTGACTTTTAAAGCCCTTCATAAGTGGCCCTCTCCTACCTTTTCAATCCTCTTACACTTTACTCCTCTGAACACACTTTCCAATCCTCTCCTTCAGTGTCACTGGCCTCCTAGGTATTCCTTGCACAAAACCTTCCATCTCTTAACTCTGTGCACCTTCCCTGTCTCTCTTCCTTGTGTGGAATGTTCTCTCATTATTTCTGCCTTCTGGCTTTCCTGGCTTCTTTCAAGTCTCAGCTAAAATTTTCTTTCTCTCCTAATCGTCTTTAATTTTAGCACCATCCTCAGAGATTATCTCCAATTCATTCTGGACATAGTTTGTCCATAAATAGTTTTTGCATGTCATCTCCATTAGACTGAAAGCTCCCTGAGGGGCAAGGACTTTTTTGCTTTTCCCAGAACTTAGCACAGTGCCCTGCATAGAGTAGGTGCTTAATAAATGCTTGTTATTCACTGACTGACTGTTGAATTGATGACCTCAAACAGGAACATTTTATCTCCTAAATGTGGGCCTTTGTTCCCACTGTCCACAAGGCCCGTCGTGTACTTCTTCCTCAGTTTCTCTTCTTATAAGCTCAAGTATGCAAATATCTAGAAATAAAATAAATATGTATTAATATATTTATGGTTAATTAAAGAATCCATAAGTGTTTATTTAAAATGTAAAATGATGTCTAAAATTCCTTAATAAATATTTTGTTTTAGAGGATTCTGAGAAGATGACGGAGTAGGTCAGAAAATTCCAAGCTCTCAAGATTTTTCCCTATAAAAGAGATAAAATAGCACCTTAGGGTGAACAAAGTGTGGGTAAAAATAAATAAGAATAGGGGCACAACAAGGGTCTTCCTGGGCCAATTGGAGAAAATCAGAAGAAAAATCCCAGGAGGAGGTTTGGTCTCAGTGAAAAGTAAACACCTCCAAGGCTAGGGTCTGCTTTAACAACAAGAGGCAAGGCCTGGGGTTAGTTAGTTTGAGAGGCTGAGTCAGCCTCAGCCTCAGAAACTTTTACCCTTGGATAGTGAGGGGAGCTGGGTGTTTGAGCCCAGGAAGATCTAAGGAACCTCTGCTGACAAGGAAGGCCAGACCCAGCTGTGCTGTGAATAGAGGCTGGGTGAGAAGGAAAGAGCAGAAGCAGTGGGGCAGAAAGCTCCTGACCGCAGGCACTTATAGGAGGTTGTGGGTGTGGCTTGGGTTCCAGGCTACAGGGGATAACTGAGGATCTGGCACAAGAGGCACCAACCCCCATACACCAGGGCTAGAGGTGATTACAAAAATTAAGCTATTACCACAAAAATTCACAGGCAAAGGAAAAAGAATCCAACCATAGAAAGCTATTATGGGAATAGAGAAGACCGTGGTTCATCTTCAGAGGAGGATATTGAAGTAAAGAAACCCCCTTCTACCCCAAAGAACAATGTCAAATGGTCACTTGCCCAAAACAGACTTTAAAAATCAAATAACAAAGATAGAGGAAGAACTAAAAAAAAATAAGAATAATGCAAGAAAAACAAGAAGACAATGAAAGTCAACCAATTAGAAAAGGAGATCCAGAATCTCGAGGAGGAAAATGACACCTTCAAAATTAGAATTGGGCAAAGTGAAGCTGGTGAATTTATAGGAGATCAAGAAATAATTAAACAAAATATGAATAATGAAAAAATAGAAAGGAAAGTGAAACATCTTATAAGAAAAACAACAGATCTGGAGAATAGATCAAGAAGAGAAAGCGAAAATAATCAGACTGAAAGCTATGATCAAAAAAAGGATCTTGATACAATAGTGTAAGAAATAATTAAAGAACATTGTCTTGAAGCATCAGAACAAGGGGGAAAGCAGAAATAGAAACATCCATTGATCACTACTTTAAAGAGATTCTATGAGGAAAACTTATAGGAATATTACAGTCAAATTCTGAAACCCCCAGCTCAAGGATAAAATATTAAAAGCCACAAGGATAAAACAACTTAAATATGACAGTGCCACAATTAGAATCACACAAGACCTAGCAGTGGAGACATTAAAGGACCACAGGTCTTGGAACACTATATTTCAAAGAGCAAAAGAACTGGGGCTCTGGCCAAAAATATTTTACACAGCAAAGTTAAGCATAATCCTGCATTAAAAAAAATGGATATTTGATCAACTGTCAGACTTTTAAGAGTTTGTTAAAATAAAACCTGAACTTAATAGAAGATTTGACATAAAAGAGCCAAGAGAAACATAACGTACATACCAAAGACTGATTACAAGGGATTCAATAAGGACAGACCGTTTACTTTTTATTTATGTAAAATGCAAAATATGTGTCTAAGATTCTTATTAATAATTGGGTAGCTCATAAGAAAGGTTGGGGTAAATCTGAATATGATATAAATTTAAAAATTAAAACCATTTAGGAACAGCTAAAAAGCATAATTATTTTATACAAATGAGGTATAAGAGGAAGAATGGGGGAGGAGGGCTGGTAGTTCTGGTAACCTACTTTGATGGGGAATGGGTTTAAGAGGGAACAATACGTATATATTCAGAAGAATATAAAAGTCTTCTAAATTCAGAAGAAATAAAACAGTAAGGGGATAGGGAGTAGGGAGAGGACGAGGGAGGGATCTTTTTTGGGGAGGGTGAGCTAATAGGTAAAAGGAGGATATAGAATGATGTTTAGGTCAATGGGAATAGGACGACGAGGGAGGGATCTCTAGAGGTGACAGTGATAGAATAAGTTATAGGGGCCTATAGGAGGGTGTTTAGATTTATGGGAACGGGAGGATAGGGGATGTAGGCAAGTAATAGGAGGGCAAGGTAGTGGGTAGAAGTAAAGTAAAGGAGCCAAGAGGGATAGGAAACGAGATATGCACAAACATAAAAACAAAGATCAGGAGTAGAATTTGTTTGGGAAAGTATTGTAACAACAATATTACTAGTAGCTACTGTGGAGGCGTAAGGCCAATAACACCAGCACACAGGAGGGCTGCTAGCACAAGTCCTTTGATCTGCTTTTCTAAGGAAAGCAACTTTAAGGGGTTAACAATCTTACTTTAATTAAACATACATATACCATTCACTTAGTTCAGGGGGAAAAGCCAGCACTCTGAGCCTCAGAGCAAATGGAAATAGAAATTACAGACAGAGACAATATGAACAGATCAACATTTCCGTCTAACCAAATCACAATACATAGTTACTAGAGAAGCACCAACATCTGGCCTTTCAAAGCTGGGGGGAGGGCCTCTTTCAACGGCTGCCCAGAGTCTTGTCACCAACACTCTCTCAATGAGTGTGTCCCCAAAGGCAAAACTCCAACCTCATATCTTATATACCAGTCTCATGGTCAAAGGAAGTCACAATCAGGAGACTCAAACTCATGTGAAGTAAGCCTTCTCTTGATGTAAGCAGGTCATCAAAGACTCCCTATTCAATCAAAGATTCCTTAGTGCTGAGAAGCACTCCAAAACAAAGAGAACAAAAGTTCATTTTGCTTGCCATTGCATTTGAAAGGCAAGACTCATCAAAGGTACTTGATTACCTCAGCATTCCAAAAGAGAAAACAGTTAAAAAATCCCACCTTAATGATCTAACAAATATATGTCTATGTATGTATGTATATATGTGTGTATGTATCTATCTATAGCTATAGAGAAATATATCTGCACTTAATGGTAGCCTTCTGGGGGGCAGAGAGAGGGGGAAAAAAAGAACAAAGTAAAAATGTGCCCAGTAGAGAACAAAAGAAAACTTGTATGTAGTATTTATCATACAACCTTTCTTGAAATGCCAATTTATTGTTACAAATTTTGAATCCTCTCATGTTCTGCTATGCATATGTCACAATTTTTTCCCCTTTACATTTATGTTCCAATATTTAAGTTTATGATATGTTTTGTTTCTTTTCTCTATTCTGTATTTGTGTTCTGGTGTTTGAGTCTAAAACAAATTTTTAAAAAACATTTAAAAAATATTTTGTTTTCATATTAATTTGACAAATATTGATAAATGACCTTCCATGTGAAATATTCTAATGTAGGCACTGAGAGAAATAGAAGATAAATAAGACAGGATCCCTTTCCTCAAGGACTTAGATAATCTAATAGATATAGAACCTACACAATTACTTTAATATGAAATAGATTGTTATAAGTGCATTAGAGAATTATAAAGTTCAATGAGTGCTCCAAGGGGACACAGAGCCTGAATCAAGGAAGAAGACCGCAGAAGAATTGGGGAAAGAAATAAACATTTATTAAGCAGCTACTATGTATCAGGTACTATTCAAGTGTTTCACAAGTATCTCATTTGATAATAATCTGATAGGGTGGCATCTGAGAGAGGTCTTGAAGAACAAGGGGAGTCATGGGTGGGAGGAGGTGGAAAATATTCCAGATATAGGGAACTGCTCATAAGCAGATGTTATGGAGAACAGCATGGTCGAAAAGGTATGGGAGGCAGATTTCCAAGATCCTTGAATGCAAGGCTAAGCATTTGGACTTCCATATGCAACAGGGAGGCATGGAAGGATTTTGATCGGTAGTGATTAAGAGGAAGATTTTCATTTTCTTGGTAACTGAAAGTACCAAGTTGCTAGTTGAGGCTGCAGGGAAAACATACTTCCCATTTCTTTGTCTCCTCTCTGATACTTAGTCCAATGCTGAACGTTAAAGCCTGTTCAAGCTTGCTGAATTGTGCTATAGCATCAGGAATTTGGATACATCTTTGTATTCAAGTGCAACTGCCCACGACCACTTTTACAAAGCCTTTTGAATATTCAAATAATTGAGAGGATGGCATGTTCAGTGGTAATCTGGGAATAGTGCTTTTGTCCCTCTCATAGGAGTGACAACCTTCATTACCGTAAAGTGTTCATAGAGCCTTTTTCAATGACCCAAGGCAACGGATTTCAGTGAACGTTCAGACCTTGCCTCATTAATTGCTCTGGAGAACAAATATTTAAAATATCCAAAAACTGATCATGGAATTTCAAATCAATGGCGAAATCATTTCAACAGAAAAGTTGATACTTGTTGGATTTTTGATTCTTTCCAGTGATACGGATAGAAGCCTATCCATTCCCTCTCATCCTGTGTGACTATTACCCTTGTCCTTCCATAAATCCTCTATCAGGGATCCACCCAAAATTCTAGGAGCTTTCCTCTAAATGCTTAACATTGCATGGTTACCCTTGGAGTGCATAGACTGTCCATCATTTATCCTTTATTTTCCATTCCTATATATACCTAGCCCACCTTCTTGAGACAGAGAATATTACTTTATGGTGTATTCCTCATGTGGATGAACACAAGTACTCATCTAGTGTATAACTGAATAATAATAACAAGAAAAAAGCTCTTTTAAACTTTAAAATTATAAACTTTGATTTAGTATTTGCTACTTGGCTTAAAGCACACATAATGCATTCATTTCCTACCTCAAAAATTCTATGACTTGTTAGAAATAAGGGAATTTTTTTTTCAAGAAAATGATTTTAGTACACATTTTTAGCCTCTCTTATCACATTTTATAAAATAAGTGAGAACAAAATCATCCAGTAATAATAGGTTGAAATTAACTTTATATATTATAGATTCGTATCTGGCCCTTACCGATGATAATGAAAAGTATGGGTTAATCGGCTAGAGGACATTAGTAGAAGACATCCAGTTAAATTAGAACATAGAGTCCACAAGCAAATAAAGTCTGAACTGCTCTAGATAAGCTATCTTCCAGATATATCTGCGGTACAGTGATCAAAATGGCGTTGGGAATTCTAAGCACAGCTGACAATGATTTTGTGGTTGTTTGGATAAATCCAAGACAGGTGGTTTTAGGGCTATTTTTGACAGTTTCTGTTAGAATGGTTTAGTTAATTCAAGCATCTTAAAAATGAAACCAACCTTGAAGAGCCAAATCCTATGGGAATTATGCAACAAGACTACAGAGCATAAAGAATATGTATCTTTACTTCTGTCCCCATCTTTAAACCAAAGGCACACATATCACATTAAGACATCATCAAAATGTTGTTACTATAAACCCTTTTCATTTGAAAAATCTAATGTAATCCTAGGGTCCATTAACTGTGAGACACATAGCATGCAGGACCAGGAAACTGAAAGTCACCCTTTCCTCTACCTTGGTCAGTCCATATATTATCAGTTCTGGGCATCATATATTAGGAAGGACAGTGACAAGCTGTAGAGCTTTTAAAGGAAAGCAATCAAGATGGTGGCAGACCAAAATGATCATGCCATTTTAGGGTCAAATGAAGAAAATAGGAATGTTTAGCCTAGAGAAGAGAAGAACTAGAGGAAAAAATGATAGTAGTTTCATGTAGTTTAAATACTCTCATTTCTAATAAGAATTAGACTTATTTTGCTCGACCCTGGTGGGCAGAAATAGGAGTCAAAGCTGAGAGGCAGTATGATGGCGTGGATGTGTCATGAGACTCAGTCAGGAAGAACTGGGTTCAAATTCTGCCTCAGGTACTTATGACGATGCGGAAATTATTTGAGAGAAACAATAATTTTAATATGATTTCGTTTTGCAAAAGCAACGGTCATGTGTGTGCTTCTGTGAATACTAGGCTGATTCAGAATATCTGACTGTGAACAGGTGAAACTCAGTGGAGCAGATTTCCTCACCTTTAGTTAGTTTTCCGTCATTTAAATGTTAGACTTTGTATCATATGTATGTTCCACTGCTCTTTTGTTGTGTTTTTAAGTTTGTGGTTTTTAAGAATGGATATTACTCCAGGGAAACATGCAGGCCTTATAGTTCTTGAAGAGCACATCATGACTCTTAGAGATATTGTAGTAGCTATTAGTATAAAGAACTTAAGCCTTTTAAGAATCATTCAGTCCCACAATGAAACTGGATTAGTAGCAATGAAGCACAAAGGAAAATATGGTGGAAGATAATAACAAAATACCAGTAACTAACTAACAGATTATTGCCACTAATTAATTGATCTTCAGGAAACAAGCAAAGATCTTTAAAAGAACATGGAAAATTGGAAGGAAGCCTGATTTGTCTATAGAGAAATAAAAATTTCTCAAACAACATAAAGACTAGTTAAAATCAGATTTATTGTTACGAAGAAGAAATATTTGCCATAGGTAAGACAATAAAAAGATTGAGTTGTAACGATTGGATAAAGGTAATTTTTACTAATATACTCACTCTTTGGTTCAATAATAATAATAATGATAGCTAAAATATCTGTAGTGCTTACTGTGTGCTAGGCACTGTGCTAAGAGCTTCACAATTATTATCTCGTTTTATACATTGTTGTCTCACAACAACTTCAGGAGGTAAGGTGCTATTATTATCCTATTTTACAGGTGAGGAAACTGAAGCGAACAGTTTAGGTGACTTGTGCAGGTTCCCACAGCTAGCAAGTGTCTGAAACCAGATTTGAACTCAGGTTTTCCTGACTCCAGGCCTGGTGCTCTATCCACTGTGCCACTTAGCTTCCCATGGCATCAACACTAAGAGCTCAAGGCTATACTAAACTATTGTCAAAATCCAGAGGGCGCCTGTAAGATCTGAGCATCTTTATCCAACTATAAAATATCTACCCCAAAATGTTTGAGGGATTTCTTTCTTCCAAAAAGTCTTGTGTCTCCATTGAGGAGATGATAAACTCTGATTATATCGATATACTGAGGAGCGGAATTGTTCCAGTATTGCAGATATTCCCCAAAGCCCATGGAATACTGCAAATGACCCTGAACCATGCCCTACTTCAAAAAAAGTTAGGCTATTCATCCAAGATATGGATCTATCTTCCCTAATATAAATCTCAAAGAATGCTTGATTTGAGCCTTAATGAAAACATATGGGCTATAATCCAGTCAAGACTTAGAAAAAACTGGACTATTTGTCAAGGCTAGGCTTAGTAGGTAATGTGATAAAAATATAATTTATTTATAGAAATATATATATCTAATATAATTTCATGATAGAGAATTAAAGAATGTATCAAAATCTTGTGAACTCAATGCCAAATTTTGTGGAACAAATGATTGCAGAACATATTGCATATTACAAAGATTTTTAAAAGAAGTAAAAAGTGGTTAAATTAATTATATGTCGTTATTTTACATTGTCCTTGTCAATTCCAATGACTTAATTATTGTTCAACTAGTAATGTGACTGAGCAGGTTGCTCAGAGCAGTTTCTTCTTCTGTAAGTTGAGGCAGTTGGATTTGAGGGCCCCTGAGTTCCTGTCTAGGTCAAAAATCTGTGGTTCTATCATCTAGGTTTTTTGGAAGTCTCTGAGAAGCTAATATGTAAGATCTTGATGTAAGAAAACTCTAGCATCTCAATCTATTGAAAAGTAGAATGGGTTGTGTTGGGAGGAGTTAGGTCCTTTTATACTAGAAGTCTTCATGCAAAAGTCTTGCTGATCACTTGTCTGGGATACAGGAAAGGGGATTCCTTTCGGGATATAATTTGGACCAGATGGCCTCAAAGGCACTTATGAACTGAGACGGTGTAATTCTGGGCCATTATGGATAGACTCTAGGGGGAAGTAACTCCTCCACCCCGACCCCACTCCTGACAATCAATAGCCATCACAGCATCTTTGAAAGTGGCCTCATGGATTCCAGGGGAAAAATGCTTGTGAAGAATGCTGGAAGCCTATTAGTGGAATAGCGAGGCTTGGCCTCTCACACTCTGGCATTAGGTTAGAGTCTATCACAATAAGTCGAGGAGGGCTAGGGGCTTGACCTCTAAATAATTGGAATTCTGTGCTGCAGGACAGGATTTCCAGCAGGGAAATATTTACCTCCCAGATTCCAAATGGGCAAATGTGTCTGCTGGATCCACTTATTTTCCAAGAGTCACATCTTGTACCCTACATGCCTCTAAAAACTCTGTGGTCACTTAAGAAAAATCTCAGTTTTATGATTACTCTCTTGTATTTGCTTAAATTAGTATGACTGAAGTATTCCTAGAAGGACGTAAGTTCCTCGAGGGTGGGAGCTGTTTTTCATTTTGTTTTTCTACAAACAGTACCAATGCTTTGTCCATAGTAGGCATTTAATAAATATCTGTTAAATTTTATCTGCCAAGATGATTTCCCTTAGGCACAGATGTAACCATGGAATTCTCTTGCTCTAAAAGCTCTGATGACTCCTAGAGGCAAAAGCCTCTAGAATAAAATATTTCTGTTTTTGGCTTTTCGTTCAGTCATTTTCAGTTGTGTTTGATTCTTTGTGACCTCCTTGAAAGGGCTTTTAAAGCCCTTTAAAACTCGGCCTCAGTCTATCTTTCAAGCCCATCTTTTATTATACAGTACTTCCCTTTCCACATTACGGTCCAGCTGTCTCTCCTCTGCCATTACATTGGTCATCTCCTATGCTTGGAATGTGATCCTCCCTCACCTCTGCCTCATAGAATCCTTGGCTTTCTTCAGTAACAACTCAAGGGCCACTCTCTACATAAAGTCTTTCCTGACCTTGTGTTTATTTTGTATCTATTCTATATATGCTTCTGTATAGAATACAAGCAGCTAACATCAACATAGCACTAATTGTGTGCCTGTCACTGGGCTAAGCACGTTATAATTATTACCTCATTTGAGCCTCACAACAACCCTGGGAGGTGGGTGCATTTTATTATCTCCATTTTACAAATGAGGAAACTGAGGCAAACAGAGCTTAACTGACCTGCCCAGGGTCATACAATTAGTAAGGGCCTGAGGCCGTATTTGAACTCAGTTCTTCCAGTCTTCAGGCCCAGGGCTCTATCCACTGTGCCACCAATGGCATATTTTCCCCCAGTGGAATATAAACTCTAGCAGAGCAAGGAGTGTTTGATAAATTGTTTAATTGTCTTTGTATCGCCACACAGTAGGTGCTAACCAGGTAGATGCTGATCAGCTGTCATGCACATAATTATGTGCTATTTGTTAAAGATGTAGTGGGAAATGGTGTGTGACCTTTGGCAGGAGGTATCATTTTACAGTGGAATTGTGTTTTATGACAGAAGGGAGGATTCTGGCTGAGGCTGCTGAGAAAGATGACAGTTGGAAGAGATCTATGAAGCGAAAGCTCAGCAATGTCAAGGAGTAGAAAGCTCTGGGCATGTAGACTGATTCTAAGAGAGAAGAAATATATTTAGCCTAGGTAAGTTAATGGAAGCTGTACTGCGTTAAAGGGAAAATCTAAGTGTCATTGCATAAGTGACATAGTGATTGCTGTCACAATCCTGTCAAGGGCAGAGGAGGGGACAGAGAATAATTGTCAGTGGACGGCACTGCCAGCTTAATCAGGTGGACAAAGAAGTCAAGGGGAGTACAAACTGGCCCAAGAGTGGCAACACAAAAAAATATAAACATAAAATCCTGAACTTGAAAATGTGCCCCACCATATCTGTTTAAAATATTTTTTTGGAGGGCAGAAGGCAGGGCAATTGTGGTTAAGTGACTTGCCCAAGGTCACACAGCTAGTAAGTATATCAAATGTCTGAGGCCAGATTTGAACTCAGGTCCTCCTGACTCGAGGGCCGGTGCTCTACTCACTGCGTCTCCTAGCTGCCCCTTAAAATAATTTTAATATGACTGAAACAAGGACAATAGTATTAATAAAGAGAAGTTTTAATTTGGTTTGTTTATTTTATTCCTAGAGATCTCTTCTTCAGGGTCTTTGTTAGTTACTACCATAGGTATTATTCATTTGCGATTTTATTTCTGGACTCAGTTTTACCACACTTGTTAAAAAGAATTTAGGAACAGTTTTACTTAAGTTGATGAACTGGTAATGTTCTGTATTCAACTTACGCTATTTATCTGTGTTTCTGGGACACTTGAATCCTGGAGCCTTGAAGCCCACTCAGTCACAGCTGCCCTTCTCCACACCTGTTAATACCTAATGGAAACAAAACTAAAGAAGTATGTGAAATCAAATGGAGTTTGCAAAGGATTAGATAAGAATTGTTGCAAATCTTCAAGAATAGAAATAGCAGTGATGCTGAAATCATGCTATTGACTTCTAATTCCACTATTAAAGATTCAAAACAGAAGTCTTGAAAGACTGAATTCCTTTAAAAAGTTTTGAACTTATTAATAATTATCAATTTATAATTAAACATATATAACATATACACATACATATATATATATGAACTTATCAAATTAACATCAAAATAACAAAATAAAATTTCTTTTTCCAGGAAACATCTGTTGCTAATTTGGTAATTTGATAATAATTTAATTTAATATGCTTGAAGCTTATTTTTAGGGATCTTGAGTATTCCATAATATGGGAGGCCTTCAGAGTTGATACAGCCATAGTCAAAATGAATATTAACCCTTAAAATGCATTCTTCCTCTCAAGACATCTGTTTTTAGTGTGCATAGCACACTAGTAAAGAACTAAAATGAGTAATCAACACAGGCAATTAGTTCTTGAAAAATAGATTCTATCAAAACAACAGCCACATTGCGGAAATAACACAGAGCTTCATGAATAAGTCATTTGAGTCATCTACTAGTCTTGTAGGACTAGAAAACTATTAGTCCTTCCCATATTTGCACACAGACAAGGCTCTTTCAATGGACTTGCAGTGCCAAACGATGATAATAAATATCCTGATATAGATTCAGTTATTATTTGACCAAGATTTAATTTGAGTCGGTTTTTAAGTACTATCTGACATTTGTGAAGATGATACTACTAAATTACCATCAAGGAAGGAGTACATACATACATATATATATATATGTATATGTACACACACATACATATATATGTATATGTACACACACATACATATATATGTATATGTACACACACATACATATATACATATTATATATATATGTGTATATATATATATTTCTGTCAGTGACAGTGTTGGATTGGGCCCCATCCCTCCACATACTTTCACACAGTCCCCGACATGAGTAAGGGGATGAATTCATAGGAGGAATAGACAAGGTTAGGAATGTAATATACAATCTTTAGAAAGCTTTTCTCTGGATAAAATTGATTGACCTATAAATCTTCATTTTAACTTTGACGTCATTGACACCATGACTTCAGCAACTAAGCTGAACAGCCCAGACTTCACACCCAATGAAGCTGAACATGACTCATATGGCACCTGGCAAGAATAATTCTCTAATATTTTAATAGTATAACTAGAATGCTCCATAATAGTTTCATCTTCTATAATACTACTTTAATTATGATTTTGTTGTCATAAAAGGATTTTATACATTATAATATCTGTAACTCAAATATGCTCAATGGACTAATACTCTTAATTTCCATGTATAATAAATACGAATATATAGCAGTCATGGATTTGGATTACTGTCAATTCAAATATTCTTTCAGAGCGGGAATTATATTGATTTAAATGAAGTCTGATTATTCCTTGGTAAGTAAAGAAAAACGAATAAATAGTACTTGGATTAGCCCAAAAACCTATTTACTGACTTAATTTCCCACATACTATAGTGAATTTGGAGGACCCAGAAAGAAGTGAGAGAGAAGCCCTCCTTTTCTTTGAAGATCCCACAGGTGCCCCTGTGAAACTTCAAGGTAAAATAGGAGACTTTTTTAGAAGACCGGATTAGAGAGCAGAGGACAATAGATTTAGATCTGGAAGAGGTAGAGTATCTGGCACTTTACAAAGGCTTGTTGACCTGATTTAGCTAGTGCTGTCCCTTCTTTCTACTGATGAGGGCTAGTTATGTTGCTTACCTAAGGTCACCAAGGTAGTAAATGGGAGATGAGAGCTGAACTCCAGTCTTCTGACAGCAAATCCAGCACTCTTTTCGCTGGACCATAAAAACAGCAAGGGTCCTAAATCAGGGGTGGAGGAAGACTGTACTGGTAAATTGGTCTGCATCTTGAAACCCCCTCTGAAAAAGAATACTGAGTAAATATTTTCAAATTGTTCAATTTTTTTCCGAATCATATTTTTGGCTTTTTGCATTTTTAATCAAACCTTTTTTTTGAGAGGCATATAATGCAGCAGATAGAGCTGACCTTGGTTCAGGATAACCTGGGTTTAAGTCCCCATCAGACACACACCGGCTATGGGACTCTGGAGAAGTAACAGCTTCTCAGTGCTGTCCTCTAAGCAATTCTCTAAGACTATACAAATTTGTGGAGTAGCTGCCAAACTTTCATTAATAGAAGCAATTTCCTCAGGGGGTGTTCCCTACACAAATGAAATCAGAGACCTAGTCCTTATTCCTTTCCTCATTTCTCATGGGCTTCCGAACTTTCTGCCTGTGTGATGAGTTAGGGAAAGATTTGCTCTCTCTGACCACTTACCCCTAATTACATTTTATATTGTATAACATAATACCACTTTCAAAAAGTGTTATGCTATGGTTGATTGCTGAATACTAAATTGAATATTTGTGGTTTATAACATCTTTTTTTCCCCCAAATGATATATGATTAGGAAATGAACATAATTATGTACCTGAAAGAGGATATCCTAGATAAATGAAACATGGATTCCTGGCTGAGACAGGCATCTACACCCTCAGGAAGTTTCATTTCATAAATAAGTCAGCAAATTAGTTCACCAGAAAATTAAATTAGCCAGAATTCCTTATTCCCAAACACTGTTGGTTAAGTAAACTGTTATATGCTTACTGTTATACTCTGGACCCTTATGTAGAGTTGAAGGTCAGAATAATCCCAATAGTTTCATGAGCAATACATTTTGAAAATCAAGATAACTGATGACCCTCTGCCTGACTTTATATGATTGCAAGAATGTGAGCTATTAGGACCTTAAGTTTCTGCCACAATAAAATGAAGCCTGTAACCATTTCTGGACAGTTTTTCTGTATGAAATTATATTTCAGCTCCCCACTGCTGTTATTTTTATAAACAAACATAAAATGGTTACTGCTGGTGTAATTATGTGATGCACTTCAGAGACTGGTATTGTTATAAAATGAATAAGGCACTATATAAATCAGGACATTAGGAACAGCCAAATCCTACACGTGATTGGAGAGCACTTACTCATATATTGTCCTCTCAATATGAATGAGTAACTACCATTATTGTTAGTGTCACTTGCTCATACAAGCATTGAAGAGAAAGGAGCAATCCCCCCTTTTATTGTCTTCCATTTCCCTGTTCTTGGGTAAGTGCCAGGTCTTTGAAGTTTGAAGTAGAAATGCTGGTTTAAATTTGTACCAAATCTCTCTATATCAAATCCCATGGGATACCGAACAGCAACCATTTACACCTATTTAAATAATGGGCAAAGGGTAAGGCTGATGGTGGGAGTGTTGAAGAGATATCATTATTTGTTGCCTTTCAAGTAGAGAAAATGCTGCTTTTCACAACTGTATTTAAAACTGTGCTTTAAGACCTGCTAAGTGGTTTTCACTATACCTGTTATCAAAAAGAAAAGAAATTTCTAAAACCCAGTGGCCCAATAAGACCAAGAAAAAAAAGAAAAAGAAAAAAAGGAAAAAAAATCCCTTTCTCTTCCATTCAAAAGGTTTTACAACCTGAGGACCTAGATAAAATAAGACTGACAATGCCAATTCTTTTCCTTATGGACAGCAATCCACATCAATTTATCATTATACATAATTCAACATAGTTGACAGCCAGATGAAGACAAGTCATGGACTGATGCTATAGAGACTTAAATTGCTTCCTACTCCAGGAAAAGATGATTCCTTCAAGCCAAAATTTATATTAGTAATGGAACAATCATGGTCATCAGAGCACTTCAATAGAAACCCATCTGCAGAGGTAGAGAGAGAAGGATAGATGCCTAACATCCGGGTCAGTCCCCTGCATCTGGTGCAATGGATCACTCAAAGCCAGAGGGTTTAAACAAACAGTCCTTTTACTAAAATCATATTCCAATACCCTCAGGTAGAAGCAATTCTCAAGGCACTTTAAAAGCAGTCCAGAGGATAAAAGCAAATAAAAGTTGGCTGTAAGAAGGTTAAAAAGCAATCAGCCAGGAAGTTCCCTGGATGGTGTCTCAGGAGCTTCCTGCTAAAGTCTCAAAAACTGCTTTTATACTCCCCTCGTGTAAAGGCCCCATAGCTGGATCCCAGATCAGCCGTCCCAGGGGAAAAGTTAACCCCACTGCTCCTGGTCTACACTGCAATTTCCTTGCCTGCAATAGTCCTGGGTGGTGATATTGTAGGACTATCTGGTTAACTTACACCCATCCAGTTCTATCTCTGGGCCCAGAACACCTGCATTTCAAGGAATTTTCAATGATAACAATAACAACTGACACATAATATGGTACTTACATTAATTTTTGAGATTTTCAAGCCATCCCTTGAAAAATAAGCTCTTGCTAAATTTGTCACTATTAAAATCCATTTAGGATATACATAATACTCTTTGGACCAAATCTGAGGTAGAGGGAAGCAAAGAAGGAGCAAAAGGAAGGTCCTAGAAATAAGGGCTCTCTACAATTCCATGGATAAGTTCCTTGTGTGCAAAATAAAAAAGGGGGAAAAATAAGAAAATGCCCTAGAAAGAAAGAGAATGGAATGGAAATTGTGTTATAAAACAACACAGCAAAGGATTTAATTTGAATCAGACCTTGTATTTGCTATCACTCACTGAGAAGGCATCATCTATACTGGGTGGTCCTTTTGTTATAGGACCAGCTTTTAGGTTACAGGTTAACAAGGTAGAAAGCAGAAATAAGTCTTTCTTGGGGAAATTACCTGCATCCAGGATTAAGGTATATAAATCACACATATGGTATTACTCACCAACAACTATATTGGACATAGTGTTTGAGCCCTACCTGAAGCTGTTGGATTTTGTTACTTTGGAAATTTTAGAAGGGCTAACTTAAGTTTATTATTCCCCTCCCACCAAAGTCTGTGGAGAATGTTTGTCTTTAAGGATCTGTCTTTATAATATTGAAAGAATGGATTAACTCCCTGAAAATGTTATCCTTATTTATCTCTCAGCCACGAACAAGCATGAACCTTTAGATGTGTAGAGCATACATGAAGTGCTAGAATTGATTGACTAATAAACTACTTCTTTCAGCGTTTAGGAAACAGGGACATTTACACAGTGCCTGGTACATAGTAAACACTGAATAAATTCTTGTTGACTGACTGAATGTCTTTGCTGGGAAGATAATAGAAAGTTATAATAATGTTGCAGTTTGTTCTTTTCTCTTTCCTTATATTGGATATTGCATAGTGGTTCATGTTAGTTAATTAATGGACTTCTATTTAGTTTTATATATGCATTTATTACATGGTATATATTACATAAACTTAAATTGATAGTAAATACAGGACGGGGAAGAAATTGTAAGGAAATTCATTGTTGTTCAGTAAGTACTTAAATATGTTTACATATATACATATTTAAACATATGTCTTTGCTTTGACATTTAAATCAAAGTAATTGATTTCTCTAGTATGAAATCTTTTTTGAGGAAATATTTCAACTTTATCAATTTTTAAAATTCAAATGGATCTGTAATTCATTTTCTTGAGGCAGTTTGGTGACACAGTGGATTTTATAGTGATGAAAACCTGAATTTGAAATCCGCCTTGCTTCAAATCCAGTCTCAGGCATTTACTAGTTGTGTGAGCCTGGGCAAATTATGTAATTTCTCTCAGCCTCAGTTTTCTCATCTATAAAATGAGTACAATTGCATCTACAATATAGGATTGTTGGTTGTTTTGAGGACTAAAGGAGATTATATATAGAGATACAAATATATACATATATATATATGTATGTCTTCCTTTGTCAACCTTAAAGTTCTACATAAACTCTAGCTATTATTATTATTTTACTATTAATGTGATTATTCTTTTTAGTTAAATACATCGTAACCCATCCATGCCTCCAATCAAATAAGACTTACCACATCCTCCCATCATGCCCCCTTAATAAAGGAAGCCTTTCTCACTTCTTATTATCAGAAGTATAGCAATGGAACACCCATGTCATCCAATGGTTATCATTCATTCCCATGACATGCCCAGCCCACATTTTTTTTATCATATATATTTCTTTGAGGGCATCCTTTACTCTGGTTCCTCATAATTCCTTTACTGTTACATGTTGCAACTGTTCTTGTTCACCATGCATCTATCCTTTGCTCTTGGATACTCATTTGAATTCTTCAAAGACTTTTCTAGTCACAGAGGCCAAAGGAGGCCACTTCTGGTTCCCCTCTCCCCGATTCTTTCCCTTAATGACCTATCCCTACCGCTAATGCCTTTCCTCTGAGATAACCTTCCATTTACACTATGTATATTGTGTACATACAATTTTTTGTACGCTCTCTCCCTCATTAAAATGTGAGCTCCTTAAGAGCTCACAGAAGACCGTGGTGCTTCCTCTCTTTGCAAACTTAATGCTTAGCACTGTGCTGACATGTAGTAAACGCTTAATAAATGCTGACTCGTATGATTTGTGGCAATATAACAATAACAGTAGAATATGGTATTTAAAAAGATGGTCCATTGTTTCAAGTAGGAATCTGTGAATATTAAAGGAAGTCTGTAATTCCTCATAAGTAATCCAGTCTTCTTTCTTCTTTGTGTATAATTAATTTGTCTTTTGAAGAGTATCTGCATGAATGCTTTAAGAGACAAGCCAGATAGGTTGTTATAATTGTTTGTTATAGTCTGGACAATATGCTTTCTTTACCCAGACAAAAACATGAAGGAACTGTGCTGAAAAATAATACATCCATCTACAGGGAAACTATACCATTTTGCATCACATTTGCAGTGAGGGACCCTGGAATGATAAAAGATATATAGAATGAGGAAAGAAGTGGGTGTTGATGCATATGAAGAATAGTATCAGGAATACAATGGAAGGAAAAAAGCTAATGGAGCACTAAAGAAAGCCAAAAGGAGATGAGCAACACAACAATGCAACTATAGTTACAATAGAGTAGAGAAAGCAATATACGAAACCAGCATACGCCTCTTGTCTACTATGCGCACAGCACTGTGCTAGGTATTGGTGGTGATGGGAAAACAAAAATGTTCTTAAAGACAGTATATGGTATTGGGAAGGTATCACATGTATTCAAATAAGTAAATGCAAAGTAATTTGAAAAGTAAGGGAGCATTACAAATGAGAAAGGAGAGTGTACCAGGTAGGACTTCCTGGAGGAGGTTGCATCTGAGCAAAGACTAGAAAGAAGAAAAGAATTCTGAGATGTAGAATGAAAGCAGAGTGAACACTTGTGGTTATCTATAAGGTGAAGAACATTGGTTTTCTTTCAAACTATATTGTTAGTTCCTTGAGGACAGTACAATGTCATTTCTCTCAAAGAAGTCCAATTCACTAAATGGAATTATTAATAATAAAGAGCTAAATTTCAAGTCAATGATTAGTGGAAATCATATATGAAAAATTAAATGTCATTCTCTATTCCTGTCTTCCTACAAAAATAAAATTTTCCACAATTCATTGGAATTTTATATAAAGTACTTTGATAATAAAACTTACCTCTGGCAAATTTAACTAGATCAATATTTGCATGATTTAAGTTTATCTTAATTGGGTATCCTGAGACTTACTGCAGGGGGAATATTCTCAGGATGTGCCAATGAGCACTTCCATCCGTTTTCTGTTCTAAAAATTGTATCCAAAGGCAAATTTTCCAACTGTTCCTTTCCTTCATTGATATCACGTTCAGTACTGAAATGCATTACTGCCAAATGTATATTATCCTAAAATGCAAGCCAACTGATGTTATGGTCATGGAGATCTAAGAGTTAGCAAACCTAACACTGTACCCTGAAATACCAGAAGGCCTATTTAAGATCATTCCTTTTTAATGCAATGCATCTTTACCTTGCCTCAAATGAGACTAGTTTTAAATTGAAATGCTCTCTATGGTTGGTCAGAACCTCATTCTTTGTGTTGAGGATATCACTCAAGCTCTGATTAGCTTAAGGGCACAAAGAAGCATGCTGGGGGTTTAACCAGCAATGAACATTTGTCCCATCATAAAGCTGATTAAAGTCACAGCCAAGACTTTAATCTTTAGCCTTTACAGAAATCCAAGAATTGATTGAGCAAACTGGCTTGCATATCTAACAGACTTTCAGAGCATGACTGAACCCCTAACAATTTACTTTAATGGGGTATTTGTGGTGTTGATCATTACAAAAGGAAAACCACCCATATGGCAATGTCATAGGAAGGTTACTGGAAGTAGGAGGTAATCATCTGGGAGTAAGTTAGGTGTGCAAGGACTCAGAGATCTTGTATTTTGATGCCCAGATGAATGGCTAACATTCACCTGCGCCATGAAATCATGCTATATTGCTATTGCTAGGTAGAAATGGACCTTTTAGGAACCACATTAAAAGCAAAAAGGTGCGGGCTGGAGATGGTAGCTTCTGAAATAGGCATCCCCCAGTTGTACTTAGATGCTGTACTTTTCACACTTAACCAGCACTACTCAAAAAGGACAATGCATATTTTTTATCTAACCTTAAACGTACACTTAAATGTGAATTATTGGGAGACAACACGTTGCAGTGAACAGAGCGCCAACTTCAGAATCAAGCAAGTCAGTAGCTCTAACACTTGCTATTGTGATTTATCTCAGCCTCAGTTTCCTCATCTGTAAGATAAGAATGTCATTTATGCTACCTACCTTACAGAGTTGTTGGGAGACTAGTATTTAGTGTCATAGCATCACACGTTTAGAACTTGAAAGGATTTTAGAGGCCATTGAGTCCAACTGTCCCATTTTACAAATGTGGATACTGAGATCTAGAGCGGTTAATCTCCTTACCTATGGTTACTCACCTAGCAATTTTTTAATCCTTGAAGTGCTTATAATTGTGAGTAATTATTGAGACTTGAAAAGTCAAGTACCAAAGCTCTGCTTTTTGAGACTGAGAGTATTCCAGAGGAGGTTTTTTCCTCTCCACTTAGTGGAAGGTAATATTTTTGTTCTTATTGTTTGGTTGTTTCAGTCACGTCTGGCTCTCCATGACCCCTTTTGGGGTTTTCTTGGCAGAAGTACTGGAGTGGTTTGCCATTTCCTTCTCCAGCTCATTTTACAGATGAGGAACTGAGGCAAACAGGGTTAAGTGACTTACTGTCTTCTAAACAACATTTTTGCTATCAGCTTCTGAGTTTGGTTTTTAGTTGCTGCAGCATGATATTTTTAAAGGCCCCAGTGTCCCTACATGGTTAACATAAGGATAGCTGCCATACCACAGAGTGAGACAGACCCCCAAGTGGCCAGAGACTCAAGGCTCAGAGGAAGCCAAAAAACCCCAGAGATAAACAGTCTATCAGACAGATATTCCTTCAGTGGGAGACATATTTCTGTTTTTCCTGTTTCTAATCAGTGCTTTAGTTTTCTCTATTAGGAGGAAAAAATGAAATAGCTTCCAGAGCAGTTGTGTCTTCCTGCCTTTTACATTTTCACTCAGGTGTAATGCTTATCTAGTTCTGCCTGAAGGTTTCTCATTGAGTTTATCTGCCCGATACATTTAACAGTTTCTGATCTGTTTATCGTTATTTGTATGCTCTTGGGAGTCTTTTAATCTCCAGGGGTGGAGATTTGTTATAAAGGTCTATTGTTAGTGAATAATGTGGTCTGGAAAAGAAG
>CM053622.1:212621123-212647552 GCA_028646595.1 Phalanger gymnotis | reverse complement strand
TAATTTGCTTGTATTTTGCTCTGAAGTTCAGGGTGCTGGCTCTTTCCCCTGAGCTAAGTGAATGATATTTGTGTGCTGAATTAAAGTAAGCTTGCCAACCCCTTCACCTTGCTCTCCTTATTAAGGCAGATCAAAAGAACCTGGGCTGTCCAGCAGCTTTCTGGGTGCTGGCTGTGGGTGGATCTTCCCCCCCCCCCACAGAAGCTGCTAGCGGGATTGTGGAAACACCACTTTAAAGTCAGGGTCCAGGGAAAACCACAATCAAAGGGGAAGGAGTTAGAAATGAGCAATAAGGAGGAAAGACTAATATTATCAAAAGATTTCAGGAAGAAGAAAACTCAGTTAAAGACTTTGAGCATAAGCAGGTAAAGTAACAGGGACAATATTAATGATCAAAGAAAACATGTCCTTCAAGTCAGCTACATGATTGGGTACATTTTATGTGTGTGTGTGTGTGTGTGTATATATATATATATATATACACACACATATATACGCACATATATGTATACATGTACGTGTATATACATGCTCAAAACACACACATGTATGTTCATACATATATGTGCATACATATACATATTTGTGTGTGGATATGTGTATTGATGTATATATATATACACATATATATTGTGTATATTAAAAGACAAAGGAAAATGAACCAACACTTAATGAGGCAGAAAACCATTTGGATTCCCCAAAATATATGGAACAATAACAGAATGTTTCTGAATGGTTTAAAACAGAAATAAAAAATTTTTAAGTAGATCTTTGGCCTGCACATCAGAAATAATTGGCAGAATAGGAAAAGTTCGATTCACATTAGCAAATTCACTTTGCATCTGTGGCCCTGCCTAGTTACAACTCCATGGATTAAGATGCTCTTCCCAGGATATGCTCATCACTTCTAAATTCACCACCATGCTACTAACTAAAACATTGATTGATTTCACCCCCTCAGAACATAGTAGGTACTTAGTAAATGTTTACTGGCTGGATTGGATCAGGTCAGATCATATTACAAGCCTCATCAAAGAAACAAAAAGGAATAACTGATCGGAAATGAAAATAAATGCACAGAATGGAAGGAAAATATGCAAAAAACCCCAATAATGTTATAAAACATGATCTTCATACAAAAAAGACATATTGTTCTCAAAGATAGGATGTATGGAGACAACTTAAGGATTATAAGTCTATCAGTGCACAACAATTCAAAAAGCTTGCCACAATGCAAGAAGTAACATAAAAAAAAACTGCCCAGGCCTTCTGAACACAAAAAATAAAGTGTCAATTGAAAGAATCTACAGATTACTTCCAAAGGAAAAAAAAAATTCATGCTGCAAACTCCAAGACATACAAGACATACAATTGTTAGATATAGCGGTTTCACTGACAGACAACCAACAGAAAGACTTTCAAATATAAAGGAAAGGAAATTTGAGTAACATAGGAGTATTCTGTATGCATCAGAAATTATAGGAGGGAATGGAATAATGTGTTATGAGAAGCAAGACACCCCCAAGTGGTATATGCTCCAAGCCTGAGCCTAATCATTAGTGAAAAAAGATATATGTTGAACAAAAAGAGATGTTCAAAGCATTCTTAGAAATGAAACCAGACCTGAACAAATTATTTACTATTCAAACACCTCAGACAATGGCAACAGAAGAAAGATAAGTGGGTGCAGCAACCAAGGACAACAACAAAATAACAAAGGAGATATTTCTTTCTAAAAAGCACACAAGTAGATATGGACAAGGTGGAAGGTGAATAATAATAATGATTATCATCGTAAATGCTAATACACAGAGCTTACTATGTGCCAGGCACTGTGCTAAGTGCTTTCAATTATTATCTCATTTGATCCTCACAACAACACTGAGAGGTTTCAGTCATGTCTGACTCTTCGTGACCCCGTTTGGGGTTTTCTTGACAATGATACTGGAGGGGTTTGCCATTTCCTTCTCCAGCTCATTTTACAGATGAGGAAACTGAGGTAGCTAGGGTTAACAGACTTGCCAAGTGTCACATAGCTAGTAAGCGTCTGAGGCCAGCTTTGACCTCAGGAAGATGCATCTGCCTGACTCCAGGCTCAGCACCCTATTCACTGTGCTGCTGCATCCCCATTTTACAGATGAGGAAACTGAGAGGTTAAGTGACTTGCCCAGGGTCATAGAGCTATTAAATGGCTGAGATCATACTTGAACTCAGGTCCTCCTGTCTGCTGGCTCAGCACTCTATCCACTGCGCCACCTAGTGACCCAAATAAAAGTGATGCTGCAGAAACACAAGCCTGAAACACCACGGACTAAAACTCAGAGCACTCCATCTACTGGTGAATCAAGCATTTTTTGTCGGACTCGATTACAGAATGAGACGCTCAATAAAAGGAGGGAAGATAGAGAATATAGGATGTTTAGTAATCAAATAAAAGGTTAACCGTAGTGGAAAAATAACTCCTGCAGACTCTCAGGAAGAAGAGAAGCTCTAGGAGAATGGGAGAGGTGGCAAAGGGAGGAATGGAAACAGGGGCAGAAAGAGGGCAAATCTTGTTTTAGCGGTGAGATGTACGCTTTGATGGGGCAAGAAAGATATTTTATAAAGGTAGATGGCCGTTATGATGGATATAATCTGCAGGGATTTGGTGCTTACAGAGTTCATTCATTCTGCTTCAGGGGGAGAGAACTCAGAACTGTACAATTTATTGCTTACAAGAAACACACTTAGAGAACAAAGGTCATGCTATAAAAAAATTAGAAGAGAAGCACGTCATATGCCTTTCAAAGCTATGGCTAGATGTATTCTTAACCAAACAAGGGATAGAGCAGAATTAGAAGAAACAAAATGGATAACTTTAATGACACGAAATGGAAAAATATTTGAGTAAACAAAATCAATGCACCTAAGATAAGAAGGGAAATGGTCAAATGGAAAAGGAAATCTTTATATCATATTTTTCTAATAAGAGTTTGGTTTCCAAGATACACAAACAATTAACACACATATACATATGTGTGTATATCTACATATGATGCCGTGTACATATATGCACATATTATGGATACTATGCATATATACATAAGTTTATATGTAATGTGTGCATCTATGTATACATACATACATACATAGTACCCATAATACATACATACATATACAAATATGTGTGTATGCATGTAACTATATGTACATGGTATTATACGTGTGTGTGTAAATTGTATATCTTGGATACCAAACCCTTATTAAAGAAATATATAGTGTATGTATGTACAAGCACAGACAGAGGATTTGAAAAGGTTGCAGACAGAACTGATGTTCTCAAGAATTTCTTTTTGGAAAAAGAAAGAAAGAATTGGAGAGAGTCTTTTAAGTATAAATGTAGTCAACAAAAGAAACTTAAGAAAGGTTAAAAAAAAAAGAAATCTTTAAAAGACTTGAAGAGCTAGGTGATAAGCTGACCTTATGTAAAGTTTTTTTGAGGGAAGAAAGAAAGAAAAACTCTGGGCTAGGGTGTTCAGAAAAGAAATACTCTACAGAAGATAAGAATTTGATATTTCTTTTAATTAGGATGCCAGAGGTGAAAGATATTTAA
The DNA here is from genome assembly GCA_028646595.1 of Phalanger gymnotis. NCBI lineage: Eukaryota > Metazoa > Chordata > Mammalia > Diprotodontia > Phalangeridae > Phalanger > Phalanger gymnotis. The sequence goes on along the minus strand of CM053622.1, from coordinate 212,643,960 downwards.
GCATAGAAATCATGGGGGTGGGGAGTGGGGGGTAGCAGAGAAAATCTCATGAATTTCATCCTTGCCTGGACCGGGGAGGGTAGATTTTTTGAAAAAGTTTAAAATATTATAGTTGTAAAAGTAAGATGAAAAATAAGGAGATGACAAGGCTGGAGTAAGGAAGTAGAGATAGAGTATCTAAATCCTGAGGGTGGGTTCAAGGAGGAAATATTACCAAGCCACTCAAACCAAACAAGTTGTATCTATGGACAAATGATTTCAAAAATAAGAGGTTAGGCGAGGAGGATTTAGGTCTGGGCTGGAAGAGTGGAAGAAGGGAGGAGATTAGGATCAGATTTTCCCAGTTAAAACAAAATGCTGTTTTTTGGTAGGTTTTAGTGATATTTTCTGTTTTCACAGCACGTTCTTGGATGTCAACATCCTGCGCCCAGTCTCCCCAAATCGAACTCAAACTTGTAACAAAGAAAAGCAACCAAGCAAAAACTATCAGCACCATGAGTGAATCTGACAATGTGGAAGAAGCCTCTGTAGTCCTCATTTCTGACATTAGCAGAGAGATATCTTTCATTGTTCTCTAGGACTAAGATTGGTTATTACAGTTACTCAGGATTCCATTCCCCTTTGTATTCTTTTCATTTATATTATTATAGTCATTGTGTATATTGTTCTTCTGATTTTGCTTATTTTGACTTTTATCAATATATAGTTCTCTGAATGTCTCCTATTCATAATTTGTTATTATAAATAATATTTTATTACTTTCAATACCATATTTTGTTTAGCCTTTCCTTAATTGATGGATATCCACTTTGTTATGGAGACTTCTGTTTTTTCTGTTCTGTTCTATGCTCAATAGTGAAATCACTAGGCAAGAAGGGAATGAATAGTTCAGTCACTTTTCTCATGTAATTCCAAATTGTTCTCAGAACATTTGGGCCAATTTACTATTCTACCAATGCATTAATGTGATTGGGGTTTTTATAGCCCTACTCCCAATATTGACTTTCATTTCCCGTCATCATTGACAATTTACTGAGTGTGTCATAGAAGACTAGACTTGTATTCATCTTATTATAAGTCATTTGGAGCACATTTTCCTATGGTTACTCATAATTTGAGATCCATCTTTTGGAAATTGTTCATATCCCTTGAGCAGCTATTGGCAAATGTTCTTTATCTTATTTTGGTCGACTCCCTACATATGAGGGATATCAGTGATATTTGATACAAGGTATCCTGAGGGATACATGGAGGAAGCATGTGTCAGGCAAATTCAACCATCACAAACACTGAAAAACACTTCTCTTCAGATCTTAATGGAGATAGCCCAGAACCTTGAATCCAGTAGCCTTGGGAACTGCAATGCCCTAGACCACAAGCCTTGCATCTAGCCTGGTATCCACAGTCATAATCGTAGGGGAAAATTATTGTAGATAAGGGAGTCTACCTTCTTAGACACCATCAACACCGAATGCTGGCCAACTTCCACTGGCCAGTCGGTAATCCCAAGGGTCTGAGGAATGACAGCATCTCTCTGGCTACCTTTGCTTCCCCTAAACTCTCATAAGTTAGCCTTCCAGTCTAGTCCCTGCATCCATCATATCCTAAGAAGCAATCCCTTCTCCATCATACTCCTCAATCAGATGCCACTCAGCAACTAGTTCTACATGTGCTATAGCCACTGTTACTGAAGACCCAGAAAAGATAACTCTTACCACAAAAGTTCTTGATATTTCCAAATTGCTCACCATCAGTGGAAATGAAATTAAAGAAGTATTAACATCCGCTTTGCTACTTCATTCTAAAAACACATGGTTCCTTTCTATTCAACTTCTCACTGAAACCTTCTACACCTTTCCTTTTTAGAATATGAGATTTTTGAAAGCAAAAACAGTCTTATTGTATCCCTAGTGCTTGGCACCGTTAAGTGCCTAATAGGTGCTTCTTCTTTCATTCATCGAAAGTTTTTTCCAACTTGATGGTTTCTCCTTTTGTTTGATTTTAATCAATTTTTTTAATACGGCAATTAAATTTGTGTTAATTAAAGTGTCTATTTGGTTTTTATGATTTCCTCTCTATTCCTTGTTAGGTTAATAACTATTTCTTCCCCTTCTCTCTCCCCTACAGTTGTAAAAGGTACTTCCTATTATCGTCTAATCATTTAAAGATGTGTTCTTTTATATTCAGATTGAATATGCATTTGGATGTTCTTGAGATCTATGATTTAAACCCAGTTCAGGCTTTAAGACAGGAAGAGAAATAAGGAAGAGTACAATAACATTTGATGAAAAACAAATTTATTTATGTGAATGGAATATACTCATCCAAACAAAGAAGGAGGGTGGAAAAACAAAGTAGAAATCAAAACCCAATAATTTTCTGCATGTGAACAAAGTACTTATAAAAATTCATAATTAAAAATGAAGAATTGGAGTAAAATTTTTCATGCAGTAGCAAGATCTCAAATAGAAAAAGTAGTCATTAGGATCACAGGTAGGGCAAAAATAAAAATAGATGCTGTCAAGAGAGATAGAAAGTATGTTATGCAAAAAGGCCAAAAGATAATGAAAATGTCAATATTAAATATGTATGGCTGAACATCATTGTGTTTAAGTACTTAATGGAAAATCTAACTAGATGATAAGAATTCCCCTATAGTAAGACAATAATTATTTACTTCAACATTCCTCTTTTAAACTTAAACTATTCTAATAGAACAATAACTAAGAAAAGAATTAAGGATCTGAAGAGAATGTTAAATTCTAATTTGAATAGAAAACATAGTAGATGTGCTAGACATTTGATGATAATTGCACGGGAAGTTTAGGAGTACATATATTTTTTTCCAAAATAGTACCTTTGCAAAACTTGACAACATCTTTAGCATAAAAGTCATAAACATAAAAGAGGAAATATTAGTGCACTTAAAGACTATAATGACATAAATTTGTAAGCAATAAGGGGAATATGAGAAAAGGAAACAAATAGAAGATAAATAATGCTATTCTAAATAATGAATGGGTCAAAAAACTAACCATGGAAATAATAAATATGTTTTTTAAAATGCAAGCAACAGTGCGACATGGCAACCAAACAAGTTAATGCTATCCTAGCCTACATTAAAAGAAGCATAGTGTCAATATGAGAGAGGCAGCTAAAGTATTGTACCCTCACCAGGCCACATCTAGGGTATTATTATTATGTGGTATCCCCAGAGTCATTAGCTCTTGAAATGTCTCAGCTAGCAGCTATTATCTTCTTGTTTGAATCTAAACGAAAAAGTTAGAATGGTTCAGTCTTCTACCTACCTTCAGCTAATAGAAATGGTCCCAAATGGACCCTGGATTGGGAGTTGTTGGAAAGGACCCTAACATCAATACTTTTAAAATATGTAATTAAACTTATTTATTTATGTTTTTCAGCATTCTCTTTTATAACCTTTTGTGTTCTAAATTTTTCTCCCTCTCTCTCCCATCCCCAGCACAGCATACAATCTGATATATGTTATACATGTACGTTCATATTAAACATATTTTGACATTAGTCATGTTGTGCAAGAAGAATCAGAACAAGGGAAAAGCCTCAAGAAAGAAAACACTTAAACAAAAGAGAGAAAATATTCTGCTTCAATCTGCCTTCAGACTCCATAGTTCTTTCTCTGGATATGGATAGCATTTTCTGTCACAAGTCTTGTGGAATTGTCTTAGGTCCCTGCATTTCTGAAAAGAACTAAGTCTATCAAAGTTGGTCATGTACAATATTGCTGTTACTGTGTGCAATGTTCTCCTGGTTCTTCTCACTTCACTCACATCAGTTCATGTAAGTCTTTCCAGACTTTTCTGAAATCCACCTGCTCATCATTTTTTCTGGAACAATAGTTATTCCATTACATTCAGATACCACAACTTATTCAACCATTCCCCAATTTATGGGCATGCCCTTAATTGCCAATTCTTTGCCACCACAAAGAACCGTTACAAATATTTTTGTACATGTAGGTTCTTTTCCCTTTTGTACGATCTCTGAGATACAGACTTAGTAATGGTATTACTGGATCAAAGGGTATAGCCCTTTATACCCCTTTGGGCATTGTTCCAAATTCCTCTCCAGAATGGTTGGATCAATTCACATCTACACCAGCAAGGCATTAGTGTTCCAATTCTCCAACATCTTCTCCAACATTTATCATTTTCCTATTTTTTCATGTTAGCCTATCTGATAGGTGTGATGTGGTACCTCAGAGTAATTTTAATTTGCATTTCTCTAGTCAATAGTGATTTAGAGCATTTTTTCATTTCTATATGACAGATAGCTTTCATTTCTTCCCCTGAAAACTGACTGTTCTTATCCTTGGACCATTTATCAATTGGAGAATGTCTTTTATTCTTATAAATTTGACTCAGTTTTCTATATGTTTTAGAAATGAGGTCTTCATCAGAGACACTGGCTTGTAAAAATTGTTTCCCAGCTTTCTGCTTCCCTTATGATCTTGGCTACATTGGCTTTGTTTGTGCAAAACCTTTTTAACTTAATGCAATCAAAATTATCTATTTTGCATTTCATAATGTGAACAAAATTTTAACGTTCTTTTTTTAAATTGTGAGTTACATTTTCTCTCTCTCTTTTTCTCAACTCCTCCTCTCCTTGAGAAGGCAAGCAATTTGATCTAGATTATACATGTGCAGTAATGCAAAACTTTCCCATATTAGCCATGCTACAAAAGAAATAGAGACCCCCAAAAGTGATAATAATAATAAAATTTTTTTTCTACAAAATAAATTTTCGATGGCATTGAATAAATAGTTTAATTTAGGTCGAATTGTCATTTTTTATTATATGAGGTCAACCTACCTATGAGCAACTGATGTTTTTCTAATTATTTAGATCTGACTTTTTTGTGTGTAAAAAGTGTTTTGTAATTGCGTTCATATAGTTCCTGGATTTGTCTTGGCAGGTAGACTCCCAAATATTTTGTAATGTCTCCGGTAACTTTAAATGGAATTTCTCTTTCTATCTCTTGCTATTGGGCTTTATTAGTAATATATGGAAATGCAATTATTTATGTGGGTTTATTTTATATCCTGCAATTTTGCTAAAGTTGTTAATTATTTCAAGTAGTTTTTTAGTTGATTTTCCAGGATTCTGTAAGTATACCATCATATCATCTGCAAAGAGTGATAACTTTGTTTCTTCTTTGTTTATTCTAATTCCTTCAATTTCTTTTTCTTCTCTTATTACTAAAGCTAACATTTCTAGTACCATGTTGAACAACAGTGGTGATAATTGACATCCTTGTCTAACAGCAATACTTTCTTAGTTTAGGTCCCATGTTGGGATGAAATTTGGCCCTTAAAGGTCACTGAATAGTTAACAAAAAGAGTTTTACTTTGCCAAAACAGCAAGGATATACAGCAAAAATACAGTGGCACTAGTTTCTCTGGACTCAGCTTTCTTGTCTCCACATGAGAATTTGTTTGATTATCAGTGCCATACATGGGGAAGGACATTGTGACTATTCAGAATTTCACCAAGTCAGATGGTCTCAACTGTGGCTGGTATTTTTTTATGTCTTTAGGTAATCAGGAAACTGCTCTGGGATAGCAAGAATCAATCAGGTTCCAAGGACATCTTTGTCTTCTTTTAGGGAAGGCTAATCATTAGTGCAGGAGAAATCTAGGAGAGGTAATCCAGTGCCATCCTCTCTATGGCTATACTAGCCTGCATTAAAAGAAACGTAGTGTTCTATATGAGAGAGGTAGCTGAAGTATTGTACCTTCATCAGGCCGTATCTAGGGTAGGTCTCATCTGGGCCACAGGTAGGAGGTATGGACTTACCCACATATCCCATTTTATCATTATAGAGGTACTAGGTTTGGTAGGCTAGGGCTAAGATTAAGGTAAGCTGAGAAAATAGGAAGTTGCTAACATTTTAGAATCCTTTTTCTTATGTATCCCTCCCAAAAGGTTATATGTTTTTTTTAATAGACTTTCTCAAACTTTTTGTTCTCAAGACCCTTTACACTCCTAAAAATTATTCAGTACCTCAAAGAGTTATTTTTGGTAATGTGGGTTATATCTATCATTATTTATCAAATTAGAAACTAAGACTGATGAAAAGTTGAAATACTTATCTCTTAATTCATTTAAATTGGCAATCTTACACACACATTACATGTTATAATATAATTTTACAAAAAATTGTTAATATATTTGGTTTAAGTAAATGAAGAAAATCTGGCCTCACAGCTATGTAGTTGGAATAGGAAAGAGTATTTTAATGTAAAAATAATCTTAGTCTTTTTATAAAATTAATTTTGATCTCATGAATCCCCTGAAGGGATCTTGGGGACCCTCAGGAATTCTTGAACCACACTTTGAGAACTGCTGTTTTAAAGAATGCACACTAAAGTGTGCTCAACAACCTCTTCTCTTCCTCTCCTTCTTTTCCCTCCCCCCTTTCATTTTCTCTCTCCTCTTTTTCTCTTTATTTTGCTCTTCTCTATTTCTTTTGCCTCTGTCTCTTTCTGTATCTGTCTCTATCTTGGTCCCCATCTTGCTCACTGTCTAGGTCCCTCTCTATCTCATTTTCTTTACAATTTCACATTTTAATACTCAAGTAGATTCAAAAGTGACCTATATAAGAAGCTCTTGTAATTTTAAATTATTCAGATACATATCTTTTTAATCTTCATATCTGAATATATATGCTCATATCTTTACCCATTCAAATACTGGCTGACCTTTGAAAATTAAAAAATATATATGTATATATAATTTCTAATATATATGTATAAACTTTTTTGTAATTTCCAAAATGCATTTAGTATTTGAATAGGTAAAGATAGGAGCATGTTTTGGTTCCTTTGTTCTGGGATGGTCTGCATCCATATTTGTCACTTCAATTCTAACTTTTTGTCTATGACCTTGATTATTCTATGTAAATCCATTGAAGGCATAATAAAGAATGCATCCATAGCTTACCATTTATTCATAATTTGCTAGTGCCTTGAGCCTTCCACCTCCTCCTGGGCACATGGTATCCCTTGAGAAAATGCTGCTGAAGGCCAGGCCAGGCATCTCCCATCTGTCCCAAAGCAACCATTTCCATCTGTGCCAGCACAAGGCAACTTCCGTCTCCTGCTACCAGCCCAATATCCCCACTCAGATGTGAAAAACTTCTAGTGTATATAAGATCAATCTTTCCTTTTTCTTCAGGCCTCCCATCTCCTGCTTCACCTGTCCTTTGAAGGTAGAGGTGTAGTGTCTTCCACTCAGCAATGAACATTCTCACATCTGGTCATATCTGTCACATACCAGTGACTTTGAACTCTTGTAGGTCAAGATCCAAACCCCATTCCACACCTCCCACCACCTTAAATCTTTATTGCCATCCCCCACAACCCTCCCACCCAAAGTTTCAACTTAATTACACTCAGCCCTTCCACTGTCCCCTCTGGAATATCTGTTCCATAGGCAACAAACTCCTCTTCCTCTTATTTTTTCTTTTACCATCCATTAGTTCTCACTGAAACCTGACTTCCATCTGATGACACAGCCTCCCTAACCACCTTTTCTAGTGCTGGCTGCACCTTCGCTGATTCTCCTCAGTTTACTAGTCAAGGCAAGTGTGCAGGAGTATTTCTTGCTCCCCACTGCTACTTCCAGTTTCTCCCTTTTACTCCATCACGCAGTAACCTCTTTTCTTTTCAGGTTTATGCAATTCATATCTACCACCCAACCAAAATCCTGACAGCTGTGATCTATAGATCACCAAGTCATTTCCCTTCTTTCCTTAATGAGTTTGACACCTAATTCACAATTTTTCTCTCTTTTCCACCTCTTGTCCAATTGGTTCTCTCTCAAGTGCTCTAACCACTCACCTCTTCAGCCTGTTCATTTCCTGTGATCTACTTCTCCACCCGACCTCAGCTCCACCCAAAGATGGTCATATCTTAGATCTTGCTATCACACACAAATGTGCCACCTTGTTTAAAAATTCTGAAATCCTCTAATCTGACCAAAATCTAGCAACTTTTCCTTCTGCTTTCCTTTACAGAACCCTGGTTGTGTTTGTCCTTCATTCTTGAAGAGGACCATGACATCGGGGAGATGATGACGTGACTTGCAGTTGACTTTGATTTGAGTGAGGGAGGGCTGTGCAAGGTCACCAGCCTCACTTTTTCCTCCAGAGCCATCTGGGTCCAGTGGCCTGATATTCACCAGGAGGACTGGAGATGGCCCAGGAGGCAATGGGAGATCCTGGCCCTTTCAGGCTAAGGTCTTCTCAGGTTCTCACTTTGAGGGAGGTAACGCCCGTTCAATGAATAGGCTTCTTTAAGAAGTTAATCATGGGATGGCCCCTTTGGTCAAAACTAAAAAAACAATCAAAGCGGGAGAGGAAGACCCTCAGGATTCCTGGCCAAAAGAGAAACAGGTACTACTTGGCATTTATATTCACTCTGTGCTAGGAGGGCAGGGACCTATTGTCCTATCTATGAGCTCCAGAGTGAATTGGGTTTAAGGCTTAGTTTTTGAGAAAGAAATCTAGCCAGTAAACTGGAAGTTAAAGAGGCAGCCTTCAGCCATGGAAATGGAGCATGGAGAGGAGGCAGAGTTAGAGGCAGGGGCAGGGGAGGGGGTGGGGAGGAGGCAGAGACTCTTCTTCCTGAGTTCAAATCTAGCCCTAGATAGTTACTAGCTGTGTGACCCTGGGCAAGTCACTTAACCCTGTTTGCCTCAGTTCCTCATCTATAGAATGAGCTGGAGAAGGAAATGGCAAACCACTCCAGTATCTCTGCCAAGAAAAACCCATATAGGGTCACGAAATGCTGGACATGACTGAAATTACCGAACAACAACAACAGAAGCAGCAACAACAGCAAGAACAGAAGATGGAAAGAATGGGAATGAGAGGAAGTCACCTAGAGCGAAAGGGAATTGAATAATAGAGTAGCTTTTCAGAAAACAAAGTAGAAAGGGAGAGCAGAGCAGAAGGAGGCTTGGAGGGAGGCGATACGGGGAGGTAGCCTTCAAAGCAATTCTCTGTTGCTGCCCATCAGGACGTTCTGTGGTCAGACAGAGAAGCTCAGATGACCTGTCCCAGTGTGTAGCCAGAACCAGTAAAAGAGTGTGAAGCAGAGCTGGTGGGCTTAGGGGGAAGGACACGGCAGTATGCAAACATGAGAAGCTGCAGGTCAAAGCAAACCATATCGGAGAAAGTATGGTTGGCAAGAAGTGTGCCCCTTGAAGGGAGAATCACATCTCCTCATACACAGGCACCTGGGGCAAAGTCCGAAACTCTCTATGCCAGTTATAGATCTGTTTTCTCTCACAAAATGACTTGGGCTTTGCATAATGTTTCCTCAACTTTGATTCAAGGATCACATTACACCACTGTCCCTTTAATCCAAGTCTCGTTCTGGGTCTGTTTCCAAGAAAAGTACTGGGATTAGTAGGACTAAGCTTTTTTTTTTAATTCCTTTTCACAAGCAGATGTTTATGTCAATATTCAACCTTGTAAATATTTTAACATTTTGGCAATTTATTTTGTCTTCTAGTAGTCTACAAATGCCTTGAATGTAGAATTTTGCCGCCTTATAGTATTTAGAATAGTGATAAACACCTTTTAGGCATTTGAGGTTAATTTAATGAATAAATGCATGAATATAGGTACTGTTTCCTTTAGACCCTGACATGGTTAATTTATTCTATGTCTGTATATACCAAATGGTTTGGGGAAATATAATAGTTGAATTCAGCCAACTATAAAGAGGTATTAAAAAAACAAGATATTTGACTAAATATAAACTTTTTGATTGTGAAAAAGTACAGAACCATAGAGCTTTGTGAGGTTAAGAATTTGAATTATGCCTTAACTAAAACTTTTTTCACAACCAACACTTAGCTCGGTAATCTCTGCATACGTTAGTTACTTAAAAAATCTGTTGAATCATGAATGAGTGGTCTTCTCCCAAATGCTGAAACAAAATTGTTGAGAAAGTAGTGCTTTCCAACTCAACAATTTGTTCTTATAAATCAGTTGTCTCTTGAGCAAGAGTTTGGTTTTTTGAGATGCTATACTTTTGAAGTGCTATGTTTAGACTTATTTAAAAAATCTTTCTATCTCATCCACAGGGTACAAGATGTAATTGTTGTGAGGATTCTAAAATAAGAAGATGGTTGGAGCCTTGAAGTTGTGTGGTTCCCATTCTCAGGATGTTTAAGCTGAGGTTTTTAATCAAGAAACCCTTTTGGTCAAAACAAAACAAAGCAAAAAACCAACAACCATAAACCCAAAGCCCTCAAACCTAGCAATATGTTACTGAACCTTCCATGTTAGCATGGTCATTTTGATGACTAGAAGCCAACGTATCTCTCAGTTAAATACTTGGATCGTAGGATCATAGGTTCAAATATGGAAGTTCTTTAAAGATCACCTAGTCTAACACCATTAACTTATGGACAAGCAAATTGGAGCCCAGATTGGTAAACTGACTTAAAAGATAGCATTTATATAGCATTTTAAGGTTTCAAAGCATTTTACATATATTATCTCATATTATCTTCACAACAACCCTAGGAGGTAGGCACTGTTAACGCTTCCCTTTTGTGGTCATTGTTCAGTTACGTCTGACTCTGTGGTCCCATTTTGGGTTTCTTGACCAAGACACTGGAGAGGTTCTTCGTTACTTTTTCCAGCTTATTTTACAGGTGAGGAAACTGAGGCAAACAGGGTGAAGTGACTTGCTCAAGATCACTCAGCTAGTCATTGTCCGAGGCCAGATTTGAACTCAGGGGGAGTCTTTGTGACTCTAGACCCAGTACCCTGTCACCGTGCCACTTGGCTGTCCCTGAAATTCTGTTTTACAGAGCAGCAAATTGAGGGTGAGAGAGGTTTAGTGATTTGCCCAGGGTCACTTCTTGTCGTTGAGTCGTTTCAGTCATGCTCAAACTCTTCAGGACCACATTTTGGGGTTTTCTTGGCAAAAAATACCCTAGGGGTTTGCCATTTCCCTCTCCAGCTCATTGTGCAAATAAGGAATTGAGACAAGTAGGGTAGCGTGACTTGCCCGAGTCAGTGTCTGAGACCAGACATGAGTCTTCCTAATTCCAAGCCCAGTGTTCTATCCATTATGCCATCTAGCTGGCCCCTTTTACAGATGAGGAAACTGAGGCTAAGGGAGGCAAAGTGACTTGCCCAGGGTCATACAGCTAGCAAGTGTCTGAGGTAGGATATTAATTATGGTCTTCCTGAATCCAAGTCATGCACTCTATCCACTGTTTTCTTATGCTGTGTAATTCTCCTCCATATCTTTGGATCCTCTCTGGAAGAGTTGGAAGCTCAGATAGCTCAGGCGGTAAAACACGAAGCTGTTAAACCTGAGGATTTAAGGTTCAAGTGTCTCTTTCGGCAGAGCTGGTCTTTCATAGGAAGCATGGTTCAGTGAGAAGAATAAGGGATTTGGAATCAGGGGTTCTGGATTCAAAACCTAGCTCCGCCACTTGCTACCTATGTTACCTTGAGCAAGTCACTTAACCTCAGTTTTTACATCTGTAAAATGAAAGAATTGGCCTAGAAAGATTGTGGGCTTGCTTCTAGCTCTTAACTGATGATTCTATGATTTATGAAATGTACTAGAACCTGCCTCTGGTTCTTCTAACATCCTTAGGACAATAATGTATTACCTAGGCTGCCTATCTCTTTATTTATCCTCTTTCCATGACTGGTCCACCTCCTTTTCAGATCAGACCCATATTTAATGATGTCCTTTGTGCCAATTCTCTAACACTCTAAACACCGAAAGGTGTTGCTAGTGGAGTACACATGTCCACAGATTTGAATGATGTGAAAAAATCTTGTGGCCTGCCCTTATTATCAGAAAGGGGGTTACTTAGTGGTGCTTTTTTTGTCAATCATCACCCATGAAATGGACAAAAATATCTATACAGAAAAACTGTTTTAAAAATTACTCCCTCTCTCCCATTCTCATAGTGCTTTTTATTTACAAGGCATCTGAAGTCACTAAAGCTTGTTTCTGTATTTTTTGTTTGTAACAAAAATTCTACCGCCACCTCCCAGACATACAGACAGTTTAAATGGATATCTGAGGCTCCAGAGTAGGATGATAGCAGAGCTAGAACTGAAATGCTGTATTTGGCTTCTGTCTTACAGTGAATGTGGTTTGGATGAGGAAACAGTAGAGAGGGTAGACCCAGCATCCCTAAAGAGAGCTAATTATATGGATCTGAAGCTGAGCAATAATTTTGTGGGTAAGAAGAGGGGCTTATATTAGTGCAGCATTTTATTTGAGTCAGATGTCTTCATTCTGCAGTTGCATTCCACGTTCACAATTAGGACTGGCCTTGTGTATCAGTGGGGTAGTCAATCACCTATATGGTATAATGACATATAAAGGCATTAAAGAGTAACCCTAATCCTTCCTACCCTCCCCCATCTTCCCTGAGTGTTTCCAACATTACAGTGACATTTTCAAAGCAAAATAGATGGGACAAACACAAGTCAGATTCTCCTTGCTTACATGAACTTTCTCCATGTCCAATTCAGAAATGAAAGGCTACTTATTCCCAAGGGGGAAAACAAAACAAAACAAAACAAAAAACATCTTCCAAGCCTTTCTTAATAGTAGCTATTTTGGTTTTCAGGGTGTGATCTAAAAGTGAGGGTAGACATTTAAGGGAACCAAGTAGCCATTTTGGACATTTTAGTGGTGAATTGCCAAATGTCTCTCCTATTATGACTCTTACAGCCACAATGATTTCTGTAAATGTAAGAGAAATTAAATGTCATAAATTATTCATTAACAAGAAATAGCATTTTTATCCCTCCTTACAAAACAGCATGTATTCACCACTGTACTCAAGGAGACTCATTTAAATAGGTATGATTATAGAGAATCTGGTTTTAAGAGACTGTTATTTCTCTATTTCACTGAAGAAAAGAGACATTGGTATTTTATTTCTAAAAAAGAATGGGATTTCCAACTAAACTGACACATAAGGTTTCTGATTTTTGAGACAGAAATCTTTTAAATTATACCTCTGTGACTGTCACTTATATCTGTGTTCCCCCTGATGTGTTCAACTCTTCACATGCCAAAGATTTCAAGCAATAAATGTATCTTCCCATAGCACCATTTTTCATTTTTTTCATGCTTAGTGCCAGGCAAAGTTGAGGAGCAAAAATCCGTAGGAAATTTCCTGGCTAACCACCCCTATTTTGCTTCTTTCCTGAGAGACTGAGGAAAGGAAAGGCGTGTGACTTGATTGTGTAAATACAACATGATTATTCTATGCTGCCAACCAGGTTTTTCTCTCAATAGATCCCAAATTACTGTCACTCATTCCCAGAAGTTTCTGTCATTAAAAAAGATGAACAAACTACAAATTGTAGCTAGTTAGAGATACCTGCACCACAAAGAAAAGGATTAGTTTCCCTTTTCTGAGAAATGCTTGATTGCCCCTGGAATGCATGTGGTTTTATAATAGAGATCATTCCAAATAAATGGGCCAATGTTTAGGTAAAAGCTCATGATATTATGCATTGAGAACTTTGCGGAGAAAGAAAGGGAAGAGAATAAACATTTATATAATGCCTACTATATATACCACTCACTGTGCTAAGAACTTTTTACAATTATCCCATTTGATCCTCACAACAACCCTGTGAAGTAGGTGCTATTATTATCCCCATTTTATAGTTGAGGTAGCTGTGACGAAGAGAGGCTAAGGGACTCACCCAGGGTCACACAGCTAGTAAATGTCCGAAGCCAGATTTGAACTCAGGTCTTCATGATTCCAGGCCCAGTATTCTATCTATCCACTTCACCACCAGCTATCTCTAAGAGCTAAATATAATCATGACAATTGAATTTAATTATGACGCTCTCTGGGTATTTTACTTTCATGACGGCAGGTAACCTTAGTAGAGTTAATATCCCCCTCCTATCTCACCCCCAAATTAACCAGCTGGAAGTCAATCTATAGATCTATAGATAGGAGGGGGGAACTTTAAAGAAAATCTCATTTAATAAAAATTTTGATCTGCATAACACTGAAAAGTTAACATTTCCCACATGACTGACTCCCTCTAGCGAATTTTCTCTCAGAAAATGTAAGCTCCTTGAAGCCAGGGTTTATTTTAATTGTGGTTTTTGCAGGTAGCAGAGTGCCTAACCACATTGTAGGGACTGAATAAATGACTATCAAATGACCATGTGGAATGTATCACAATTCCTCTCAGGATAAGTTTAGAATTGGAAGGCATCTTAAAAACTACGTAGGCTGAGGGTTTTTAACAGTGAGTACACAGATCCCAAAGATAGATTTAGATTTCTGGGAGACCATGAACTTGGATGAGAAAATGCACATCTTTTATTTTCACTAACTTCAAACTGAAATGTAGCATTTCTTTCAATCATAAACTAAAACAAAACACAACAAAGCATTATTCTGAGAAGGGATCCGTTGACTTCATTTAGCCAAAGGATTCCATAACATAAAAATATTAAAGAACCTACACCATAGTCCAGTGATTCCCACTTAGTGGTTCTTGAACCAAATGGGCCAAGGGATTTGCACTAAAATTCTTTAATAGTACCTAAAGCTATACATAAATGCTTATGGATAAGATGAGTACTATATTAAAGTAGCCTGGGAGTTTACAACACATTTTCGGTTGTTGTTGTTGAAAGGATTTCACCAGAACAAAAAATATTATGAAATATTTATCGAGTTCAATCTTCTCCATTTAGAGATAAGAAACCGAGGCACAGAAAAGTTAAGAAACTTTCTCATGGTCACACAGGTAATAATTTGACTCCAAATCCCTTCTCTTTCCACTCTAGCATGCTGCCTCTCTTGTTCAAGAAAAGACAGATGATGATATAACAATAGCTGCAGTTCAAATTTCTGTAGCTCTTTAAATTTTAAAAAGTAATTTCCTCATAACAAATCTATATGTTAGCTAGTAGAAGTACTATTATTCCCTTTTTACAGATAAGGTCCTCTGACTCCAAATATTGTATCCTTCCCAGTATAGCTCTTCTTTGCTTTTCCTCTCTATTCATACTTTTTGGGGAGCTATTATTTAGATAATTTTCAGTTACAATATCATTCACTTTTATTATCTAGGCAATTCAGTCTTCTTTAGAGTCCTTTCCTTTCTGCTTCCTGTCTTATTTCCCCAAAGGTCCTGCGCAGGGCCTTCTGCTGGTCAGGGGTAACTGGATATAGCCCCACTACCTCACAAACTTCTCCCACTCCCCTTTTCCCTGGAGGAGCAGAAGGAAGTAACTAAAACCCTGTACTCCTTGTTTCTCAAGAATACCTGTTGGAATCTGTGAACTCTATTATTCGTTGGCCACCCACTATGACCCTTATAGATAATATGCTTCTACAGATTATTTTTCTATCAGCATTAATGAATCTCCAAACACTTAGACTTAACACTGTCTCTAGCCCTCATCTCTGATTGTTTCATCACCTTTTTTAACCTTACCTCACCAATTTTTCACTTCAATTCTGCTTACCCCTTCCACAGTACCCTTTGGAGTTTCCATTCTGTAGTGAACAAACTTCCTGTCATTCTGGATCTCTTTCTCTTGTGCTCCTTCCTTCTTCTAGTCCTCCATGACACTTGATGTTTTCTCGACAATACCGCTTTCCTGATTGGCCTTTCTAGCACCGTCCCTGCCTTCATTCAAACGCCCAGACCCAGTGGTTCTGGAAAGCAGGAATACTTCTCAATCCCTACTGCCATTTCCAGATTCTTACTTTACCATATCATTCAGTAATATCTCCTCCTTTGAAGTTCATCCCATTGAACATTTTTGCCCAGTTCAGATCTTGGTGGCCATTGTATACCAACTCTCAGATCCTTCTCTCTCCTTTCTCAAGGAGTTCAGTGCCTGACTATCTTCCCTGTACTCCACAACTCATATCCTTATACCAGTGGACTTCAACATCCATATTGATGCCCCAGCAAATTCCTTATCTTCAATTCCTAAGTCCCTTTAAATCCCATGCCCTCATTCTAACTTCATTTCCATATACATAATTATTTCACTTTCTCCATTTAAAAAACCCCCAGACTCTTCATTCTGACCATAATTTCCTATCATCTCCTCTCTCCCTATGCATTATATCTCCTATACCTATTCTTTGTCCTCATCTCAACTTCCATTCTCCACCCCTTGGTATTTCTTTAGGCATTATTTCTGTCTTTACATCAGTTACCTCTTCCCACACTTTATCCTATAGTGAGCCAATTCAGTTCTGCATTATCCTCTACTCATGGATCCCTAACACTTTTTAAAATGTTTTTTGTTTATTTTCAGTTGTGTTACTCATCTCATGCCAAACCTTAGCCCTGAATTACTCCTGCCTTCTGCCTCCCCAACTCCTACTCATGTGCTACTTAACAAAACTGAAGAAAGTCACACAACCATGATGATTAATATTTCATAAATTCATGCTATTCAAATTCAACTAGGCCCTCATTGCGGCAAGACAATCCTTTTATTCCTCATTAATTGATTCTCTGTCTGACCCCCACAGAAGCTATTTCAAACCTCTTTTCCTCAAGTCTCCTTCTATTCTCCTGCCTAAGCCCTCACTCTTTTTTAACCCCAGTTTCTGACAATAAGGTTTGCCTCCTCCTCACCAAGAGCAGCCTTTTTACATGCACCCTTGATTCATCCCCTTCCATCTTCTCCAGTGTATTATAACCAGTTATTCTCTTTTTCTCTACTCTCCAACATTTCCCTATCTGCGGATTCCTCCCCTATTACCCTCAAATATGCCTGAGACTCTCTCATCATTAAAACACTTCACTAGACCCTACCACATTCATAGGTTTTCATCCTATATGTTTTCTTTTTCCAGCAGCAAAACTAGCAAAAAAAAAAAAAACCTGTTTACCTTCATTTCCTCCACGTTCTCTCCTTTTACTCACTCCTCAAATCTATGCAGCCTGGCTTCTAACCACATCAGTTAAGAGAAACTTCTTTCATCAAAGTTACCAAAAAGCTCTTAAATGCCAAATATAATGATCTTTTTTGTCTTCACCTTTTTTCTCCCTTTTGCTGTATTTGACACTTCTGACCATTCTCTCCCAGATACTCTGACTTCTGTGAGTTTTCAGGATACTTCTGGTTTTGCCTTTTCAGTCTCCTCAGCTAGCTTATCATCCATATGATTATCATCATCTGTGATTGTAGCCCAAAGCTTTGTTCTAGGCTACCTTTTCTTCTCTCTCTGTACTCAGTTTCCATGGGTATTATTATCATTTCTATGTAAATGACTCATACGGCTACATATTCAGACACAACGGATCACTACTCTAGCACAACCTTTGCAGCAATCATCTGAGGAAGCAATTCCTGTGGAGAAGGGGATAGCCATTCCCACCAACTGCCAAGCAACTTTCACATACAGAGAAGGCAAGCCAGTTGAGTTGAAATAGCTTGGCACTCTGAGGAAGAGACAGGAGGCAGTATGTTCTAAATAGGGCAAATCACTACTTTGACTATTATCTCTCCTCAGACCCTGATGAGACAGCCTAGGGCTCTGAACCCAAGAGCTAGGAATAACAATCCCTTCCAAACCATCAGACTTGCTTCTAACTCAGCCCACACAGCCACCATTGAGGGGAGCGTAGCAATCATTGTGGAGGGGGATTGCATATTTCTCATCTGCACCAGAAACAACTGCTAACCAATTGCCACTGATAAACATATGGGCATAGAAACCCTGAGAGTGGCAACAGCCCCCAGACCATCATTCCTGCATCCAATTGGGCTCCTCAGCTATGATGTGGGAAAGCAAATTCTGTGGAGAAGAGACCATTCATCCCCACTAACTGCCAACTACCTACCACACACAGGTCAGGCAAGCCATCCTAGCTGAAGCAGCAAGGAACCATCAGGAAGATAGAGGGTAGTGTGTGCCAGGCAAGTCAAACCACCACCTTGACCATCTTATTCCCTTATGCCCTCATGGGGCAGCCAGTACCTTGAACCCAAGATCTTTGGGAATAACAACACTTTCAGCCCAGTGCCATCAGCCATCATTCTTAGAAGCAACTCTTGTGAAAATGCAATCCAACAATTCCTCCTACATGTGCTATAGCTACAGCCACTGAACACCCAGAAAAGAAAGTGCTTGCCACCAAAGTCCTTGGCATGGTTAAACATCAGAAGTGGATATGATTTTATTAGTAGAAATGAAATTAAAGAAGATATTCTGTGCATCAGAGAACAAAAGAAAACTTACAAGGAAGTAAAGATGGACAATTCTTAACACAGTGCACAGTATTCATTATTTAGGCTTCCTTGAAAGGAAAATTTATTGAGGTATATTTTGAATCCTCTCTCATGTTCTGCTGTGCACATGGCAATGTTTTTTTTCTTTTCTTATTTTATATTATTTTAGTTTTAGTATTTAAGTTTGTTTCTTTTTTCTTTTATTTTACATTTAAGTTTAAAATAAAAAATACAAAATAAAATAATTCCTCTACATGTGAAAGACCACGAGACCTTTCCATATTACTAGCAGCTGAAACTTTCCATTTCCATTTTCCATAAAATGTGAGCTCCTCGAGAGCAGAGATTGCTTTACTTTTCTATTTGTATCTCTGGCATTTAGCACAATGCTTTGCACATAATAAGTGATTAATAAATGCTTGTTTCATTCGTTTATTCATGTCCAGACCCAATCTCTCCTCTAAGCTTCAGTCCCGCATCATCAAAAGCTTATTAGACATTTCAAACTGCATTTCCCGGAAATTTCTTAACTTGTCAAGTACAAAACTGAACTCATTATCTTTCACTCCAAATCATCCTGTTTTCCCAGTTCTGCCAAGACATTACCATTCTTCCAGTCCCTCAGGTTAGTAATTTCAGAGTTATCTTTGATTCCTTATTCCCCTCATTCTACAAAGACAATCAGTTGCCAAATCTGACTGTTTGTACCTCCACAACATCTCTCATATCAGATCCCTCTCTCCACTCACAAAGCTACCACCTTAGTTTGGGCCCTCATCACCACTGCCCTAGATTATTACAATAGTTTCTTAATTCATCTCCCTCCCTCAAGTCTCTTACCACTCCTGCCCATCCTACATATTGCTGCTGAAGTGGTTTTCTTTAATCACAAATCTGACCATGTCACTCCTCTACTCAATTAACTCCAGTGACTCCCTATTGTCTTGAGGATAGAACATAAACTCCTCTGTTTGGCTTTCAAAGAATTACTCATCATAAATCTATCTTTCCAGTCTCATTATATATTATTCCCTTTCCTGTGCACTCTATAATCCAGCCAGATTGGCCTTCTCTCTGTTCCTTATACAAGACCCTGTATCTCCCATCTATATACCTTTATACTGGCTGTTCCCTGTGCTTAAAATGTACTCCCTCCTTATCTCAACTTTTAAATATTCCTCTCTTCCTTCAAGGAACAGCTCACTCTCTACTTTCTACATGTATCCTTTACTGATTTACTCAAATGCTGGTGCTTCCTCCCTAATTTATCCAGTATTTATTTGTTTATTCATTCATTCACTTGCTTGTTTGCTTATTCATTTATTTATTTACGTATTCACTTTATTTGTACATATGCGTATGTATGTACTTATTGACTTGACATTGTGCTGTATATTTTTATATGTACTTGTCTTCCCTGTTAGAACGTAAACTCATGGAGAGTAGGGATTGTTTCATTAGCCGTACTTGCATCTCCAGTGCCTAGCACAGAGACTGCCACCACTGATTCCAGTTCTCATCATTTCCTGCCTAGACTATCGCAAGAGCCTTCTGGTTGGTATCATTGCTTTCACTCTCTACCGCTCCAGTTCATCCTCTACTCAGTCGTCAGATTGATCCTCCTAAAGCATAAGTTTGGCCGTGTCACCTCTTTACCCCCACCCCAGCCTCCATTCAATCAACTCCAGTGACTCCCTGTTGCCTGCAGGATCAAACACAAAATCATCTGTTTGACCTTTGAACCCACCCTCGCTCTAGCTTGGCCTTTTCCCACTTTCCAGTCATTTTACTCCTTTCTCCTCATGTATACTGTATCTTTCTTTTGATCTCTTTGGGCTACAGACCTAACAGTGGTATTGCTAGGGCACAGTTTTCTAGCCCTTTGAGCATAGTTCCAAATTATTCCTCAGAATGATTGGATCAGTTCACAACTCCACCAAAAGAACATTCAGTATATCTATATTCTCGCATCCCCTCCAGCATTCATCATTTTCCTTTTTTTGTCATATTAGCAAATCTGACCAACATGAGGTGGTACCTCAGAATTGTTTTAATTTGCATTTCTCTAATCCATGGTGATTTAGAGCATTTTTATGTGACTATTAATACCTTTGATTTCTTCTTCTGAAAACTGCATGTACATATCCTTTGACGATTTATCAACTGGGGAATGGCTCTTATTTTTGTAAATTTAGCCTCACTTCCTATTATTTGAAAAATGAGGCCTTTATCAGAGAAATCTGTTGTAAATTTTTTTCCATGTTCCTGCTTTCCTTCCAATTGCGGCTGCATTGGCTTTACTTGTGCAAGTCTTAATTTCATGTAATGAAATTATTTGTTTTACTTGTTGTGACTCCCTCTACCTCTTGTTAGGTCATAAACTTCCCTTATCTATATATCTGACAGGTAATTTATTTTCCTTGCTCCTCTAATTTACTTTTGATATCGCCTTTTATGTCTAAATCATGTGCTCATTTGGACCTTGTTTTGGTATACAGTATGAGATATTGATTTATGCCTAGTTTCTGCCAAATTACTTTCTAGTTTTTCTAGCAATTTTTGTCATATCGTAAGTTCTTTCCCCAAAAGCTTGGATCTTTGGGTTCATCAAATACTAGATTACTACAGTCGTTTTCTACTATGGTTGTGCACCTAATCTTTTCCACTGAATTACTACTCTATTTCTTAGCCACTATCAGATTGTTTTGATGATTACCACTTTGTAATATAGTTTGAAATCTGGTACTGTTAGGCTGCTTTCACATTTTTTTCATTGAATACCTTCAAATTCTGGACTTCTGTTCTTCCAGATGGGTTTTGTTATTACTTTTTCTAAACCTATAAAATAATTCTTTGATAGTTTGATTGGTATGATTAACTGCTGATTAATTGTTGTTTATTCAGTTAGAATATAAACTCCTTGAGTGTAGGGATCGTTTCATTTTTTTCATTTATATCTCTAGCACATAGCACGGTATCTGGAATTCAGTTAGTGACTAATAAAAGTTTGTTGACCGAGTGATTTTGCAGCACTATTCATTTATTATTTTAAATGGAAAGTGGGCCAAGGAAGAGAGAGGAGGTAAAAATAAAATTTGCCAAATTTCTTCCTTGTTTTCAGTTCTCGTAAAGCTTAATGAAGAAAAAGATTAAAACTAATGGCTAAAATAAGATTTGGAATTATCTGTGGACTTAATCATCTATGCTATCCTTGCCAAACACTTCCTAGGAGCTGAGCATAGATTATATCTAATTTAAACTGATTAGTCAATAGCCACAAATGTTAACCCCACTGTGTTTCCATAGTCTTATAAATGAAGATAGAAAGAATGTACGAATATCAGACGTTTCTGACATTTCTCATTTCTATTATCAGCTGTGTACATTCAGTAGCCAAGTGACAATTTTAGATCATTATGCCACATTCACAAACATTTTTAAGATAAAAATTAAACGTATATTTGATAAAAATAGTTATAATAAATATATCTATAGAATAAATGCACACATATGTATATATGTGTTTATCCTGCATACATTTATATAGCCCATATTCCCATGGAATACATATGATAAAACATATGTGCTTACATATTTGTATATTCTATATATCTCTCTATAAGTATTTCTGTTTTATCATAAATATGATTTTAATTTTTATCTTGAAGGTATTGTGAATGCATAATGATCTAAAATTGTCACTTGCCTACTATATGTAAACAATTGGTAATAGAAATGTCAGAAATCTCTGGTGCTTATACATCTTCCCTGCCTTTCTTTAAAATATTGTGTATATATGCATACATATACGTGTGCAGAGGGGAGGAGGGAGAGAAAGAGAGAGAGGGAGAGGAAGAGGGGAAGAGAGAAAGAGGGAAAGAGAGAAAGAGGGAAAGAGAGAGAGAGAGAGAGAGAGAGAGAGATGTTCAATGGAAAGAGATTCAACTTAAGAATCAGGAAGACATGATTTCAAGTCATGATTCTACATTTTCTGGCTATGTGACCCTAAGCAAGTCACTTAATTTCTTTGTCGCAGGTAATTCTCAAAGTTATAAGTATAGAGCTGGTGCCAATGCAAACTTTCAAGTGTGTTACCCCACTTGGAGTTCCTTATGCTAATAAACCACAGAACTACACTATACTAATACCGATAACTTAGAAAAAATGGAATTATGAAATTAAATAATCAATTGAAATCTGACTAAGAGGAAGCTTAATTTCCAGGCTGAATACCCTGTGAGCACAAATGCTTATAAAAAGGCATTTGGATGGTTTGTTTCAAGAAACCATATTGCTTTTAAAGATCAGATGCAATTGTGAGAAGTATTGCTCTCCTCCTCACCCTGTGATGATTCATCATTTAGATGCATGACTGTTGGAATCTATCAAAACAGGCTTCTCTTCAGGGACTTTCCTTAATTAGTTCCTTTAAAAAATTGTTTCATGGTTCTGTGTTGCTGTGGTGGAATAAGCCAACTAAGTTTTAACTGTCCTTCATTTATGAGATCATGATGAGAGCAAGGACCATAATATCCATTAAACACACACACACACAC
>CM053622.1:212580070-212613517 GCA_028646595.1 Phalanger gymnotis | reverse complement strand
TCTCTCTCTCTTCCTTCTTTCCTTCTACAAGGCCCATTATCCAATGTACTATGCACTGTAGTAGGACTTACCAAGTTAGAAAGATTTCAATTATCAGCCCAATAGTGGGCTATGTCTGCCATCTAAGGTTCAGCCAAATTAAGTTTGAAGATGTTTAATGGTAAGAAATTGGTTACCTGGAGACAAAAGTTTGTGATCAGGCAAGACCATACTCTAAGGTACAGAAAGATTGCCTTCTGTGTGGAGGGACAACTGGTTATATCATGAATCCATGAAGTATTAAATGTAGACATACTATAATGAACCTTTTTTTAAAAAAGACTATCAAAAAGACCTTCCTTTTTTTGAGACCTGCAGGTGGGTTTTTTACTAAGCAGATATTTCTGAATATAGATATAATTTCAAAAGTGGATATATCTCACATGGATACATTTACTTTTTCCTTTCCCATTATAGGCTCCACCTGTCCTCATAACATTCATAGGCCTGTTATGAATGCTAATCGCTTAAAGTGAGAATTTATTTGTCTCTAAATTCCATGTATAGTATTTATGTAGATATAAGTACTTAGTTGAGAGGGGGGTTATATCTTGGTCATTATAATTTCACATAATTCAGTTTCATTTTTTTGTGGTTGCTGTTCTTTCCACTTACATTATTGTAGTCATGTATATTCTTGTCCTATTTGCTCTGATTTCACTTTTTTGTCACTGACTACTAAAATGACTGGCATATCCATTTAGCATGTACCCATTAGTAGGGCTGTATGGGATGTTCAAAGAGGACTAGCACCTCTGGTATGAGAGCTTGCCAAGCCCTTTTCAGGGATGCTCATCCACCTTTGCTGTCCACCTGACACTCGATTCTTACCTGTGGCTCCAAGAAGCTGTGTCATGCACAGCTTGACACACCCTGGTAACCTGTCTCGGCAGACAAGTTAAGCCAGATTGAGAGTAACTGACAAGCTTCAAACACATTACGATTTAGAGTAATGTCCACCCCAAGCACATGAAAACTTCCCCCAGAGAAACAGGTGGTTGAGAACAATTTGTCCCAATGGCCATTGAAGGTGGCTGAGGCAGGTGCCGTGGAGTGCTTGGAACTCGTTCAGACTTTGAAGATGCTAAAGTCATCCGCTGTATCCTGGACTATCACAAGTTGTCCTGACTTTGTTCTTGCTGTTGAGCTTTGATGACTCTTGAAGGGAGAGTGAGGCTAACCACTTTGTACAACTCTGCCTCACTTAAATCCAATTCACATGCAAGTCAAGAAATTACCCTGTGATGTTGTTAACTCTTTTTGAAAATGAAGGACAACCACTTAGTAGCAACTCTAGCACGTTGAAAAGTTACCCTCTACTTTGTCACAAAACCAAACTAATATTTTCAAAGAACTTTTAGAACTGGGCAATTTTGGAAAAATAGTCAGGCATTCAAGACTTTAAGTAGTTTCCATTGAGTTCTCCCAAAAAGAGTAGCGGCCATGTAACAACAGATCTACGGTAGGGAGAATAGTATGGTCTTGCAATTAAAGAGAAAATAATCAAATAGTTTGTAACAGAATAAGTAGTAAGGTGTAGCCTGGAGGGGAGAGAAATCCTTGGAGTGGGAAAGATGAGTTTAAGTCAACATCCCTGAAATGTACTAGCTGCTTGATCATAGATAAGTCACTAAACTTCTGAGGGTTCAGGGCAATCCTATGACTGAGGTACAGATGAAAGTAAAAGAGGTTTACATCCTGGAATTCTTTATACTGATGAAATCATAGGGCCGGACTGAAAGGGTGAGTAATTAAGTATTTGGATACTTAATTTTCTTTTTTATTCTAATTTTTAAATTTTATTGGTAGCTTTTGTTTTTGTATCATTTGCATTTCTCATTATAGTGGTCTCTCCTTCCCCTCTCAGGAAACTATTTCTTATAAGAAAGTAAGAGACAAATGCATTATTATGTCTCTTTATGGGGCCAGTCTTGGTCGTTGTAATTTCACATAATTCAGATTCATTTTTTTTTGTTGCTGCTCTTACCATTTACATAATTGCAGTCATGTATATTCTTGTCCTATTCCCTGATTTCACCTTGTATCTATTCATCTAAGTCTTCTCATGTTTCTCTGTTTTCATCCTATTCATTGTGTAGTACATTAGTATGTCATTAGGTTCAAGGAATACAACTTGTTTGGCTATTCCTCAATTTATTTGCATATTCTTTGTTTTTAGTTCTTTGCTACTACAAAAAGTGTTGCTACACAGCACAGTATCTATATGGTAAGTCATTACTTTAAAAAAATGAGGCATATGAGCTTAGATGATAATATCTAGACTTCATATAGTACATTGATTTGTAAAGAACTTTGCATATATTCTATCATTTCCTCCTCACATCATTATGTGGTAAGTAATATTATTAACCCAATTTTACTGATGAGAACTGACGCTTAATTTCTTCTGCAAATATGAAACAAGTATTTATTGATTTCAAGGACTTTCTGTAGCCTTCCTGTTTGAAGGAGTAAAAAATATCTCTTTGCAGGAGCTCAAAAATCTGACTGTTCAAATTGCAGTACTTATAGACTTTCTAATAGTGTCTTTTCCTTGCTAAATTTTCTTTTGCATCAGACTCTGAACAAAGAAAATATGGTTGAGAGAGTCAGAATGTTTCAAATAACTTTTTAAGGGAGGTTTATCATCTTCCCTTGGTAAAATTAAATACACTGCCAAAGTTCAATTAAAAATTTTTTAAATAATTTTCTAAATGCAAAAAAAATTATAATGAGATTCTTTGCCACTTCAAAAGGAATTGCTTGTTTTTTCACCTAGGAGGGGGGCAAAGGATTGAGTAAATGAAATGTTTTGGTTTTAAGGCTCCTAGGTCTAACATTGAAATGGACTTCAAGAGTCATATAGTACAACCCAACATGCTATGATTGAAGAAACTGAAACCCAGAGGGATTAAGTGATTGGTCCAATATTTCTTGGGTAGTAAGTAGCAGAGGCAAAATTTGAACCAGGTCCTCTGACTTCAGAACCAGCACTCTTTGGCTAAATTCACATTCCACTCTTGTGGCTATTCCTTGCTAGCTTGCCTCTGCCTATGTGGCTTTTGCCAAAAGCAAGAGAAAACCTACCTCCCTTCTCCCATTTCCATTCTGCTTCCAAGAGTAAGAGGGTTTGCTTTTTTACTTTCTCCCACTCTCACTTAGTATAATGCATTAACGTTAACAAAAAAGTCTATTGCACTTAAAGGCTTGAGTTAAGCAATTAGTTGAATTGCATAAAAGCTTCAATGTGTCTTATATTTGCTCTATGAGTCGGCACTAAAATGTCTGAAGTAAAAGTAAAAAAAAAAGAATTAAAGCACAGATTTGGGTTAATTCTAGGCTAGGACAAAAGCCAAAAGTGAACTGAAATATCTGATTGTTTAGGAATAATATTAGGAAGCCCTGTTCTCACACGGGTGGGGTGTAGGATTAAAAGGGCTATTGGTCTAAAGATAGGATCTCCTAGGTGGAGTTCACCTCCAGCAGCTTCTACTCATTAATATTCCACAACACAATAGCATGTAATACAACAGACATTAACAAACAATATACACTTACTGTGTACACTGTATAATCATAGATACTAAAATGGTAGCAATGCCACCGATTCTATTTGTCTGACAGGTTGAGTTCAGTGACATTGAACATCACCTATCTGATTAATGTAGCTACTCCCTCTAAACTAGAATAGATTACTAACTATCCTCATCTTCTTTTATGGAGATCTGTCCCATGTTGTCTCCTCAATATTCCCCAGGGGCTCCACTCAGCATGTTGGAGGCCTTCCTCTGCATCTCTTGATGTTACCTAGATACACATGGAGAATATAGAAGATCCATCTGTTGTGTCTCACTTTTGCTATGTGACTACGCCCCCAACTCTAAAATCTGGTTTTACATTTATTTCTTTAATGATATCTCTTTAATATATCTCTTTAATCTCTTCTGGTGTGGATTTCTTCATTGGAAATATGTGACAAAATAGTCATACCAGTCACATGTCTTTGGGTAACCCAAGCTTCTAATTTTCAAGAGATATCTTTTCATGAATCTTGGTGTTAAGAAAGCAGGCCACTGTTTCAGAAAGAGGCTTCAAATTGTTTAAAGCACTGTGCGATTCTTCAAATACATCCCTCCTTTTTCATATTCAGTTTAG
This sequence comes from Phalanger gymnotis, assembly GCA_028646595.1. Taxonomy (NCBI): domain Eukaryota; kingdom Metazoa; phylum Chordata; class Mammalia; order Diprotodontia; family Phalangeridae; genus Phalanger; species Phalanger gymnotis. The sequence goes on along the minus strand of CM053622.1, from coordinate 212,609,323 downwards.
CCTTGTTAAATGTCCATCTCTAGTGTCAGCCTAAGATATGAATGAATCAATAAATCTTTTGTTAAGCACTTACTGTATACAAAGCACTGTGCTAAGCTCTAGGGATATGAATAGAAAGCTTACCTTTAAGCCAGTCTCTGCTTTCAAGAAGCTCACATTCTAATGGGGGAGAAAACATGTATAGAAAGTTTCGGCCGCAAATCAGACAGAAAAGTATCACGATCATTAGGGTACAGAAATAAAGAGGGTGTTAATGTCTTTTTAATATAATTTCCACTGATAAAATGATATACATTTCTGATGTTGAACCACTTGATACTGCCAAGGATGATTTTGGTGTCAAGAAGCATGTCTCTCTCTGTCTCTGTCTTTGTCTCTGTCTCTCTGTCTCTCTCCCTCTCCTTGTCTATATATATATATATATATATGCATATATATACACACATTTTGTGTACATTTGTGTATATACATATAAATATACTACTAATAAACTCTTATCAACTGTCTTTCCAACTGGATGTCATAGTCTAGACAATAAATATCTTCATCTACTTGGTTTTTCATATGTGCATAGTTAGATGGAAACATTTTGAATGATTATAATTTTCATTCAGGAAGGCTCCTGTTATTTTGTTGCCCACAGAAAGGAGCATTTATAGATCCTCAGCTTCTAGAGGGAATCCCTCTTCAATTCGGACGTTGTGCTGGAACTCCTTCATAATGTTAGTGAAAGCCTTTGGCTGGCATACAATTTCTTCCTTTAGTCCTTGTTGGATATTAACAACCACTGGGTCACTGAATAATATTCTCTTTCTCATTGTATCTTTCAATGAATTTTGCACCATTACAATATATGTTTGAGATATACCTTGTTGGAGGAGAACCCTTAGAACAAATTTTGCTCTATCAAATCAAGTGCTTTTTACGCTCAACAAATAGTAAACATAGTGGAAAGTTTTTCATTTGGTCAATTTTGAGACCACAAAGATATAATCTACTCTACTTTCATCTTTAAACCTTTTCATCCATCCTCAAACCTCCCCTGCTCCCCCTGCCACTCTTTCGGCTGAGAATCTTGCCACTATTTTGTTGAAAAAATTGAGACTAATCTCTTTGAGTTTCCTTTTCTCTCTTTTTCTTCATTTCCTATCATTCAGATACCTTCTGCCACCATCCCTTCCTTCACCCCTGTCTCACAAGATAAACTGGTCTTACTCCCTAACAAGGCTAAACCCTCTACTTGTTCAAGTGATTCCATCTCCTCCCATCTGCTCTAACAGTTTGCTTCCTGTCATACCCACTCTGGCACTTAGTTCCAATCTCTCTGCTCATTCCCCACTGCCTACACACATGCCCAGGTCTCTCCCATCTTGAAACAACCCTCACTTACTTGATCCTTCCATTCTCTCTAACTGTTGTCCTGTATCTTTTCTGAATACAACAGGTGTTTCCAATCTGTCTCCTCTCATGCTCTTCTTAAACCTTTATAATCTGGTTTTGTGATCTTATCATTCTGCTGCAACTGCTCTTTCCAAAGTCACTAATGAACTCTTAGTTGCCAAATCCAGTGATCTATTCTTAGTCTTTATGCTTCTTTTCTCTCTGCAGCCTTTGACACTGTTGATCACTATCACCTCCTTTGATACTCTCTTCTGTCTGATTTTCCAGATACCACTCTCTCCTGGTTTTCCTCCTATTTATCTGACCTATCCTTCTCAGTCTCCTTTGCTGGATCCTCCTTGAGATCATACCCTCTGACCATAGGTATCCCTGAGGGTTCTGTCCTGCACCTTCTTCTCTTCTTTGTCTAAACTATTTCACTTGGTTGTCTCATCAACCCCCATGGATATCATTACCATTTTTATGCTGGCTATTCTTAAATTGACCTATCCTGCCCCAATCAGCCTGCTGACATGCAATCCCTCACATCTCCAACTTCCTTTCAGATATCTTGAATTGGATGTCCAGCAGACATCTTAAACTTAACATGTCCAAAACAGAACTCACTATCTTTCCTGCAAACCCTCCCCAATTTCTACCTTCCATTTTGCTGTGGAGAGGAACACCATACTTCCAGTCCTTCAGGCTTGCAACCTAGGAATCATCCTGGACTGCTCACCATCCCTCTCTCCCCATTCCCCCTCCCCTGCCATATCCTGTCTGTTGCATCTTTGCAATATCTCTGAATCACATATCCTTCTCTCTTCTGTCACTGCTACTACTCTAGTGCACTTCACTAGAGTATACACAGGCCTGGGTTATTGCTATAGCCTTCTGGTGGGTCAAGTCATTTCCCACTCAATCCAACTTCTATTTAGTCATCAAAGTGTTTTCATAAACTGGAGGTCCAACTATGTCACCCCCAATCCCTACACTTACTCAGTAAACTCCATTGGCTCTTTATGACCTCTAGGAGCAAATACAGAATCCTCTATTTAGTGTTCAAAACCCTTCATAACCCTTCTACTTTTCTAGTCTACTTATACCTTACTCCTTACCACATACTCTTAGATCCAATGACAATGGCCTCCTGGCTGTTCTACAAGTAAGATACTTCATCTTTCAATTCTAAGAATTTTCTCTGGTGTGTCCATGCTTGTAATGCCCCCTTCATCAACTCTACTTCCTTCCTCCCCCCGGCTTCTTTTTAAATTCCAACTAAAATCCCATCTTTTGTTTCCTAACTCTTTTTTTTTAAATCTAGAGCCTTTCCTCTGTTTATTACTACCTATTTATCATAGGTAGATAGATAGATAGATCTCTATCTATCTTGTCTGTATATATTTGTTTGGGGGCAGGTAGGTGGCACAGGGATAGAGAGTCAGGCCTGGAGTCAGGAAGACCTGAGTTCAAATCTGGCGTCAGACACTCTGTGTGATCGTGGGCAAGTCACATAACACTTTGCTTCAGTTTCCTCATCTGTAAAATGACCTGGAGAAGGAAATAACAAACCATGCCAGTATCTCTGCCAAGAAATCTCCAAATGGGGTCATGAAGAGTCAGACATGACAGAAAACAACTAAACAACAACAAAAATATATTTGTTTCCTGGTTGTCTCCCCCCATTAGATTGTAAGCCCTTTGAAGGCAGGTACTGTCTTTTGCCTCTTTTTGAATCCCCAGTGTTTAGCACAGTTCCCGGGACATAATAAAAATTTATACTGTTGAGATTATCAGACTTCCTTAGATCTCTTGCCACATTATCTGTCAATTTGTTTTTTCCCTCCAAAACTTCTCATTCTATTCTGGAGTGATATTTTTCACAATCATCTACTTCTTCCATAAAATTTTTAAAATGGATTTAAATTCTAAGGCATTGTTGTCCTTGGCTGCCATATCTTTCTAACTGTCAAGGAGACCAACTATGCTGATTATTTCTAGGCTTTTTTGCCTCTTCATTGTGGTGATTGATTTACATCTGTTAAACCTCCTTAAGATGATGATCGTCGATGTCTGTTCTTTTACTCCTTTTCCAGTTGGGGCATCAATAGATATTTTAAATAAGTCAGGTTGGAAATGTTTTAATTATAGTCTGTATCTTCTTTGCAATTTTATTCTTCCAATTTTGTTTTACTTTTTAATCTTTGCTCTAACAAGTCTGACTGTACAAAGGCCGTTGATTGAGGAATGGTTTCCCCTTTGGTAATCAGTTATTTTCTATCTAACATGCAATAAATATCATGGGTTAGGTTTTTTTTTGGTTGGGGTAGAAAGGAGGATATTGTTAAGTGTTTGTCATATTTAATGACTCCCAATTTTCTTCTTGAAGAGAGCAGGATCTAATATTATCTGCACCCTTCAGTCAGTTGTTTGACTGTAAAAATGGTGTCTGCTACTGATGATAATTTGTGAAAGCCTGACTATTCTCTTATGATATATTCAGTGAGAACACCTGTAATATATAGGCAAGAGACTTCTGTGTATAAGATTTTGACCTCTTCTATTTCATAATCCTGAGCCATATATTCTGACATATTTATTCTCATACTTTCTTATGTTAACCTTTACATCGAAGTCACGAAGTATTCATTTAAATTGGTGGATCTGATCAAGTTCTGTTTTGCAGGGAGTGGGTGTATTTTAGACTTTAAAAAAATTATTTACTGACTTTTAGCAGTACATTCATCACAGTTATAACCCAATAACTTCTCTTCCCAATAGTAGAAGTTGTAAAAAATTATTAAATACTACAACCACATCTGAAAGAACATGTAACATCCCACTCCTGTAGTTTACTACTTCTCTAGTCAAGGAACTAAATATATATTAACATTGGTCATCTAGGTCCAATGGTGCTCTTTGCATTTGATCTGAATTCTGTTCTCATTTAGAATTACCTTAATTTATACTATTATAATCTTTGTCTATATTTTTCTCCTGCTTTATTTGAACTGCATCAGTTCATAGAAGTTTTCTCACCATTCCCTGAATTCTTCATTTTCATCATTCCTTACATCACAATACTCTTAGTACATTTATATACCATAATATGACCAATTAATATGTACATACTTTGTTTCCAGGTATTCACTACTATGAAATGTGCTACTATGACTCTTTAGGTATATGTGGGATATTTCTTTCCTTTACTGGCCTCCTTGGAGTGCATGCCTAGTAGATGATAACTGGGTCAATGTGTAAGAAAAAATTATTACAGTTTTTTGAGTGATTCTACATTGTTTCCCAGGATATTTGGACCAATCCATGCCTCTAACAATTGTGTCTAACTCATCTGCTCTGACATATTTGAACATAAACTATTTCTGTCTTTTATCAACTTTGAGCTTTTGATGGGTATAAGATAATCCCTTAGAGTTGTTTTAGTGTATACTAGTATTAGTAATTCAAAGCATTTAAATATGCTGGTTGGTTTAAATATGGTTAACAGTTTTTATCTCTTTCTTTGAAAATTGTTTATTCATAACCCCTGACCTATCAAGTTTTTCATAGAATTTCTCTCCCTCTTCATCCTATGCCACAGACGTTGGCACATGAATGAACTGTAATTATCACCATGATAGTTTTGTTTTTTGCAAAATGCACATGAAGCACTGCAACGCAAGAAGACTATGTGTCCAAAAACTATATTTCATATTCCCTTTGAACCAGTGTTGCCAATTTCCTTTTTTTTTCCTCCAAGGAGAACCTGTGAACTTTCCTTCCATTTAGGCACAACTTCCTTTTCTCTTATGATTTCATTTATAATAAGACTGTCGAGATTAATGTGATTCAGTAACTCTAATACTATGTCCACTCATTGGTCATTGGAAATGGATTTCTCATTTAGAGAACCAATAGCTAAGTTAATGTTTATAGATGGTCTAAAAACTCTGTGATTCTCAGCCCCCTCTGCCCCCTTTTCCACCCCTTTCCATCACTCAGAAGCAGAAGAGGGCCATATGAGATTGAGGGCCATTTCATATTTTTCTTTCTTTTATGCCCAAAAGAAATGGTAGTAAAGAGGCATGAAATAGATGGAGACTGGCTGCACTCCATGGCTCACTCTGAGGCCAAATGACCCTTTATTTTAGTGCATTTTTGTGAGTGTATAAACCACAGTGCCTGTTCAGAAAACTCCCTGACAAAACCCTGACTTCACCAGAAGTGATGGAAGGAAGGGAACAATGAATGCAAATCTCCTTTCCATTGAAGTCTTGTTGACGTAGATTAAACTACTATAGTAATTGTACTATCAGAGAATAAAACCCATCAAAGAAAAGAATAACATATGTCTGGTACCCGGGAAGTTCTGTTGAATCTTATAAGACAGTTCTTACAATTGCTCAGTTAGGAAAATTACACAGGGCTGACGTAGAAGAAGGATGGCAGAGGAAAATAACCAGCATTATATCAACATAGCTGTTTGGCCTTAATCTCTTATTATTATTATAAAAATAATTACCAGTCCGATAAATTCACGTGGAAGGCATAACAGCAGCACCATCTCAGGCCGAGTGGCAGGAGACTGGTACATTCATATTGTGAGCACAGAGCAATCAGAGGGAAGGAATGAGCATCCTTCACTGAGCAAATTACATTTTCCAGCTAATGCTCAGCCCTATCAAATATCGCTGTGTGAAAGCATATGAACATCATGCGCTCTGGTCATCTTGGCAAAGAGCGGAGTGTTCCCTCTGGGACTTATTGATGGTTAAATCAATTGTACCTTAAAGGGGTAGTTTTTCAAAGAGTTTTGCACTTGCAAAAGGGATTTAGCCACAGTAGCTTTTCTAGCATCATAGATGGAAGGTAGTATAAGGCCTTCTAAATCTAGGCACTAGGTAATTTTTCCCCTTCTCTTGACCGAGCTATACAGATTATGAGCTCTTAGAAATTCTGATGCCACACGGATTTCGAGTTTTAGTATGAAGGAAGCATCCTAAACACAAATTGTCTGGGTGACCTGGCCAAGTAACTTCTCAGGTCTCTAGGCAACAGTCTTAAGATCATAAATTGTAGATTATAAGGTACTAGGCTACATTGGAAGATTAGGAGTTTTCTCACCTAGTTGTTACCTATTTCAGTGAAATCATGGATCCTTCCTATCCTATTCCCTTTCCTATACACATATTAACCTTTGTTACCATGACAGCATAGACAGGTAAAGTACATACTACATATGTATATGCGCATGTGTGTATGTATGTATGTGTATATATGTACACACAAGTATCTGTATATACATACACACACATACATATATACACGCATATGTATGTTCTGTTCAGTCATTTCAGTACTGTACAACTTTTTGTAACCCCATTTGGGGTTTGGGATTTTCTTGGCAAAGATACTGCAGCCGTTTGCCATTAGTTCCTCCAGCTCGTTTTTACAGATGAGGAGCTGAAGGAAGCAGGATTAAGTGACTCACCCAGGGTCACACAGCTAGTAAGTGTTTGAGGTCAGATTCAAACTCAGGAAGATGAGTTTTCCTGATTCTAAGTCTAATGCTTGATCTGCTGTTCCACCTGGCTGCACTTATATTTATATACATACATGCTTATATGTATGTGTGTTACTTTACCTACATGTATATATATATGCATATTAACAAATTATAATGTATTAGTATGTATGATTATTATATGTAGCACATATAATGTATATAAATACTTAAATACACATGAGCAATACGTTAGCTTATGTGTGTTATATATGTGTACACACACATATATATATATAAAGTAAATATACTCATACTCACATATACAAATAGATCCAGTGTATGATTTTATTGATTTATGAAGCTCATGATGAGGAAGTTCCTGTACCAATATCGATCAGCATCTTTTCTACCACTTAGAAATGTGTTTCTATATTGGTATAGATATATAATACACACTAATATGTAATGTGCTATGCTATGCTATGCTCTCTTATACTATAGGGAGGCATCATGATATAGTAGATAGAGAGCTAGGTTTGAAACAAGAAAGATCTCAAGTCACTTCTCAGATGTACTAGGGACATGACTTTGGGTAAGTCACTTAATCTGTCAATAGTGTAGGCTACTTTTTAATACTATTACTTGCAGAGAAGGTACTAACTTGCACTTATAGAGGGATTTTCCTTGCTTCAGATTTCCTTATTCTAATGAAATCATACGTCTGGTCCTATCCTATATGACATAACATTTTATATGTGTATATGCTTTTTACTTTCATTTGTTGTTTTGAGTAATTTTATTGACTCAAAAGAGGTAAGTTATGGCATTTTCCCCCTTGTCACAAGTAGGCTTCTACAAAATATAACTCAAATTTTAAGCTTTCCCACTCTGGCCCACTCATTCAGCTCTCGAATGTAGTTTATAATAGAAGAGTAAGGAATACATCGTTAGCATTTCAAATGCTTCCCTTCGTTGTTTCCAGGTAGAATAAAATAAGTCAGAGAGAACAGTAGAAATACTTGAAGGAAATAGACTTAGCATAGCTCAGTGCCTGGACTGTTGTAGGAGCATAATAAAAATTTGTTGACGGATTGATTGAAAACTTCACACTTAGGGCAGGTGGGAAACTATAGCGGCAACCAAAGAAATCTAGAAATATCAAAGTTAAAGATAAAGTAGTTTTTTCTTGAGCAAAAGTTTTGGATAGTCTGGGATTCTTGGACAGATAGTGAGTGAGCCACATACAGCTTAGCCAAGAGCAGTTGCAACTACAGTTGCGAGTTTAAAAAAGGCTTTCACATGTGCACAGTATGAAGGCGTTGTTGATTGAGTGCTGGAGTTTTCAGGCACCTCTGGATCTTCAGATAGCAATCATCATTTATCATCAGTTATGGAACAGACATGACCAAGAATAGATAGGCTTGAAATTCTTTTCTTTGTGAGATTAATATGAGTCCTAGTCAATTCAATTAAATCCAACTCAATGAGAATTTATTAAGGGCTTAGTATGGATAAAATGCCATGCTAGGTTCTTGGGATGTAAAGACAAAAAGCAATACAAAACAAGACACAGTCTGTGACTCCGAAAAGTATGTTGTATTATCAGAAAAAAAAATACGCAATTTTCAGATGGCATTTAAAGCCCTTAACAGCCTAGCACCCGCCTATTATTCTGGTCTTATTTCATATTATTCCTTTTTGTGGAGTTCAGTCAAACTATCCTACCAGCTATTTCCCATATGTGACATTCCATATTTAGCATCTGCATAGTTGCTCAGGTTGGTTCCAGTGATAGGAATGTATTCTTTTCTCAACTCAGCCTATTAGAATTCCTCACTTCTTTTGAAACATGGTTCCTTCTTACTGAAAACCTTTCCTGAGGCCCTTATACCATTTATCTCTTGAAATTACTTTGTGTGTGTGTGTGTGTGTGTGTGTGTGTGTGTGTGTGTGTGTGTGTATTTGGTACTTGCTTACTTCAGAGCCTTAAAGACTGGTATATAGTAGGTGCTTAATAAATGTGTCTGCAATTTTACTGATCAGGAGAGACTTCTTTCTTAGGCTAAACAACAATTCTTTAGATGAAATTAGAACTGAAACAGAAAAAATGTAAAAGTCTCGTGTATGCTAAATTCTATGCATATGTTATAAGCAAAAAGAGGAACTGACTGAACCATTCCTTTGAAACTGTAGATATTCACTATAAAAAAAATCATTTTAGTTAGAAAAGTATAGCTGGAGAGTAAACTACTACAGCAGGGGAACTTTCAGGCAATAATGACATGAAAAAAATAGATATAATGCACCTTCTTCTTCCAGTCCACCAGTCCAAAAGAAAAAAGAAAAAAGAAATGCATGGTCTCAGAGCTGAGCCATTAACACACTAGAACTTTAGTCTCATCCTTTTAACTAAATCTTGAAGAATCTCTTGAAAACATACAAAGAAACAGACATAGTCCCCAAGAATAAATGCTTTCTTAACTGACCATTCTTAATGGTTCTCAAGTGAATTCCAACAACAGAGTTGCAACAACAAATTATAGGTATTTGTTGTTGTTCTGACTCTAAACTTCACCAGTTTTCTCCAATTATCTAAATGCCAGAAAACTAGTTTTTTTTTTTACTGGAATGGTATGAATTTTCAAATATAGGCTATGTTGTTAGAGGTCAAATGAAAAGCACGAGCTACTGGTGTATTTGGAAATGATTGAGATGTAATTAGGACTCAAATCAATATCTTAGTTCTGATGACAGCTTTTTGGGTAGGCATGAGAAGAGGGGGGCTGGGAATCATGTATTTGTCTAGCAAAAGAAGAAGTCTGGATTCTATTCGTTGCAAGATATAAAGCTTTCTGGGTGTTCTTTCTGTCTCTCTTTACTCTCTCTGTCTCTGTCTCAGTCTCTCTCTCTGTTTCTGTCCATCTGTCTCTGTCTCATCATCCCTCCACCCCTCTCTCCTTTTTGCTTTTCCTTTCTCTCTTTTTGTTTCTTTTCTCTATGTCTCTGTCTCTCTGTCTCTGTGTCTCTCTATCTCTGTCTCTCTGTCTCTCTTTCTCTCTCCTCTGCTTGTCTGACCACAAATCTTCTTGTGTTCACTTCTTTTCTGGTTACTATTCAACTGTCTGGTTCTCACCACTAGCTTATGTAATTAACCTATAATGCATTTCTTTAAGTGAGCCAGAAAACCTGGAAGAGATATTTTTTGACTGATGCTAGGATGACTGACTAATAAACTTTCAGTGACTACATAAATGTTAATGCTAATGACATTTTTCTTGTGATAGCTGTTCTCGTTTCTATACTGGCCTTTATGGGAAAAAAATATTTTGAAGTGTGAAATGAAAATGCAAAAATGTAGAGAAACATAACACCTTGGTTTGGGTGAGGAGGGTAGGGGACTTTCAAAAAAGGTTTTGTTTATCTCTTTCTTTTAATCTGCTAAAACTAGAAAGCAGGCTTATTTAAAAATGTTTTATTTTATTGAATTATTCTCTTCATGAATAATGAAATCAGTTATTTTTCACATTAAACATTAAACAACTTAAATACTTTTTTTTTACTTTCCCAAAGACATGTGTTAGAGGGGAGGGGTGAATAATAGCATTTTTTTCATGATGAAATTTAGAAAGATTTGAGAAAACTTCTTCATCCCTCTCCTTCATGAAATATGAGAGGAGACAGAGAGACAGAGATACGGAGACAGAGACAGACAGAGAGACAGTGAGAAAGAGGGAGAACAAATTTATAAAGCACTGGAGATATAAATGGTAGACAATCCCTTACCTCAAGAAGCTCACATTCTAACTGGGGAAGCCACACACAAAGGGTAGCTATAAATTGACAAAGTACTTGGAGCAGGAGTTCTGGAAATGAGGTGGTCACCTGGTTCCAAGGCAAGATAGGGAAAAGTCTCACCAGGCAGAGCAGAGCCCAAGGTGGTTTGGGGGACTGAGTTCAAGGTTGCTATGGGGAGGAGAGTAGGGATGATGTCCAGAGAGTAGTTTGAAGCAGGAAGAACAAATGTAGCCAGAAAAAATAAATAACAGATTTAATCAAGTTATCTGATTTGGACGAGTTGATCAGGTTTTTCTCCATGTGTTTATAAGGAAATTGTTGGCTTGCCAGGGACTACTATATTGGCGAATAAGCATTTTACCTTATCTCTAATGTTTGAGACTGAATATTATGAGAGCCATTGGCCTTCTTCAGTTCTGTGAAAGTTTCTATAACCTTTATCTTTAATTAGATAGATTTACATTTTAAACATAAAATTTCTTCTGGTTTTAAGATTTATGGCAGGTCAAAACCTGATGGAGACCAACATGAAAATAATTTCCCTTCCATAATAACTGAGGGATAGTATAACTGAAGCAAATGCCAGGATTAATTCAGTAGTTTTCTGTAATATCGTTCATGTGAAGGTCTTCATATGCTTGTCAGACACTGGCTCATTAGCTTTATGATAGCCCTAGATGACAGATAAGTATTATCAGATGTGGAAACTGAGGTACAGAGAGTTTATCACAGAGCGGTCACTGGAAAGAAAATCATAGAGGCAGGAGAAGGTTTTATCATCCTTAAACCTCCCCCAGCACCTAATACAATGAGTTATACAGAATAAGAACATACTAAATATGCTTTGTGAATTAATGAACGAATTAAAACTCCTAGAAGCCTATGTTAGAGTCAAGTCATTAAGCTACCTATATATCCATCCTAGTATAGCCAGCTCTTAAAACCTCTCCTTCAGACACTGTGGATATTGATTTTTATTTCCTCTCAAACTTTAGAATTAAATGGAGATTTTGTTCTTTTTGACATTTGATATAGTTTTAAATGAATTGAACATATAAACAATCATCTCTTCTAGGAGATTATTTTGGTCACTTGGGGTGTTTGCTTTATCAAATCACCTACTTTGTGTGTGTGTGTTTTGATAGATTTTTATTGATATGTTTTGTTTTTACATTGCCTTTGAGATTCTTGACCTTTTGTTCTACCAGTTAAATTTTGCTATTGTTTTCCCTCCTAGTTCTATAAAGTAATCTTTTGATCATTTGTTTGGCATGGCACTAAATAAATAAATTGATTTAGGAAGTAGTGCCATTTTAATTATATTTTCTTGGCCTATTTATGAGCAATTAATATTTCTACAATTTAGGCTGTTAAAACAGAGATTTTTAATTTTTTTTTTTAATGTTCTATGGACCTATTTGGTAGTCTGGTGAAACCCATCAACCTCTGCTCAGAACAAATGTTTTTAAATACATAGGATTATGAAAGAAAATAGTTTTATTGAAATTTGTTGTTGTTCAGTCATTTTTCAGTCGTGTCCAACTCTCTGTGAACCCATTTGGAGTTTTCTTGGCAAAGATACTGAAGTGATTTGCCATTTCCTCCTCCAGCTTATTTTACAGATGAGGAACTGAGACAAACAAGGTTAAGTGACTTAACCAGGGTCAAATGGCTAGTAAGTGTCTGAGGCCCTGTTTGAACTCAGGAAGAGGAGTCTTCTTGACTCCAGGCCCAGCTCTCTATCCATTTTGCTGCCTAGCTATATATTGAAATACAGTTATTGAAACATATTTTAAAAATACAAAAAACCAAAGCCAGGGGTCCCAGATTAAGAACCCCTCCTACGAAGCATGTTTTTTTTGGTATTTATATAATTTCTAGGGATGTCTTAGTAGATAGACCCCTAAATATTTTATGCATTTTTTAGTTCTTTTAAATGTAAGCTCTCTTTCTATCTCTTAGTATCTCTTTCTGCTGGGTTTTGTTGGCAATGTAGACAAAAGCTCATGATTTGTGTGAATTTATTTTATATTCTGAAAATTTATAGAAGTTCTCATTTCAATTAATTTTAGATGACTCTCTGGGATTCTCTTAGCAATTCATCATATCATCTACAAAAAGGAATAATTTTGCTTTTACTTAGATTATGCATATTTCTCGAATTTCATTTTCTTGTCTTATTGCTATAGTACTTCTAGCACTATATTACATAGTCATGGTGATAATGGACATCTTTGCTTTACTATTTTTCTTACGGCAAGGTAAAATTGATTTTCATTATTTATAATGTAGGCTTTTGGTTTTGGATAGATATTACTTAGCATATTTTTTCACGTTTTCTAGTATTTTTTAGTCAGAAATAGTTGTATTTTATGCAAAAAAAACCTTTTTTATGAATGTATTAATATAATTATATGATGCTTATTGTTCTCATTATTAAAATGATCTATTGGTTTAGAATTTTCCTGATATTGAACCACATTGCATTTTTGGTAAAATTTGAACCTACTCGTATCTTTTTTGATATGTTCCCATAGCCTCTTTGCTTATGTTTTGTTTTTAAAATGTGTCAATATTCATTTGGGATATTAGTCTATAGTTTTCTTTTGCTTTTTCTTAACTCTTTATGATTTAAATATCAAGTCTATATTTGTATCACAAAAGAAATTTGGTAAGAACCAATACTTTTTAAACTTTTTACAAAGAGTTTATGTAATTACTTAAATGGAATTTGAATTGCGACAGAATTTGCTTGTAAATTCATATAGTACCTTTTTTTTCTTTGTGTGTTCATTTATGTTTTATTTAATTTGGTTTTGTAAGATAAATTCTCTATTTTTTTCTGTTAATTTGGAACAATTTGCATTATTCAACTATTTCATTTAAGTTGATTTTATTGGCATATAATTGGGTAAAATAATTCCTAATAATTTCCTTTATTTGTTCTTCATTTGTTGTGGCTTCTACTTTTTTTTTTCATTTTTGATGCTGGTAATTTGATTTTCTTGGTCTATTATTTGATCAATTTAGCTACTGGTTTATCTATTTTTTTAAACCAACTTCTAGTTTTAATACAATGTTTTTTTTAAAAGATTTTAGTAATATCTTCAAGTTTCAGTATTTCTATTTAGGTGTTCAGTGGTGTTTTTTAAAAAAAATTGTTGGTTTTCCATTTTTCAATTGCATAGTCAATTCATTAATCTATTCTTTCTCTCTTTTATTGATGAAATATGTAGAAATATAAATTTTCTTCTATGGACTACTGTGGCTACATCCCACAAAGTTTGTATATTGCTTCATTGTTGTAATTTTCTTTGACAAAATCATGGTTTGTTTCTACAGCTTATTCTTTAACTCGTTTTTTAGAATTGTTATTTAGTTTTTTATTGATGAAAATAAGTTTTATTGCATTGTCATATGTGAAGCATATTTAGAATTTAAATTTTCTTCGTTTGTGAGGTTTACATGCCCCAATACATGATTATAATGCATAGGTGCAAAATATGTTAACTTCTTTATATTCCTATTCAGTAATTGCTATTATTTTCTCTAATTATTCTAAAATTCTGTTTAGCTCCTTAACTTCCTTCTTGTTTAAATTTTTATTATATTTGTCAGCATCTGAAAAGGGTAGCTTGAGGTACCCCACTATTATAACTTTATTGTTTATTTCTCCCTTCAGTTGAACTTGTCCTTTAATTATTTATATGTCATGTTGTTTGGTGCATCTATATTAAATATTGATATTGATTCATTACTATGATGCCTTTAAGCATAATATAGTTTTCTGCTTATCTTTTTTTTTTGTCTATTTTTATTGTAGCCATGACTGAAATTATGATTGCTACACTTGCCTTATTGAGTTTATCTGAAATATAATAGATTTTGTTCTTAAAAAATGTTTCAAGTGAGTAAACAATATATTGCTGGATTCTGCTTTCTAATCCATTTTGCTATCCTCTTCCATTTTGTGGGTGAGTTCATTCTATTTATATCCCCAGTCAGGATTGTCAACTCTGTGTTTCTCTTATGCATATATTCAGTTTGTCTTTTTACTTCTTCCATCTTCTACAAATAGGAGGATGGAGAGAGACAGAATGTGCACAGCTCTATCCTTGATACAATATACTTTTGCTTTTCTATCTCTCTTCTCTTCCTCTCACACAGATTCTAATCACAGCATCTCATCTGTTCTTCCCTTGTAGTTACCTCCCTCCCTTCAAAATATTCCTTTTAAGGCTAGAGTTTGTTTTGCTTATGAATAACACCTCCCTGAGTCTACTCTGCCTTTTAATCCCTCCTCTCCCCTCTTACAGTTCCCACCTGGTAATGTGTTTCTACATCAATGTATGTATGTATGTGTGTGTGTGTGTGTGTGTGTGTGTCCTACCTTCCCTTGATTGGTTCAGATGAAGGGGAAGTCCAAATAATATTGCGTTTCTCTATCCCTTCATCTTTATTTGTATTCTACTTGTACACTTTGCTTATGTGAGGTATTAAGTTTCTCCCTCTTTCCTCCCCTTTTCTTCTATATGTATTTTTTGCCTCTCTTTTCTTAAGATTATCAATATTAAAGGCCTTTTTTCTTATTTAACACCTTTTATGACCCTTGACACTATTATGGTTCTTAGGAGACACTTGTTTGTATTTCACCATTAAAGTATAATTGGTTTATCCTTGTATATTCTCTTTTGATTGCTTGCTCATATTTACCTTTTTTATATTTACCTCAGTTCCTTTGTTTGCATTTCATAGATTCTACTCAGCTCAGATCTTTTCATCAAGAAGATTTGGAATTCCTCTATCTCATTTAAAATTTATTTTTTTTCTCTCCAAGGATTACATTCCCTGTTACTAGTAAGTTATTCTTGGTTTTCATTTATTTTAGAGGCTGTCAAATCTTGCATGATCTTGACTGTGTCTCCTTGGTGTCATTACTTGAACTTTTTTTCTCCTAGATGCTTGTAACATTTTTTCTTTGACCTGAAAGCTCTGGATTTGGCTATAACATTCCTAAGAATTTATCTTTTGTTATTTCTTTAAGAAAATGATGAGCGGATTCTTTCTATTTTCACTTTGTACTCTATTTCTAATAGGTCAGGGTAATTTTCATTCATGATTTTTCAAAATATATTATTAAGGTTCTATTTTTGATCACAAATTTCAGGTAGTCCAGTGACTCTTCGGTTTTTCTTATTGGTCTGTTTTCCAAGTCTGTTCTTTTTTATATAAAGTACATTATATTTTCTTTTTAATTTTTTAACATTTCAATATTTCTTGTCTTATGGGATCATTAACTTCTGTTTTATTTATCCTATTTTTCAGGGAGTGTCTTACATAAAATTTTCTACCTTTTGTTCTGAGCTATTAATTCTCCCTTCAAGTCTGCTCTCTAGCAATCATTTATCTCCCCTCCCCATATGTACTCATTTCTTATTCATCTCCAGATTCCACTTCAGACTTGTGACCTCCCCTTCTCTACTTTTCTGCTTCTGTTTATGTGTTGTCAGTAACAAGGAATGTAAGCTCATTGAGGTCAGAGACCTTCTTTCTATTTGTATTTATATTCTTGTACTTAGCGCAATGCATGGTACCTAATAGTTAATTAATAATTAATAAATACTTGTTGATTGGTTGACTGATTCCAGTCCTTCTAGAAATCTCCTTTAATTTATAGTAAGATTTTAACCCCCCCCCAACAATTTGTGACTCATTTCTTTCAGGAATTCTGGCTTATCATGTAGCCAAGTTGTGTTTTTCTTTGAGGATTTGCTTATAGGTACTTTGGAGTTATTCTCTTTTACTGGGTTTGTGTCTTGGGTATTCATAGCTCCACAGTTATTCTTCATTGTGGCTGTCTTCTTTGTTTACTTATCCTTCCAATGTTATTTCCAGTGAATTAGAACTTTGCGTTAAGGCCAGGCTTTACATACTTCTGGAGAGAAGAAAGGCGCTTGTTTTGTCCTTATTTGTTATCTGTGGGATTCTACTGCTGTTTTCTCCAACTATTTGAGTGCTGTGATATTCCAGAATCTCAGGGTGTCTTGAGACAAGGGCCTCCAAGTTTTCAGAGTCTTATATAGGAGTGAAGTCTGGATGGTGCCCTCATAGTCTGAGCATCGCAAGCTCCTGAACCTGGTTAGGGTCTGCATGACACACCTGCAGGCCTGCCCCTGGTTGGAGTTCTAGCACATCATTGCTGTCCCCAGCACCTGTCAATTAGTTAGAATGCTCTGTGGAGTTAGACTGATATAACTTCAGGATCCCAATTAGTCCCAGCTCCCCACCTTGACTACTTAGCTATAGGCCCAAACTCTGATGTGTGGGCTGAATCATCTCTAAGGTCAGACAATTGCCTTTTGCTTCTGTTTCTGTAGAAAGTGATCCCAACCTCAGGCTACACTGGATCAGAAATCTTCCTCCAAGAGCTAGAGCAACACGGCTACCAGCTGGCTTCTGTTCTAGTTCCTGGCTTATCTATAGCCTCAGGCCCCATCCAAATTGGGTCTGTCTTTTAGCTCCTGGTCCTGCAGCAAGAGGCCCCAACCCAGTCCTCATTGTGAAAGGCTCTACAGAGCCTTCTTGTTTGGATCTACTTTCAATAACGCCCATGGGGCTCTGACTTTCTTTTTTGATCACATGGGCTTGAAAAATGGCCCACAATGGTTTCTCCTTGGATTTTTGGATCAACCCCCACTCTGGTACTTTTTCTTGATATTTGCTAGAGTACTTGGAGAGATTTGGCCTGTGTCGCTTCCTTCTACTACCCTACCATCTTTATCAGTCTGTATTGACAAGTTTTGCTGAATTTTCTAGTTTATTTTTCCTCCTTTTATTTTTTGATATAAGGGATAAAATCAATCACAGGAAACATGCTATTTAAAATTAGAGATATCAATAAAGTTATTTTTTTAAATTCAAAGATTTCTATAAACGGGATTAGAATAATTCACAAGCAGAATAAGCAACTCCTTAGTATTACCATTTTAAGGGTTTCTGAGGTCTTAATGACTCACTCTCTCCTTACCTCTTAATACCCACCCTTCCAAATCATCCTGAATCTTCTGGATTATGCTTGAAATTCTACCTCTAAGATTACACAAGTGGGAAAAAGACCCGTATGTACAAAAATATTTATAGCAGCTCTTTTTGTAGTAGCAAAGAATTGGAAATCAAGGGGATGCCCATCAATTGGGGAATAGCTGAACAAGTTGTGGTTTATGAAGGGATTGGAATACTATTGTACTATATAAGAAATGGGGAAGATACTTCACAAATGGAGAAGGGACTTTATAACAACCTGGAAAAACCTACACGATATAATGCTGAGTGAGCGGAGCAGAACCAAGAGAACATTGTATACAACCACAGATATATGGATTCAGTGAGGACTAACCCTGATAGACTTTGCTCTTCCCAGCAATACAAGGTTCAAAGACGACTCCAAAGGACTCATGATGGACAGAGCTGTCTATATCCAAAGAAAGAACTATGGGGTCTGAATCAGATTGAGGCAAACTATTTGCTCTCCTTTTCCTTTTCTCTCTTTTTTTTATGGTTTTGTTTCTTCTATCTCATGATTCATTCCATTGGTCATAATTCTTCATTACAACTTGACTATTGGGTAAATAAGTTTAATGCAAAGTTATATATAGAAGATATATTGGATTCCATGCCATCTTGGGGAGAGAGGCAGGGAGGGGAGGGAAGAAAATCTGGAACTCAAAATCATGCAGAAATGTTTTAAACTAAAAAATAAAAAATCTTAATTTAAAAAAATTCTACCTCTAAAACATTATTCCTTTTAGCACTTAGCTTTTATCAACTAGGTCTGTCTAGAAGGAAAATGGACCACCTTAAGGAAATTGTGGGTTCCTCCCAGGTGTGCGCTGATAAATATTTGACGACCAGCTCTCTGAAAAAAACCAAGGGACACTTAGGTTTAATCTGCTGTTTAACATTTTCTCAATCAATTTCTTAAACTAATCAACAAAACAATAAATTAAGCACTGGTGTGCAGAATTTACCAATTTCAAAGGTGTAAATGCTAACACGAAGGATTTAGCAATCATCTCTGGTGAACTGATAAAAGCTGGCTCTAATATGCCCCTGGTTCTTTTTCACTAAAGGTCTTCTAGCAAGGGCTAAAAGACTACATGTCAAGGATATTATAGAGAAACATCCTATTGGTGAATGAGTTGTACTTGATGGCTTCCAGTGTATCTTCCAGCCCTGGGATTCTGTGACTCTGATCTTGCTGTTGTTTGTCTTCATACTCAAAGAGGACCCATGACATCATGAGGGTGAAGTCTTGCCCTGCAAATGAGGCGGATTGAAGTGAGGCAGAGCTGGGCAAAATCATCAGCTTCACTCTTTCTTCCAGAGTCATCAGAGTCCACTGGCAAGACATAAGTCAAGATGACTGGCGATAGCCCAGGATGCAATGGGTGACCTTTCTATGGTCTGTGTTAAGAAGTGAATATTTTTAGGAGGAGCAATACTTTATATTGTTAATTAGATCACTAAGTTCCTGTCCAGCTTTCTTAAAATTGTATGAGTCTAGGATTTATGCTTTGGTAAATGAAAAATATCAGAATGTTTTAAAAAGGAGAAAAATGAGCATGAAAATAAAGGGGGGAGAGAGCTGAGGAGAGGGTATTGCCACCAAGTGCAGAATACTGATACTATAGCTACCTTGTCTACAAATTGGGTTTACCTAAACTGAAGAATTTCTTGTATTAATCCTATTCATTTAAGTCTCAGAGTAAAACTTCTATAGCTTTTATGATTGAGTTGGCAGATGGTTGGATGTAGGTTGTTTTTATAATGTAATCATTGTCTACTGAACCTGAAGCTTGACAGTGTGTTTGTGAATTTCCTGGCCCGTTTAGAATCTTGGTAATACCAGCTGATGGCAGACTGAACTAGGATGCCCTTGCTATAGGCAGAGTATATATTCAATCCCTCTAGAATGTAGAGGAGGGCTTCTGTGGGAGAAAGAGAAGAAAATGGCCTGAGATTCTTCAGGCTGTAGGCTCAGTAAATCCCAAAGCAGCCAGTGTGCCCAGACAATCCCACTCTTGAACCAGAAATAAAATGTATAGCTGATGTTTTTTGGTTGTGTTCCTTTCCCTTCTGCTGTTTCCTCTTAATCTATGCATGAGAGCTCAATGGCCAGGGGCAAGCAAGTGGTGAGGGAAGGCTGGGAGAAAGGCTGAGAGGGAAGCGTCCTTGGACAGTCTTTCAAAATTTTATCTCAGAACAAACTGATCCTGCTGTTTCCTTAAAAAGGAAACATTTGCTCCCTGCCTCTCCCCCAATTCCTGCCCTTTTTAACTTTCTCGCTTCTCCCTAGCTTTTATTTGATCATTAAGCCACCATCATTTTGTCAATACAACATTGGACTGAGAATTGGTTATGTTGAATTCTTCTTCTTTTTTTTGGATCCTTTCCTAACTCTGAGGTAGACGGAGAGCTGAGAGGATATCTACATTCACTAATGAGGACATCAAAGCAAAGAGACTATTAATGACCATCCGACTGACTTGGTTGTCAATGGCACATTTGGGGGGTCGAGGCAGGTCACTCTACATGCATAAAGGGAAAGATCTTAAATAATGGCATCCCAGAGTTTTGGTATAGATTAACTAGTTCAGGATGGGAAAACATTACCATCTCTGTGGTTGGAGACTGAATACTAATTGCTGTTATTGTGATGGCTGCTACCTTTATTCTGATAAATTCATCTTCCATCTACCTTGAAAGATAGGTGCCTTCTTCTGAACCCCGTTCCTGTTTCTTCAGTGTGAACTGGGGTTTGTTCTTTAGTCAAGTTAGTTTAGTCACTAAGTTACAGTTGGTGGCCTGGAGGATTATTAACTCTACCATATCTCCATTACATTCTAAAAGTAGAAGAGAAAATACTGTAGAACAGTGGTCCAGACCTACTATAGCAGATAATGATAACTAGTGTTCCTATAGTACTTGAAGGTTTGGAAAGAGCTTTACATGTATCATCTTATTTGATCTAGACAACAACCTTACAAGGCAGTGTAACAAGAATGTGGCTAGCAGCCGCTGTGGGGGCACAAGACCCAATAAGACCAGCAACAAGAGCTGCCAGCACAGGTTCTTTGATCTGCTTTCCCAAGGAAAGCAACTTTAAGAGTTTAACAATCTCGTTTTAATCAAACATACACACATCATTAACTTAGTTCAGGGGAAAAAGCCAGCACTCTGAACTTCAGAGCAAATACAAATAGAAATTACAAACAGAAAATATCAACAGAGCAAACAATACAAACCAGTCTATCCACAGCAATACATAATTACCAGAGAAACATCAACATCTGGGTTTGGGGGGGGGGGCTCCAGCGGCTACCCAGAGTCTCCATACCAACATTCTTCCAGTGAGTGAGAGTCCTAAAGGCAAAATGCCAACCTCTGAGTTTATATACCCTGTTCAGGGTCAAAGGGCATCACAGCATGCTCAAACCATGTAAACTAGGCTTTCCCTTGAGATAAGGAGGTCATCAAAGACTCCTGGTTTAATCAAAGAAGCAAAGCCTGGACTCATCAAGAGCACTTGTTTAAATAAGGGCTCCAAAACAGAAAACAGTAAAAAAAAAAAGTCCCACTTTAATTACTGATACAGGTAATAATATTATCCCCATTTTGTTGATAGTGAGGGAGTCTTGAGTGAATTTTCCAGTGTCCCTTAGCTAGTATCTGAGGCAGGGTTTGAACTTGAGTCTTTCTGATTCCGATACTTTATGCACTACATCACTTAGCTGGGTATAGAACTGAGAGGATGTTGGTGGACCACACAGATGACATTAACCCAGTTTTATCCACGGTTTTGTGGCTCAGGGAACATGACAGGGTACCGTCCCCTTTCTAGGGTCACGTCCTGGTGTTTACTGGGACCGCTGCTTGAGGGTTCAAAACAGGTATCAGAAAGGTTGCACGAGGATAACTGAGGCCCATGTAAGCTAAGTGACTTGCCCGAGGATATTTAAGTAGTAAGCATCAAAAGGGGTGTTTTACAGCAGGTCTTTTGACTCCAGAGCCACTGTTCTCATAGTACCGGGATGAAGCCTGTCACGTGACCAACTGCATTGTCATGGCCTGAGCTTCCTGGACCACCTGTTCTAAGAGTTGTGTCATCTGGACTAGCCAGCAAAATGACTGGGGAAGCCCTATCCATGCAGAAACATAAGGAGGTTAGGACAGACTTTCCTTGATGTTTTTGTCTTGAGATGAAACTGGAGAAGCCTCAGAGCAGCACCCATATATAAGAGCCAGATTAGCTTAGACTAGGTCTAGTTTTTATCAGTAGTCATCGTCTTTAGCAATCTGACCAGACAGAGTTAGTTTCTCTTCCCTGTCAGCCATAGACTGGTGCAGAATAGCCATCTCTCTCCACATGCATCCCTTGTGCAAATACTAAATGGGTTGACCCAAACAGAGATACCAAAACTCATGAGAGAGAGAGAGAGAGAGAGAGAGAGAGAGAGAGAGAGAGAGAGAGAGAGACAGAGACAGAGACAGAGACAGAGACAGAGACGGAGAGACAGAGACGGAGAGACAGAGAGAGACAGAGAAAGAGAGACAGAGACAGAGATCTCAAACGTCCTAGAAGGCTTCCCTTGTTCCCATGATCTTGCATGACTGTATTGGCTATGAAATTGTCCAGGGTTGCTACTCTATAATGATTACGCTCAGTGGAGTGGAGCAAGGGAGCCAGCCCAATTCTTAGCAGCTCAGACTAATGCTGATCATAGTTGATGAAAACACTATCTAGTGGGTCCTTGCATGACTGTTATTCTTTTTTTCCAAGCCTGCAATTCTCCTGTTTCCTTCTGAGTTTCTCCATGGTGTCAGCCCACTGTACAGACTGTGATTACATAGAGGTATGGTTTTCACTGTGTGCGTATGTGTGTATCTATGTACGCATGCATCTATGTGTTCATTTACTTTCTATGGGGCAGTTGTGCCCTACAGTATCAGCTTCAACATAATCCTGTACTTGTTTACCTGGACAAGTTTCCCGGGAGGAGAGAACACCTAAGGATCAGCTTAGAGGATTGTTTCCTTGTAGGCTTGTTGTACGTGTATAGATATTCTCTCCAGCCACAAAAACCTGGAAAATACCCAACTGTGGGTTGGAAACTCAAGTTTGCTATCATTGCTACTTAACCTTTAAGCTCATATGGCTAGTCATTAAGCAAGGCAGTTCCCACCTTTACTCGGAGAGGTTTCTATTATATCTTGATACCACAGCATGAATGTTGCAGGGTTACAGATGTGCTGTCCCTCATCTGTAAAGATAATGCGACTGACTTTCCATTAGTAAAACTGGTGTTTTGCCAGCAGTGCTGAGGGGCTGAATTAGTAGCATTCCCTTGCCTGGTTCAAGGCAAGCAGCCACATTTTGGGTCTAAGTTGTTCTTTGTGAAGCCATCAGTCCCACTCAGGACTTAAGCCAGGACATTAGTTTAATGAATATTGTCATGCTTAGGTAACTGAGGTAAATAATCTCAAGCAGAATAGTGTGCATAGCCAATATTTATCTAGCAATGTGGAACACTAAGAGTTATTGGTTCTGTTCATTTCCAGTTACTTATCAACATTGTAAAATATAAAGAATCCTGGATTTGGAGCCACAGGGTCTGCCTTTGATCCTGGCTCTGCTTCTAATGGCCCATGTGAAAAGGGTAGGTCACTCAATCTTTCTGGACATCTATTTCTTTATCTACAGAAATGACAGGTTGGACTGAATGACCGCTAAGGTCTCTTTTAGCCCTGAATTCTATATCCTATGTTTATTCACACTATCCTGGGAATACTAGTTTTTTTTTCTTTCATTATATGAGAATGCCTAACCAACTTTCACTAGGTAAAATCCAGCACCTACTGAAAAAGCATAAAGAGCCCACCCTGGTGTTGTCAGGTGCTTAGGGAGGCAGATTAACTCTTTCAGATCCTACCTGCCTGACTTACAGTCAGGAATGGATTTAGTCATTGCCTATGATCCATAAATTCTGTCAAAAATAAATCATTCGGTTGAGCAGGGGGAGAAATAGTCAAATTTGTTGGTTGATGGACAAAACAGCTGGCTGATGAAATGTTTCACTTTTTTATAAGGGGGCCACTGGTTGTGGTATCGTTTAGACATGGCAACAGTCACTGGGGAGAAATCTGCCTCATCATCTATGGCTAATATGGTTTCCCACCCTCCTTCAAATTCAAATTGAATTACATAGCTACTTAGGAGAATCTCATCACACATGCTGGCTCTGCCTCGAAAGATAGGAATGTGAAAAAAAGGACATGTCCAGATGTTGAGCATATGATATTTTTAGGATAGTATCAGTGAGGAAGACAATGCCAAGATATCCATGCAGTGAGATAGGAGCCAAGTGCTTAGGGTGCCCTAGAGTTATATCATTCTGTGCTACAGTCTCATTAGATTCATAAATTAAACACATTCAGACCTTGCCAGCACCTGGATGGCAGATGCCCAGACTCTCTTGGTGAGATGCAGTATAAGTACTTCTAGGAATTTGAGCAGGGCTTCTCCCTCTGATCTGATTATAAATCAGTGACTTAGTAGGGGATGAGAGAGTGCCCACAAGGGTGGAATTCTGTATTTTAAAATGACCTCTCCCCATTTAAAAAATACATAAATGTCTCCTTCCCATTCCTTCCTTTGGGAAAAGTTAAGGAGACAATAATTCCAAACTGTGGACTAATTTCTGTTTAAGCTTATTTTATCTCCCAATATGGTCTACCTAAAATACTTCTAGGTTTTCTGAAAGAAGTTGATTTTTTCCTCCATTTCTTTTGAGTTGGGTGTTACATGTGTGATGGCTTCCCTGAGTTTTCTCTAAAGATGGCAGCATTTCAAGGGTGACTGATTAAACCTTTCCTGCAAAGCCAGCAAAATGCTTTGGGATCATTGGGGATAGAAATAGCAGTGAAAATGCAGGTGTTGCGGTGATGTCCAGTCTTGTTTTTATGGCTCTTTCTGGTGTTGTTATATTGGCCGAGTTCACACTGGGGTAATGTAAATCCCCATTCACCTGTGACTCTTATGCTGGTCTTGAATGCCTTCACCTGATTTGAATTTAGATGCTTCATCTTTCACTGGTTGCAAATGTGAACCATGTCACACATCTTTTAAGTTCAGAAAGGGCATTGTTTGACCAAAGAATTGGAAGGCTGCTGCAGGTTTAATATCGTGTTGTTCTATTTATATCTTCTATCACCAGTTTCTAATTTGTCTTTCTACTTAGTTAAAACACATTCTTCTATCCTCCCTGTCACATTTTTTTTCTCACATACAATTTCCTTCTCACTCCTGAAAAAAAAATCTGTTAGTTGAAATTCCAACTCTGACGATTTTCAAAGTTGTTTAGAAAAGAAAAAAAGCAACACCTTCAAGAAGGATGACTGAAACTTGAATGTCAACATTGAAATTATGAAGTATTTAATGAATCACCCTCAGTGAACGGGTCAATAGTTTGCACTAGAGATAAGTAGCGATACCCTTAACTGAGAAAGAACTTATGGCCTAGTGATATTGGGGAGAGGTAAATTAGAATATGATGACTCTTCTCTGACAGTGAAAGAAAGCATGAGATAGTAAGACAGTTTTTCACTTTAGAGGCCTGGCTGGGTAACAAACAGTTCATTTAACCTCTGAGACTCAAGCCTCAGTGACCTCATCTGGGAAATGGGTACTATGTCCTTCACAGGATTGTCGGAAGGATGGATTGAAATAATAAATGGGAAGCCCTGTTTACAAAAGTAAATGCTATATAAATGTAAACTATAATGAATACAGTATGTACAGTAGTACATATTCCTTGAATTTTTAAGAGGTCTTTTAAGCTCAAAATAAGATTAACAAACAGTCCTTTATATGGAAACTCTTTTGTTTACATTTAAATTTTTGTTTATAGAGCTTGACTTGCCAAAAAAATTAGGTTACAGAGAGACAGAAAGAAAAGATTTGATTCAATTCAATAAGAATTTTTTAAAAACCTACTATTTATGAGATATCTTGGTAAGAGCTAGAGACACAAAGATAAAAATCGAACAGCCCCTACTCTTGAAGACCTTATATTCTACTAAGGGATATTAAGCATCATCAATTGATTTAAGTTCAACAAGAAGTGAAGGCTAAGCAATCTCATGGTGACTGATCATGTAAACACTGGTGAGCTTTTGTTTAATTTTAAAATTTTGATTAATATGCAACTTTTCAGGAACATATATCAGGAGAAGCGATTTGCTTTTTACTTGTACACTTCAAATGACTCAATATTTCTTCATCGTAGGTACTTGATCAGATCATACCTCCTCTGAGCTTTAGTAGATATTTTAAAGAGTTTTTGTGACCTGAAACATTTATTGCCTGACAGTCAATCCAATCATGATCCTCTTTGAACTTATTCTTTGGAGAATAGGAATAGCCATAGATGTTGTGATTAGCTAGAAAGGGCTATTTTCTTTCTGCTTTTTGGAAGGTGAATTTCTTGGCCTTTCTCTATTTCTCTGGGTGTTTAGTCTGGAAAAGTCTTAAGAAAATTAGATCACTGTCTTCAAGTAGTTGAGGACTAGCATGTACAAGAGAGATTAGTCTTCTGTGTGGCCCCAGAAGGTAGCCCCAGAGCGCAGAACTAGAAACAGTGAGTTGAAGTGTCGGGGAGGTCAGTTTCAGCTTTATAGAAGGAAGTAGCCAACAATTAGAACTATCCGGTAGTAACCTGGGAATCCAGGGAGGTAGTAGGTCACTCTTGATAGAGTTTAGGAAATGTTGAATGAATGGTTTTCAGGCATTCTGTTCAGTGTATACTTCATATATAGATTGGACTAGCTAGCACCTCTGGTCCAGTCCTGCTCAGAGATTCTGTTTTATGTGTAAAAATGTTTTGAATTTTCATCATTAGTATTAAAATTTCCTATGCATAGATGTAATTTTGTAGTTTTACATGTTTGTTCTTGAACTGAAATTTCCCTCAAGAATTATTTATTTTAGTCAATTTATGATGCTAACAATGACAATTATCATCATTAATAATAAGTTTAAACAATCAGTTTAGCAAACATTAAATGTCTCCAAATGAAAGGAATTATGTCAGATGCTGATAGGAGTCAAGAAGCTTATTATCTAATAGGGGGAAATAGTGTTTATAATTAAGTATGATATAACACTAGCATTAGTGCCTTTTCCCATTAGACTGTCAGTTCCTCGAAGGCAGAAATAATTATATTTTTGTCTAGGTATCCCTGGAACCTCAAATACATTGCAACTTAATAATATTTTCAAAAAATTAAAGTGAATTGAGTTTATCTTCTATTCCACAACCTTACTGAATTAATTTATTGTTTCAATTAATTTTCTTGTGACCTTTGGATTTCTTTGGCACCTTATCATGTAATATACAAATAATATTTTTTAACTTTTTGGAATCAGGAGGTGACAGAGTGGATCTTGAACACTGTGACTAGAGTCAAGAAGGCCCAAGTTCAAATCCAGCCTTAGATACTATCAGGATGACTCTGGGCAAGTCACTTAACCTCTGCCTTAATTTACTCATCTGTAAAATGGGGATAATAATAGTTTTAAGTTCTAGGGTTGTAGTGAGATAATGAGATAATATATTCTTAGTACAGTATTTAGACATGGTGGGGTTGGGGGCATGCTTTTTCCTTTCCTTTCCCTATTTCTAATGTTATGCTTTAATACTTAATGGATGTGTAATTTTATTAGCAAGTTTCCTCCTGATATAATTACAGAACAATAACTATTAATCCTGTTATGAGGCTTAGGTATAGCATTTTGTTGGAAATTTTCCAATGCACATTAATTTCTCATATTATTGTTCTTAATAATTCCATTATCACTTTCTATTACTTTGATATCCCACAGATTGTTTCACCATTCCCCTGCTAATTGAATTGTTGGAACCCACTGGCCTCCCTCCTTCCCCATTGAATGTTCCTTTTGTTTTCCAAATGAGTAGCCCTAGCCTAATGGAAATCCTCTTTCTCTTGACTCCCCATCTCTGTGGAGGCAGTGGCAGCAAGAAGTTGACAAAGGTATGTGAAGCATGTTTTAAGCAGTCAAGGTGCTTTGGCATTTTGACTACCTGGCAAAGAACTCTGTGAGGAATTAGTCACAAGACAGCTGAAATCCGCTGGAGAGTACTGAGAAAGCAGAAAATGGATATAGATGATAAAATATTTGGAGAAGTCTTGGTTGTTTTCCTAATCAGGAGATCTGGGGAGCATCTTCTGGGTAAATTGGGATAACGTATTTTGGAGAGAGACTTAAACATGTTCTAGCATCCATGCTATGTAGTTATATAGCTGTACATCAGCGTGTGTGTGTGTGTGTGTGTGTGTTCACACTTAGAAAAACAGTTCTACTTAGAAATTCACTTATACTCTATTCAGTTCTTCCCAAGAGGCCTGGCTCCTCTCTGATTCCCCATGGGACCCAGGCTTATGCCCTACTATTACTAGAGACTCTAAAGCAGTGCTCTCTTTAATTGCTTCTTATAAACCTCTCCTAACCCTCACCCTAATAACTCCAACCCCCACACTTCTCTGCTTCCCCAGCAAGGAGGGCTCATCCAGAGAGTGTGTTTATTTTTAAACTAAGCATGCCATTTTATTTTGAGTAGATATCTTATAATCAGTACCACATTACCTGATCACAGTGGTGTCAGTAAAAGGTATAATTGAATTTTTAAATAATCTACTTGAAAGCAAAAGAAGAAAGAGGTGTAGTTGGTTATGAATATAGTTTAATTTGCCAATAGGGACACCCGTGCACAGAATGTAAAAATATTTTGAAAAGCTTTGTGCTTCCTCATTTTGTGTGAAAATTTATATTGTGAGATTTAAGGAGTTTTTTTTAAAGATTTTTAGAGGAGAAAAAATGTATCTGGTGGTAGTTCTTAGTGGCAATTAACTGAGTAAAAGTTCACTGGTGCCTCTGATGGGGCTTAGGGAGTAGAGATAAAAATGCATGAGCAAATTTGGAAAGATGTTTTAAGGGGCAACAGTCAATATTACCTCTAAGACCGACATCCACAGGATCATAGCTCTGTAGACAATAGTAGGTGAGTTACTCAAGGGGTATAAGGAAAGTGGGATTGTACCTATATGAAGGCAAAGAGTTCTTTTTTTATAGAAATTGATTTCAGAGGAAGATTGGTTATTTGATCATTGGGAGAAAAATACAATTATAAATAAAATTATAATTAAAAGTTTATTTAAAGTTCTTGATTATTTCATCTTGTGTGTATAGATATCACATACATACATATACATGAAATAATATATTTTAAATGATGTATGTTGTTATGCAAATATTGCCATATATACATGTATATGTATGTGTACATATATATTATTCCATGAATTCTATGTAGCCTGTTTAAAGGTTATTATGCACTTTCTGTGAAGCATAATCGAGTCTGAGTTGAATTCTGAAGAGGATGGAAGTTACCCAGAATATTCTCTCACAAAATATTAAAAAAACATTTCAGCAGAAG
>CM053622.1:212568902-212579570 GCA_028646595.1 Phalanger gymnotis | reverse complement strand
CACACCCACACAGGTTTCACACCTGACAGGGCCCTGGGCCTGGGGCTTAGCACTTAACAGCTGAAAGTACTTCCACTCAAAAGAAACAAAAGCCATGCTAATGAGACAATTTTGCTTAACAACACAGGTGGCTGAAGATGTGGAGTGCTTAGAGCATGGTCAGACATCGAAGATGCCAAGGTCATCCAGCATCCCGGGCCATTGCCATTCATCTTGACTTTTGTCCTGCCACTATACTTTGATGATTATGGAAGAGGGGTTGGGGCTAACCACTTTGTGCAACTCTGTCTCACTCAAATCCAATTCAATATAAATCAAGATATCATCTGTGATATTGATGAGGTAGAGAAGAGTGTTTGAGGCAAATGGAGCAAGCAGGATGCAGGATGTGAGATATGAGATAAGATGCAGGATGTGACCAGCCAGAAAAATGAGCAAAGAAGACTATTCATTGAAGCCCCCCAGAGTGGACTTACCTGTGTGCTTTCACAAAGCACCCCCAATTAACTTGACAACTTTTCCCCTCCCCTTTCCTATTCTCCTTGCTTATCTGTATGATAAAAGTATCTTTGGATTACCTGATACTCCAGGCATTCCAGAGCTATTCTCACTCCTCCTCCCATTTTCTTGTCTCCCCCCCACCACCACCATGAAATTGTATTTAAATCAGACCTTTAACCTGGCCAAATGCTCTGCCTCCCTTAGAGGAACAGGGCCCTCTGCCTGTGCTCTCTCTCCCACATGGAAGCAGGCCCACTTGGGTGCATCACCCCAATAAATGCCTTTTTTTAACTTGGAGAACTGTCTGAGTGAATTTCTTTCAGGATAATAGAACTTACAAGTCTATACTTCATCATTTCTGGTGCACCCCGAAACTCTTGGGTGCATCCTGAACTCATCAATATCACCTGTCCTTTTCAAAAATGGAACAAGATTGCAAAAAACAAAATCATCTTCTCTAGAAATCTACTGTTCAATTCAGTTTACGTATCTTAAACACATCTTAGGGCATTGTGCTAGTTGCTGGGAATATAAAGATGAATAAATCTCATCCTATAAGAGAAATAACAAATAAGTGAATAACTGTAATGCAAATTAGAATATGATACCTGTGTGACCTTGGGCAATGAGCTTAACCTTTTTGGACCTCAGTGTCCTCACCTGAAAAATGAAGGCATGGATGGCCCAGTGCACCTGAAGTCAGGAACATCTGAGTTCAAACCCAACCTCTGAAAGTATCTGTGTGACTCTAGGCAATTCATTCAGCCTCTGTCTGCCGCAATTTCCTTATATATAAAGTGGAGAAAATAATAGCACATATACCTCCCATGGTTATCGGAGGATAAAAAGAGGTAACAACTGTAAAGTGCTTTGCAAACCTTAAAGCACAATAGAAATGGTAGCTCTTATTGCTATTATTTTTATAGCTTTTATTTTTAGGGCCCTTTTCAGCTCTAAACCTGTCATCCTATGATCCTATAATTTGAAGGGAACAGGACAGAGACAAACAAATGAGAACTCTATAGGAAGGGATTACTTCTGGCATTTTAGTTGTTGCTTGGTCATTTTTCAGTTGTGGCCAACTCTTTGCGACCCCATTTGGAGTTTTCTTGGGAAACCTAGCTGCCCTACTTATGGCCTAGTGAGGCTTAATGAGGGAGGGAGGCCCTGAGATGGCCCCCAAAATACTGAACTGATAGAGATGGCAGATAGGAGCAGTCCCAGATAAAGAGAATGTTGGGAGGGAAAAGTAGTTTCTCTTTCAGTTGTCTTGTCTGCTCAAACACAGAATTCGTAGAGTTCTGTGACATATTTCTGCAAAGGTGGATTGGTGCCAGATTATAAGCCTCGGTGACCATTTGGTAGAAAAGGTTTTGTGTGGGGTAGTGATATGAGCAGGATAGAGTGAGATAATTATTGTAATTGGCACAGAGCCTGGCACAGAGTAGGTGCTTAATAAGTGCTTATTTAAAAAGGAAGATGAAGACGCTCTGGCAGTAGGAATGTGACTCCTCGGCAGAGGTAAATGAATTGGAAGCGGGAAGACCAATCGAGAAACTATTGCTGTAGTTCTCTACTGTGTTAGTGCAATGCATTAGAACTAACCAATTAGCACCAGTTTATGCATAGAAGTCTAGGTAGGGCCATGTTAAAAACTACGCCAAGTTAGCTGGTCAGAAGCAGCTAATAAAGCATTTCTTCTGCAGACACTCAGAAAAGTAGGTTCCTTATAAGTTCTTCTGCCAGAACATCTCCCAGATAAAGTAACTTAATAACAGGACTTAAGCATGGGATTGACTTTGGTGATTTGAAAGAAAATATCTTGGTCTCTCTCCCTGAAACATTTATTTTCCATAAATGGGCCCTGGCTTGGGCTCGGCATTCTTTTAGCAGCAGGAGCCCATTATTGTGAGAGAATGTACAAGTCCCATTCACATACTCTCCTAATTATTGCCCTCCTTTCTGTAGATAATGCCTTCAGGAATTTTTGAGTATTTTTCACCTCCATTCTTCCTCTTACTTAAATTGCCGCAGGAGAGGATTCAGGCATTAACCCCAGAAAGTCCAGGATAATGACTGTGGGAGAGATGCTGAAATGGTCCGAGTACCACACCAGGCAATTGGGAACAGAAAATTTGCATTGAAGCAATCAGAATGGGATATTACAAACCTCCATGTCTAAGGGATAAAAAGAAGACAGACAAAAAGAAAAACAATGAATTTAGTCTTTCCCAAATGCAGGCTCTCAAGACCCTGAGCATTTATTTATTTACTTTTAAAAGGTCCATCCCTTTACAAAAATGGCCTTCCATGGTCAAATCCCTTCTTTCTTATTTTATTGAGTCTGCAGCCTGTCAGAATAAAACGATGGTTGAAACACACACACACACAAACTGAGGACTCCCCTGATGCATCTTAATGGGCTGTTTGTTAACTTCAAAGCTGACCATTAGAATGCTAACACAATTAAACAAGTAATCCAAAGTGTAAGCACCCAGCTTGAATCGTTAGCATTTAATTATCTAACATTTTCTGTGGTTCATCTACAATGCAGTATAAATTGTTCATATACATATATATACATATATATGTGTACACACACACATAAATACTTTGGGACACATGTTTATATTATGGCTAAATGGTTCTTTTGTATTATTTATGAATCTACTGGACTCTGGGTCAAGGTTACCATTTTCTGTAGCTATTCATAGAAAACATATTAAAAAGAGAATTATTTTGCAATTCCTTTGAATGTTAGCTTAGGGCTGACAGAATTCTGTATGATTTGCCACAGCTATCAATACTTACTGACTGCATCTGTGATGTCACACACCAGGGAATGGTGTTATTAGGCACGGCTGGCAGGGACATGTAGCAGTGAGAGTTGGGGGCCCAAGTCTTTCCCCCCACTTTGAACAGGAAAGGGAAAAGGAAGTTCTTAGAGATCTTTAGACATAATATAAAGGTCACTGACAATTGCTTACCTATAGATGCTGTTGTGTGACATTTAAACTGAATACAAGAGAAGCATAATAAGCTTGAGGAAAAACAAACAAACAAGCTATTTGCTTTTAAGATAAAGCTGTTTATGATACCTTCCCTCTTTGGAAAAAAACATGTTGTATTATCCTCTATTTCCTGAAAATTGTCAGGAAAAACACAGTCTCTTAAGAATGTGAATGTAGAATTGCTTGCCTTCTCAAGGGGGAGGGAAGGAAGAGAGGGAAGGACAGGGCAGGGAAGGAGGCAGAGAATTTGGAACTCAAAATTTTAAAAAGTGAATATTAAAAAATTATGTGTAATTGGGAAATATTTGATGAAATAAATGCAAATATATTTTAAAGAAGAATGTGAATGGAGAATAGAGTAGTTATCAACAATATGTAATCTCTCAGAGAGTCCAGAGTAATATAAAAGAATGTAGCCAGGACAGGCCTAGCCAGTGGCTGTAACAACAATGCAGCTAGCAGCTGTTGTGGGGGTGTAAGACCCTACAAGACCAGCAACAAGAGCTGCCAGCACGGGTTCTTTGATCTGTTCTACTAAGGAAAGTAACTTTAAGGGGTTAACAATCTCACTTTAATCCAACATACAGATATCATTCACTTAGTTCAGGAGGAAAAGCCAACACCCTGAACTTCAGAACAAATACAAATAGAAATTATAAACATCGGCAGACCTTGTCTGATTCAAATCACAATTCATAGTCACCAGGAAAGCATCAACATCTGGATTTACAAGCTGGGGGACAGTTATATTGGCTTGCCCAGAGTCACATGCCACTCTTCCAGTCAGTGAGAGCCCCCAAACAAAACATCTGGGTTTCTTCACGGCCGGAGGGCTCTTAATAACAGCTGCCCAGAGTCTCCACAACAACCCTCCTCCAGTGAGTGAGAGCCCCAAAAGTCAAACACCAAGCCTGGATAATATATACCTGTCTCAGGGCCCTGGGGCACTTGATTAAGAGCTCAAAGAACAATTAAAAATCCCATTTAGGGTGTGGGAAAGTTAATCCCTGGTACCACCATATACAAGTCAATGACTTCTGATTGTCTTAGTGCCTAGAAACATTCCAAGACAAGATCCCACCTTATCTGCCACATTCAAACAAAGGCCAGAATCATTAAAGGCACTTAAGAGAACAGCAAAAAGTCTCACTTTAATTACTACTACAGTGGCCAAGTTGATAAGTCCTGAGTAGAGCATGTTTAAAGAGGGGTGTATGTGTGTTTGTGTGTATATAACAAAGAACTTTTCTACATGTTGCCAAAATAGCCAGTTGTAAAATGTTAAAAATAAATTCAACAGCTGCTTGGAGTGTTTTTCACTAAGTGCACAGTTATTTGACTATGTCCATCAATTGTGATCATTTGATTTGATATTATAGACACTATGACTTCAACCAGGACCAGTCTGCATGGGTAGAAAAGTGTGACATGTAAAAAGTTTGAGAGACATAGTTTCTTGGTAATTAATCATTTATTAATCATGCTAGCAGATAATTAATAAAAGGGGTCAGTGGCACTCTTGAATGCCAAAGACTCCTAATTGAACCCACTGAAAGCTTATATGCCCTTGAAAGCATAGGTGTTCCAGAGGGTGGAAATCAACTCTGATTGGTTGGCAAGTAATGAGAAAATGAATATTATAATTAGAGGAAGGCTTATTCTAATGAGGGTCTGGGGGATATGGCTGATCTTGGTCAAAGAGACTTAGTCTTGGTCGAAAAGACTTTTCTATATTCATATCGTCCCATCTAGGGACCACATAAACAAATCTAAACAAAAGGGTCAATCTACTTTTACCTAGACCTGTCTGAGTAAAACATAATAAACTGGAATCCATCAATTTACCTAAACTAAAATTTCTTTACCTTCTGAACAGATCTGAGTTTTCCACTGGATTAGTTTCACCCAAGATTTCATCTCTTTATGAGCACTGCATTTCCAAGGTTGCCTGAATAACCTACAGGGGTTGATTTCTAAATGAGGAAAGAAAGGGGAAAAACCTTAGTCCTAATAACCAGCTATTAATATAGGAGAGAAATAATAATTTCTCTCAAAAGGTATGGTATATTGTAAATAAAGTACCCTTGTCCTTACTAAAAAGGGAAAAAAAGAGGAAAGGAGAGGAGAGGAGAGGAGAAAGGAGGAGAGGAAAGAAAAGGAAAAATTTTTACTTCATTTATGAGAAAGAATGTACTCCAGATGTATTCCCATTTGAGTGAGGGAGAGGAATATACATTTTCATTCCTTCACACCTAGACCCCAATCAGGAAAGCCTGACACCTGTCTGGAATGCTGTAACCCAAATCAGAGAACCTTTATAGTTTCCCACCTTCTTGCTATCCATGACCTACCATGACCATTATCTATAGCTCATTTCATAATGAAAGATGTGCAGAATGATATTATTGGCACCATTGCTAGCATAGTCCTGAATATATTGATGGAGGCATTCTGGATAAATTATGTTCCAGATGTATTTCTCAAAGACAAAATTTAAATAATTCTAAGCTGCATCCATTATAATGACAGAAGTCTGTAGATTGTCAGAGAAGTAGTTCTGTATTTTTTTTGTCTTGGGAGAATTATTGAAGATGTTGTAGCAAATTTGTTAGTACTTATTTTAGGGTGTTGGATAAAATATAAACAGCAGAAGGCAGTTTACCAATGGAGCAAATAGAAAAGGCAAGCAAATACAATGGTGTTCGGTCTTGAGTTTAGAGTTTGAATCATCTAACTTTTTTTGTTACTTTTTGGTTTACAATTATACATACAAAACTACCCACTTTATTTTAAAATGGAAATAGGCTATCATGATTAATGAATTGTATTTGCTGTTTGGTGTATTAAACTCCATTAAGTAACTGCATGCACAGGATCTGCTCTGGCTAACTCCACAGGGAAAAAAGGTTCCTGAATGGCATTGGTTCCTATGTATTCTTCAAACAAATCTCACTTTACTCTTAACTAGACTGTTATGTACTCACTTCCTTCAAGTCTTAATTCAAATCTGAATAATGATTGACTTGTATATCAGGCTATAACACAGAGAAAACTCAAAACAAGAACTACTAAGAGCAGCAAACAAGGTTTTGGTTGTGATATTACAATTATGCATTTGAGTTCATT
This sequence comes from Phalanger gymnotis, assembly GCA_028646595.1. Classification (NCBI taxonomy): domain Eukaryota; kingdom Metazoa; phylum Chordata; class Mammalia; order Diprotodontia; family Phalangeridae; genus Phalanger; species Phalanger gymnotis. Next base: position 212,572,932 of record CM053622.1, on the reverse strand, counting down.
TTTTTTAAAAGGAGGAAGACAGGGCAATTGGGGTTAGGTGACTTGCCCAAGGTCACACAGCTAGTAAGTGTGTCAAGTGTCTGAGGCCACATTTGAACTCAGGTCCTCCTAACTCCAGGGCCAGTGCTCTATTCACTACGCCACCTAGCTGCCCCTTGAGTTCATTCTTGATATGTTTATAAGCACCGTGGGAAGATTGGGGAGTGTGCATCATGATTCATCTTCACGTATTAGAAGGTTGTAATCTCAGAGCATCTGAATGATTTTGCTTGACCCAGAAGGCAAAACTAGGATCAAGGAATAGAAGTTACACGAAGACAAATTTTGGCTTAATATAATGACAAATAGGCAGTTAGGATCATTAGATTTAAGTTCAACCCCTTCGTTTTACAAATAACAAAATTGAACTCAGAGGTTAATTGACTTGTACATGGTAAGTATCCGAGGCAGGATTCAAACCCAGGTTTTCTTCACTACAAGTCCATAACTTCATTCTGTATGACCAGCAGCCTCCCTATACAATGGTAGAATGGCTCGCTTTAGAAGATCGTGAGGTTTGCACTATCGGAGGTCTTCATGCTTGACGCTGGATAGCCACTGTGAGGTTTCCAGCAGCTTCCTGCCCTGTTAAATGAAGAAGCTGCTGAAGACTTTCAAATGCCTTGAATCAGCCCACCCGAAGGCCTGAAGTAGCAGCTCCCTTTTTCCACTATAGGGAGATCTGAATATCAATTACGAGGATTGTGCTGAAGCCAGCTCCTACCAGCCAATTATTAAATGAGCCGATTGTTAAACATTTACTAACACAACCCTGAGTAGCTGCCAGTTCCCCGGGTTCTTCCCCCAGCAAGCATTTCCACAAACCTTGAGCCATAATATGTTCCCTTTCCTTGGTGTGGGATCCTGCTTGACCTGTATTATAACAATAAAAAAACCTATTGGACTTTTAGTTCAGTTTTAGGGAACTTAATGTACATTCCTCTAATGTACCCATTTTCTCTACCTCCCCCACCCTCTGAAGCTTTTCCGCCTTGCCCTTCTCAACCATATTTTGGAAGCAGTCAACCTATTGCTACAATTCCTCCTATCACTGCTACTTAGGACCTTAGGATTCTCACCAAAATGTAATTTGTCAAGGGTAAATACTTCAGCTATATTGGCTAAGGAAGATAGATGGTGGTTGTATCTTACGGCTTTGATTTGCCAGGGATTTAACCTGACTATGATTAATCTCCCCAAGGGCAATGAACCAGGTCCCTTATCTAGACTGCTACCTCAGCATGTAGCACAGTGCTTTGCACACACATAGTAGGTGCTTAATAAAAGTTTTAAATAATGATAATTTGGGGTTGTAATGAATTTTATATCTAGGCAGTCAATTCAGTTGGATCCAGCAAGAATTTATGTTTTACCCAACAAACTGCTATGGACTTGGCATGGAGGATACACAGACAAAAATGAAACTATTCCTGTTTATGAGGAGATTGCATTTTACTGTGAGAAAACATCAATCAAGCATTTATTAAGCACTTGCTATGGGCCAGGCACTGTCTTTAGTGTTAGGGATACAAAGACAAAATGAAATAGTCCCTGCACACATATAGGTAAATATATAGTAACTTCTGGGAGGCACTGGTAGCTGAGGGGACCAAGAAAGTCCTCATGTAGGATCTGACATTTGAACAGAGCTTTGACAAAATATAGGGCTTCTGTGGAGGACAGGTAACAAGCATGGGGAGAAAGCCTAAGCAAAGATGGATGATGGAGAAGGGAACAGCAAATAGGCCAGTCTGATAGGAACATGGAGTGTATGAAGGGTACAGATGGGTAATAGTCTGGAAAGGTAGGCTAGCGCTGACCTTCACAATATGGTGAACACCAGAGGAGTGTGTGGGTTATGTTAGACTAGGAATTGGTGATTGTCTTTCATGTTTAAAGAGGACCAAACTAACATCACTATGTTGGGGTTTGTGTTGTCAGGGTTATGTTAGAGGAATTTTTGATTTAGTGCATGATATGATCAGACCTGTGCTTTATGAATATTATTTTGTAAGCTGTGTGGGAAATAGATTGGAGAAGAGACAGGCAGGATATGAGAAGAAAAATTACTGTAGGAAGTAACTGTAATAGTCCAGGTAATAGATTAAACCCTGAAGTAGTGTGGTGACCACATGAATGAAGAGATGGGATGGATGAAAAATATGTTGTGACGTTAGAATCAGTAAGACTTGGCAAAGGATCAGATTTAAGGGATGAAGGAATAAAGTATTGAGGATCATTCCCAAGTTACTAGACTGAGGGCCTGGAAGCATGGTAGGACCTTCAACAAAAACAGATGTTAAGAAAAGGATTGCGTGTGTTCGAGCGTGTGTGTGAGTGTGTGTGTGTGTGTGTGTGTGTGTGTGTGTGTGTGTGTGTGTGTGTGTACATGCGTGGGGAACGAATGACTTCTGTTTTGGATTTGTTGACTTTATGGTGCCAGTAGGATACTCAAAGGGGAATCATTAGGCAAGACTGGAATTCACAGGAGAGACTAGGGTAGGATATATAATTCTGAGCATTAGCTTCGTAGAAGTGACAAAGCTACAGAAACCAACAATATCACCTAGAGAAATGTTATATAGAGAGATGAGGGTCCAGGGTGAAATCTTAGTTATCCCCATACTTACAGTGTACATGGATAAATAAATGTAAATCTACAGGAAGTTGAATGTTTGTGAAAAAGGCTAACCATCAGGTGACCGGGAAAAGTCTCATGCCAGAAGTAGCACTTGAACTGTCTTTTTTTTTGGAAGGGGAAAAGTGAAGCAATTGGGTTTAAGTGACTTGCCAAAGGTCACACAGCTAGTTAAGTGTCAAGTATCTGAGGCTGGATTTGAACTCAGGTCCTCCTGACTCCAGGGCCTGTGCTCTATTCATTGCTCCACCTAGCTGGCCTAGAATTGAGTCTTGAAGGGAAAAAAATGGGTTCAAAGAGGCAAGAGGCAGAAGAGAACACTATAAACCTAAGAGTTAATAATAATAATAATAGGGGTTAAAGATGAAAGTTAATCAGGAAAGATGATTGATTATGATGATGATAGGAATAGTGGTATAATTATATATCATAACCACCTCATCTTCCAATTTTCTTATACCTCACTCCCATATACTCTGCAATCTAGTGACTTTGGCCTCCTTACTGTTCCTTGAATAAGATACTCCATCTCCTGACTAAAGACATTTTTACTGTCTATCCCTTATGCCTGGAATCCTCTCCCTTTCCATCTTTGTGTGCTGGCTCCCCTGGCTTCTTTCAAGTTCCAGCTAAAATCTCTTTCTTAATTCCCTGTAATGCTAGTGCCTTCCCTCTGTTATCTCCAATTTATCTATATAATTATGCATCTAGTTTGTGCATGGCTGTTTGCATATTATCTCACCCATTAGGCTGTGAGCTTCTTGAGAATAAAAACTATCTGTTGCCTTTTTTTGTATTCCCAATACTTAGCATAGTGCCTGACACATAGTAGGCACTTAATAAATGCTGTCAACTGACTGATTCTTCCTCATAGGGTCAAACTCTTCTTTTAAGATGAGACTTACAGATGAGGATGCAAGCACCATCTGTTGTATGAAGTCTCTCCTGATCTCTTCCAATTACTAGTGCCCTTTTTCCCAACTACAATTCCTGTATTTATCTAATTTGAATATGTTTGTATTTATTCAACTTATGTTCATGCTATATGTATATGTGTGTGTGCATGTGTATATGAAATACATATATTTATTTATTATCTTCCTCATTAGAATGTAAACTCATTAAGAGCAGGGATTGTTTAATTCTTTGTACTTGTATCCCCAGAGCCTAGTGCAGTGCCTGACACATAGGAGGTGCCACAGAGAAACGTTATTTGTCCTTTGTTCTCAAAGAGGATCATGACATAAACAAGGAAGGAAGGGAGAAAGAAGGAAGGAAGAAAGAAAGGAAGGGAGGGAGGGAGGAAGGAAGGAAGGAAGAAAGAAAGAAAGAAAGAAAGAAAGAAAGAAAGAA
>CM053622.1:212557437-212568802 GCA_028646595.1 Phalanger gymnotis | reverse complement strand
AGCTGTGTTGCCCAACTGGAACTGGCCAGTTGAATCCCCAGTGACTCATGCCACTCACAGGTTGTTTGTCCTTTGTTCTCAAAGAGGACCATGACATCAGGAAGGTGATGTCATGACTTGCAAGTGAATTGGATTTTAATGAAGGAGCCTCACTTTCTCCTCCAGAGCTATCTGAGTTCAGTGGCAAGATATAGATCAAGATGACTGGAGATGCCCACCCCCGGCCCCCCACCATAGAGATATAGAGGAATAAAGAGATCTGAACCTTGCTAACTTCAGTCCATTGTGGCCAAGGGTTGTTCAGGCAGCGTGGGTCTGAAGCAAATGGGAAGTATTTGCCCAGCAGTACCGTAAAGTGTTTGTACTTTGGGGGTAGGGGGCCGTATAATGAGTCACTTCACCTTATGTTTCTGCACATGGTCACAAGTAAGTTCTTTATTGTTTTTCTGTGGTTGATGAAATAAAGGCTATGTTGTATCTATAAATTATATACTGGTGTGAATGTGGGGAGCCTTTGGCCTACTTTAGGGTCAACCTACATATAAGCTATATTTATTAAACATTCTTTAGGAGATTATCCTGGGTGACTTCCAGGGGTAGACAAAGGGCCAAGGAGAGAAACCAAAATATTTGGGGTCAGCTCTCCAAAATCATATCTAGTCTGTTCAACCCTGATCTACTGTGGGTAGGGGAGTGCCTAAGCAATGAGTCACATATAAAAAGGTACAGAAGTAGCAGATGCAAAATTGTAGGCAGGGAACAACTAGCATATTTTGGTTAGCACAGAGAGCATATGAAAGGAAATAATTATAATTAGTTTGTAAAGTTAAATTGGAACCCAATCACAAAAGGCTTTACATGACAAGTAGAGGAGTTGGTATTTTAATCCTAAGAGCAATAGGGAACCACTGAAATTCCTTCAGCAGGATAGTGAGATGGTCAAACCTATCTTTAGGAATATCAATTAGCAGCTGAATAGAAGAGAGATTAGAATGGGGATACGGTACCTTGTTTAATGACTTAAAGCATGACTACTACAAGGACTAATAGCTAGCAACCATAAAGCACCTTAAGATTTTAAAAATGCTTTATATAGATTACTTTATTTAATCCTCACAATAATCCTGTGAAGTAGGTGTCATTAGCATATCCCCATTTTACAGATGAGGAAATTGAGACTGAAACAGGTTAAGTGACTTGACCAGGGTCCCACAGCTAGTAAGTGAGCTTAGGATGTGAGTTTAGGTTTTCCTGACCCCAGATCCAACACATTACTCACTGTGCCGCTAGCTGCTTTACTAGACTTTAGATTGGCGATCTATGCTTTATTTCATCCAGAAAATCTCCAACAAGGGTGGAACCCAAGGATGTGCAGCTTATTTACCAGCTATAGCTGTAGCCTAAATTTAGCAAGTCCTTGATGAAGTTAAGATGGGATTTTGTTTCCTTTTCTCCCTTATTCTTGAAAGTCTCTGCAACACACTATACTTTATGTTATGAGGGTTTTAAGAAGGAAAGCATTTCTGAATGTCTTCCTGACAATGGTGTTAACTTCGACACAAGCCTCTCACCCTGCAAAGAAACTCCTTTCTCTTGTTAATTCTCCTGCAATGCAGAGGCTGCCAGTGCAGGGAGTATCTTTGGGAAGGTTGGTATGCTGGCACTGCCCTCGTCTGATTTTGTGTTCACTTGTCTTCATTTATTTCCACTTATTGATTCTATAGCCCTTGACAACACAGCAGAGACAACATTAGAAGCATGCAGCAAACACTATTATATCAAGGTTCACAGAAATTGTACAAAAACCCAAAGTCCAAAGTTCTGAGTCCTAGATAGCCGTCAATGAGCTACCCTCTAATTGTGCTTGTCCTTCATTTTCAAAGAGGACCATGACATCAGGGAAGTGATGACATGACTTCCAGTTGACTTTGATTTGAGTGAGGGACGGCTATGCAAGGTCACCAGCCTCACTTTCTCTTCCAGAGCCATCTGAATCCAGTGACCAGATATTTTTCCGGATGACTTGAGATGACCCAGTACGCAATGGGAGACTCTGGCCCTTGTAGGCTCAGGCCTTTTCATGTACTCACTTAGAGTGAGGTAACACCCACTTAGTGAATAGGCCTCTTTAAGAAGTGAGTCAAGGGATGGCCCCTTTAATTAGAAAAAAATAATAAAAAAAAAGTCAAGCTGGGGTGGGGGAAGACCCTCAGGGTTGCTGTTCCAAAGAGAAACAGTTACCACTGACATGCATTCTAAGCCAGGAGGTCCCAAAATACAGCCAGTAAATGGAGCTTGAGCAGGGACCTATTGTGGTCCAATCTATGAGCTTCAGAGTGAACTGGTTAAGGTTTTGTGAAAGAAAGAAAGGAAGAAAGAAGGAAAGAAAGAGAGAAAGGTAGAAAGACAGACAGAAAGAAAGAGAGAAAGGTAGAAAGACAGAGAGAAAGAAAGAAAGAAAGAAAGAAAGAAAGAAAGAAAGAAAAGAAAAGAAAGAAAGGAAGGAAGGAAGAAAGAAAAAAATTAAGAAAGAATGAAATGGAGAAAGAAAGAATGAAAGAAAGAGAGAGAAAGAAAGAAGGAAAGAAAGGAAGGAAGGAAGGAAGGGAAGGAGGGAGGAAGGAAAGAGAGATTTGATAACAAGCAAAGCCTAGAATGGGGAGATGTATATAGTCTCAAAAGGATGGCTAATGCAGAGTTCATAAAGAAGCATTCCAATATTTTTCTCATTGACTACGCTGTCTCCCGAATCAATGGTACTCTTTATAAATGTTTGTAATATATGTTAATTTTTCATATTTTACACCAATATTTCAATAGTAAAAGATTGTTTTTCCTTCTGTTGAAACTGCTTTGCTCTATCCCACACTTCTCATAGGTTCTATATTCAAATTTAGCATAAGATTACAAATCCTAGACAAGAATAACAAAGGTATGATGATCTCTGGAAGATTTGTAAAATTGAACCAAAATGAGTTATGATTTTTCAAAGCCCTTATTCTTTTTTTTCCCCATCTGGTCTTTCTTTTTCTTTTCTTCTCCTTTCATATCGTCTGCCTCTGTCTCCTTTTGTCTATTTCCCATATGTTGATATCCTGAACCACGGCAGATTTCACTGAAATAATGAATGTTTGACTTCCTGCTTTCCTTTCCTTTCTATCTTTTTCTTTTGTCTTAATTAAATGTCATTTATTGTTTCTGAATGTTTTGCTTCCAAGTAAATTATGTGAGAGTGCAAAAGAATTTGTTAGACTGTCCAGAGTTTTCAATTTGCCATAGAGTCACCTGTATTTAATTTCAGAAGTTCCTCCTCAGGCTCACTACACATTCATTTTTGCCCACTATTTCCTTTTTGATTTTCTTTCATTTGCATTTCCTTTGTCTATTACCAAGTTTTCCAAAGTCAGGACTATTTGGCATTAATAGTCGTTTGGAGAAATATACATTAAATTTGTGTGTTGTGCTGTCTCAGGAGCAAAGAACTGTATTGAATTGAATTCCAAAACCATATAATCCTGAATAATTTCCTCTTATTCTCTCTCTTTTTCCTATCTGTGACAAGGATTCCTGATAAGTGAAGGGGAGTAACCCAGACCTTGATGGGAATAAAGTTTATTTATTCTGGTAAACTTGCCTTTGTTGTTAATCACTGCTTTGTAGCATTAAGACAGAGGCATACTGTTGCACTTGGAACCGCTCCCTAGTATTCTCACAGATTCCCACCCTGATACCTGGGCACAAGAGATAATGAACCCAATTGCCAGTTACACTTGGTAGAGCCTTTCAATATTTGCACCAAGCAAAGGTCTAGGGGACCTCGATTTGAAGGGAAGTAGGTTATTAAAGGGGGGTGCTGTTCTTGGAAAATAGATTAACTTTTCTTTACCTCCTGAGAGCAAATCTCAGTGTAAACAGAGTAGTTGTTGACAGACTACCTCAGAGTTAAAATCCTCTGTGTATGCCTATGGCCTGTTGCTGACCACGCAGCGACATATGTGGAAATGGAAGACAACAGTGTTTCCCTTTACCATTCCTTTGTGTGGGAGACAGAAAGAATTTGGGGTTTGAAATATTGGAAGGCCCTTAGACCCAGAGAGCTCTTGGTGGTTTGTTGGAAAGGGCATCCTCTAAACCGACCTGACTGGCTTTACTTTAGCAGTAGCACATTAAGGAGGGAGCCACAAAGAAATTCTAACTCTAAATCAGAGTGAGGTTTCTGACACAGAGTAGAAAGTTGAGGTTTAAAAATAGGTAAATCTGAAAGTGCTACCTGGCCAGGGGTTATTCTGTGTTCTAAAGAACTTTGTGCCTGTGGTGAGAAATCTCTTGAAGGGAACCTTTCGTTTTTAGCTAAGGCTGTGACAATAGATGAAACTCTATTTGTGAGGGGAAAAGCCACCAAGGATTTTCTCCTATATTCAGATTACTGGGTTCGTGATGTCCTCCATTTTTCTAAGCCAACAGGAAGTGCCACTATGTGCCAGACTCTGTGCTAAGCACTAGGCATACAAAGAAAAGCAAGAAACGATTTCTGCTCTCAAGGAGCTCATGGTTTAATGAAGGAGACAACATGTAAACAACTCTGTGCAAATAAGGTATGTAAAGGATAAATGGGAGAAAATCTTGGTGGGAAGGCATTAACATTAAAGGGGGTCTGGAAAGGCTTCCTCACGAAGGTTGGATTTTAGCTGAAATATGAAGGAAGTCAGGGAAGCCAGGAAATGAAGATGAGGAAGAAGAAAATTCCAGGCATTCCAGGACAGTTAGTTAAAATGCCTGGAGTCAAGAGATGGAGTGTTTTGTCTGGGTAACTACAGGGAGGCCAGGATCCCTAGATTGCAGAGCACTTGAATCATGTGTGAGAAGACTGGAAAGGGCCAGGTCATGAATGGCTTTGAATACCAAACAGAATTTTCTATTTGATCCCAGAGGTTATAGGGAACCACTGGAGTTTATTGAGTCAAAGGTAACATTGTGAAACCTTCTTTTTAGGGAGATCAATCTGACAGCTGAGTGAAGACTGGATTAAGGTGGTGAGAGGTTTATGGCAGTGAGCCAGACCATTAGGCTATGCAGTAGTCCAGACCTGAGGTGATGAGGGCCTGAGCCAGGGTGGTGAAAGTATCAGAAGGTAATGAGGATAAAATTGAGAGGAATTGGCAACAGATTGGATATGGGATGGGGGATGGTAGTGAGAGAAAGTGAGGAGTCCAGGGTGACATTTGGATTGTGAACCTAGATGACATGGAAGATGTTGGGACCCTTTACAGTAATAGGGAAAGAGGAAGTTTATTTGAGAAAGATAATGAGTTCGTTTCTGGACAGGCAGAATTGGAAATCAGGAGAGAGATTTGAGCTGGATAAATAGATCTGAGAATTATCTGAATAGAGATGATAATTGAATCCACGGGAGCTGGTGAGATCAACAAGCAAAATGGTATATGGAGAGAAGACAGCCCAAGATAGAGCCTAGGGAATCACTCCTGTCTAGCAGGTGTGGTGGAATTTTGGGGGCACCCAGGAGAGTCATCACTCAGCAATCTCGAAGTTGGGCTCAGATGATAGCAGTAGGGACTCGATTAAGGGTGAAGCAAGTTGCTATTTATTCTGGTGGGAAAAATTGCAAAATGCATAGCAATCTATTTGGAGCTTGACATGAGTCTCCTTTAATACAAATTTTTAGGGCAGCATTCGCGAGCTAAACATTATTCCAAGTAACATTGTATGAAACAAAGAAAAGGAAGGTGTCTATTCAGCGTCTATAAAATACAAGTGGTTGTACGAAAAGAGTAATATATTTATTGGAGAATAATGCATATTTTTAGCTATAAGAGATAGGGCAGCTAGGTGGCACAGTAGATAAAGTACTGGGCCTGGAGTCGGGAAGACTCATCTTCCCGAGTTCAAATCTGACATCAGACACTTACTAGCTGCGTGACCCTGGGCAAATCACTTAACCCTATTTGCCTCAGTTTCCTCATCTGTAAAATGAACTGGAGAAGGAAATGGCAAACCACTCTAGTATTTTTATCAAAAAAAATCCCAAAATGAGGTCGTGAAGAGTTGGATACAACTGAAAACAACTGAGCAACGGATGAAAGATAGTTATGGGTTTGTCATCTGAGCCTCACAAATCTGGTCTCACAAATCAAAGAAATCTGCTCTTTGGGTCAGACAGGAAAAGAACTTTCCCAGGACTCTGGAATCCTCTGCCTTCTGCAACTAAGTCTTTGGGTACTGATAAGAGGCACTGGAAATATTGCAGCTATGTCTTTAAGCTTACTTGTAATAAAATAACTGATGTCAGTTTGCCTTGAAACTGGACTGTTTCTAATGAGGAGAATTGGAAGGAGTCTGTGTTACACAGACATGAAAGAGAAATGCATGGTGCAATAACAAGAGGTTTTGGTAAGGGATGTTAAGGCAAGGGCAGCAAGGGGTTACTCACTAGAAACTGTCTATACCTCACAATCCTTACTGAAGTCAGTTTCTGGGGTTCATCAGGAGGGTGAGGGGCTTTGTCCACTTCTTCCACATAGGCATGACCTGGACAATGATCCAATAAAGGAAACAGAAGAAGCAGTCAGACAGGTAGGAGGAGAACTAGAAAAGAGAAGTTTCAAGAAAACCTGGAGAAATGAGTATCAAAGGGAAGAGGGTGACTAAGAGTGTTAAAGGCTGCAGAGTATAGGGATGAGGATTGAGAAAAGACCATTAGATTTGTCAGTTAAGAGATCATTATTAATATTGGAGAGAGCTATTTCAGTAGAATGATGAGGTTGGAAGCTTCAATGAGTTGAGGAAAGTGAGAAGTAAGGACATGGATGGCTTCAAGGGGTTGAACTGTAAAAAGGGAAAAAAAACAGGAGTGGAGGAGGAGATGATTGTGGAAAGTACTTAAGTGATATGATCTGAGGAAGAAGGGATAAGGGATATCTCTTGGCAAATAGCCTCGACTAAGTCAGGGAAATACGAGAAAAGATTCTCAGCTTAGTGAGGCAGGAGAGGGGGAGCCATGAGAGGTAGGAGGAAGAATAAAGTAAAAGACCAATAGCAGAAAACCTCTGAGATTTCTGCTAAGGGGGAGGATTGAGCACATTCTTGTGATGTATGAAAAGTCCGAGAGACAATATATCTAGGTAATTAATCATTTTGTTAATTATGGCTAATGAATAAGTAATAAAAGAATGATCATTTGGCTTTCTCTTGTAAACCAAAGATAAATCATGGAGGCCTATTGACACATGCTCTTGAAAGAATGGGTGTTTCTGACAGGTAGAAATCAACTCTGATTGGTTAACAATTAATGAGAGCATATTATAATGAGAGTGGACCTATTCTAATGAGGGACTGGGGGGACATGAGTTTGATTACATCACTTTTACTCCTCTCTAGCCAGACCATCCCCCACCTCCCAATCTCTCAACCTCTGGGCAATCTAATCAAAGTGAACTACCCCCCAGTCAAACCTGCCTGACTAAAACACAATGGGTCCAAATTCACCTAGATTGGATTCTCTTTGTAAGGTTTCCTGGTTGAGTGGGGTAAAAATTCCACCTAGTTAAGATGGTCTAGTTGGAGAAAATTTTGGAGCAAGGTCAGAAATTTCCTTGAAAAGATTAGACTTTGAATGAGGAAATAGGAACTAAAAAACCCTAGATTTCCCTAACATTAATTGGTTATTAATATAAGAGAAATAATCATTTTTTCTCATTCTTTTTTAAAAAATTTAATTTTTGGAATAAAATAAGCATTTCTGTAACAGAGTACAATAAAAAAGATAATTGCACATGAAATTGCAAACCTATTTACAATTTTCTATTTCTTTCAAATATGCAACAAAATCATCATATAAATATCTTTTTTTCCTTCCCTCACCCCCCTCCATCACTGCCATTAGACATAAACAGATATGTATATATGTATATATATGTACACACACGTATGTATACACACATACATATATACACACATATATACATACACACATATATGTAAAATTGTTCTATATATACACTTATATTTCTCAGTTCTTGCTCTGGTTGCAGATAGTGTCTTTCTTCATTTGTCCTTTATATAAGTTAATTTAAGTATTTATAATAGACAAAATAGCTTATTTGCTCTAAGTCATTCTTAAAATAATATTGCTATTACTGTATACAATGTTCTCTTGGTTCTGCTCATTTTACTCTTCATCATTTTGTGCAAGTCTTTCTATGGTTTTTTTTTTAAATAATTGAGCTTATCAATTCTTATAGGACAGGGATATTCCATCACAATCATATACCACCATTTGTTTAGCCATTCCTCAACTCATGGGCATCCCTGTAATTTTAAAACATATAGATTCTTTTCCTTTTTCCCTAATCATCTTTGGAAATAGACCAAGTAGTGATATTGATGGGCCAAAGGGTATAAGGTAGTTTAGTAACTCTTTAGGCATAATTCTAGATTGCTCTCCAAAATGGTTGGATCAGTTCTCAATTCCACCAGCAATGAATTATTATCCCATTTTTTTCAACATTTGCCACTTTCCCATTTTATCCTTTTGGCCAATCTGGTAGGCATAAAATGATATGTCAAGGTTGTTTTAATTTTAATTTCTCTAATAATTACAATTTAGAGAATTGTTTTGTGTGATTATAAATTGTTTTGATTTCTTCATTGGAAAACTGCCTGTTTGTGTCCTTTGGCCATATATTAATTGGAGAATGACTCCTACTCTTACAGATTTGACACAGTTCTTTATAAATTTGAGATATGAGACCTTTATCTGAGAAACTGTCTATAAATTCCTTCTGCCCTGCAATTTTCTCCTCTCTTTCTGCTCTTGTTTATATTTGTTTTATTTCTACAAAACTTTTTAATTTAATGTAATGAAAATTATCCATTTTACACCTAACTTTGTTCTTTATCTCTTGTTTATTCATGAATTGTTGACCTATCCATAAATCTGATAAGTAATATCTTCCATGTTCTTCTAATTTTCTTGTAAAATATCTCTTTATTTCTAGGTCATGTATCCATTTTGACCTGATCTTGGTAAATGGTATAAGATATTGGTCTATGTCCAGTTTCTGCCATACTGCTTTCCAGTTTTCCTTATAATTTTTACCAAATAATGAATTCTTATCCCAATATCTTGTCTTTACACTTGTCAAATACAAAGTTACTATGTTTATTTGCTGCTGGAAATTATATGTCTAGTCTATTCCATTAACCTACTTTTTTATTTCTTAGCCAGTACCAGATAGTTTTGATAATTGCTGCCTTCTAATATAGTTTAAGATCTGGTACTGCTAAACCTCCTTCCTTTACATTTTTTTTCCCACTATTTCCTTGGTATTCTTGACTTTGTTTTCCAAATGAATTTTGTTAATATTTTTTCTAATTCAGTAAAAAATATTTTTTGGTAATTGGGATGGCATTAAATATACGAATTAGTTTGGGTAAAATTGTCTTTATACGAGGAAGAGTTTGCACCTCAGCTGAGAATGCCAGTCGAAGCCGGAAGCTGGGAACAGAGAAACTAGCTAACTTTGTGGCCACTAGAATTTTGCCTAATAGTAATAAGCACCAACCATTGAACCAGTGAAGCATCATAAAGCAGTGATTACAGGACACTAGAAGGAAGCAACACCTAGCAGAAACTGATTGCCATGGTCATCGTGTTCCCCAGAGGCAGACCATTACATCTATCCAGGAGAGACTATATTCTGAATGAGAACAGTAGCAGCAGGTCTTGTGGCAGCAACTTGATGACATGAATGAATGACAAAAAAGTATTAAGTGCTTACCACATGCAAAGTCCTGGGGAAACAAATAGAAAAGCAGGTCAGTACAAGCTTGTAAGGAGCGCTTGTTCTAATGAGGAAGACAAGTAAAGGAGATTTCAGCTTTGAGTCTCAGAGTCTGTTGTCCTTCCTAACACGAAGCCTAGGTACTATTCCGGTGTTGTTTTTTCTGATTTTTTTTTCTAGATTGTGTCTCTTTCTCTGGGGAAGTTCTAGTTCTTTTGTTTCCTGCAAAAAAAAAATACTTATTTATTCAACAAAAAGAAAGAACACACTTGTACCAGAACCCACAGACAGTAAAAAATAAAACAAAGAACACAATAAAACTCACCCTGTAATTTTTCCAACTTATGGTCTACCATGTATGACTTGGTATTATTAAGCTGTAGATCTTGACCGCTGGACCTAAAAAAACCACATGACTCACAGTTTCAGCAAAGACAAGTGGAGGTTCACAATAACAGCTAACTCATGGTTCTATGCCTTTTTGATCCTCAGATCATCATGCCCTCTTAGTCCTTGGTGGCACAGTGGAAAGGCCTTAGAGTCAGGAAAACTCGAGTTCAAGTTTCATCTCCAACATTTAATAGTCACTTGACTTTGGGCAAGTCACTTAACCCCCAGAAGCCTCAGTTTCCTCATCTGTGAAATGAGGATCACCATCATCATACCTACCTCTTGGGATTGTTTTCAGGAAAACAATGAGATAGTTGTAAAATTTTATAAATCTTCAAGTGCTATATAAATGTTAGCTTGTGCTTGTCCTTCATTTTCAAAGAGGACATCAGGGAAATGATGACACGACTTGCAGTTGACTTTGATTTGAGTGAGAGAGAGCTATGCAAGGTCACCAGCCTCACTTTCTTCTCCAAGCCATTTGGGTCCAGTGGCCTGATATTCAACAGGAGGACTGGATATGGCCCAGGATGCATTGGGAGAACCTGACCCTTTCAGGCTAAGGTCTTTGCAGGTTCCCACTTTCAGTGAGGTAACGCCTGTTCAGTGAATAGGAATCTTTAAGAAGTTAATCAAGGGATGGCCCCCTTTAGTATCACTAAGTTCAAGTTTAATGTTGGGGCAAAGTAAGGCACTGGTAGGTCAGTGAACCATTAAGAAAAGCAATTTTACTTAGCCCTAGTATAGTCAGAATAATCAACAAAGTCAGTATATAGATACAACCCCCTTTCTATCCAAGTAAAAACATTATTTTCAGAAGGATGAGATGTGGTGACTCTTGTAGTCTTCAGACAACCCACCAAGTTGAAGGGTCCAGGACTCTACTTATGCCTTTGGGTGACTAAGTGACCAAGAAGCCAGTACTGCCAGATCCTACCAGGAAGTTAGGGAAAGGTAGGGGACAGGTCTTGGGGACAGCATTATTGCTTTTTTGAGAAACTAAGCCATGTTGGGGATGTGGAGGAGGAGGCATGGGCCCAATCCATTTTGAGGAGGGGAGAAGGTAAGGTGGAAAACCTGGTATGTATTAGTCCTGCTTTTGTGCTCTGTTGTTTATCTGTTGGTTCAGCATTCTAGTCTGGTGCTGGCTGCTTCACGCTGGGGGCCATATGGCT
>CM053622.1:212536556-212550551 GCA_028646595.1 Phalanger gymnotis | reverse complement strand
CACACATGTATCATTATATAAAACACTTCCACAATGCTCATGTTGTAAAAGGCTAACTATGTTTCCTTCCATCCTATCCTGTCCCCCTTTATTCAATTTTCTCCCTTGACCCTGTCCCTTTTCAAAGGTGTTTGCTTTTGATTACCTCATCCCCCATCTGTCCTCCCTTCTATCATCTCCCCCTTTTTATCCCCTTCCCCTTACTTTCCCGTGGAGTAAGATACCCAATTGAGTGTGTATGTTATTCCCTCCTCAAGTTGGATCCGATGAGAGTATGATTCACTCATTCCCCATCACCTGTCCCCTCTTCCCTTCCAACAGAACTACTTTTTCTTGCCACTTTTATGTGAGATAATTTAACCCATTCTATCTCTCCCTTTCTCCCTCTCTCAATATATTCTTCTCTCACCCTTTAAATATATTTCATTTTTTAAGATATCATCCCTTCATATTCAACTCATCCTGCGCCCTCTGTCTATATTCACTTCAACTCCCCTAATAATGAGAAAGGTCTCATGAATCACACACATCATCTTTCCATGCAAGAATGTAAACAAAACAGTTCAACTTTAGTAAGTCCCTTATGATTTCTCTTTCTTGTTTACCTTTTCATGCTTCTTTTGATTCTTATGTTTGAAAGTCAAATTTTCTATTCAGCTCTGGTCTTTCCATTGAGAAAGCTTGAAAGTCCTCTATTTCATTGAAAATCCATATTTTGCCTTGGAGCATTATATTCAGTTTTGCTGGGTAGGTGATTCTTGGTTTTAATATCAACTCTATTGACCTTGGGAATATCATATTCCGAGCCCTTCAAGCCCTTAATGTAGAAACCGCTAGATCTTGTGTTATCCTGATTGTGTTTCCACAATACTCAAATTGTTTCTTTCTAGCTGTTTGCAGTAGTTTCTCCTTGATCTGGGAGCACTGGAATTTGGCAACAATATACCTAAGAGTTTTCTTTTTAGGATCTTTTTCAGGAGGCAATCAGTGGATTCTTTCAATTTCTATTTGACCATCTGGCTCTAGAATATCAGGGCAGTTCTCCTTGATAATTACTTGAAAGATGATATCAAGGCTCTTTTTTTGATCATGGCTTTCAAGTAGTACAATAATTTTAAAACTATCTCTTCTGGATCTATTCTCCAGGTCAGTGGTTTTTCCAGTGAGATAGTTTACATTATCTTCCATTTTTTCATTCCTTGGCTCTGTTTTATAATATCTTGATTTCTCATAAAGTCACTAGCTTCCACTTGCTCCAATCTAATTTTTAAAGTAGTATTTTCTTCAGTGGTCTTTTGAACCTCCTTTTCCTTTTGGCTAATTCTGCTTTTTAAGGCATTCTTCTCCTCATTGGCTTTTTGGAGCTCTTTTGCCATTTGAGTTAGTCTATCTTTTAAGGTGTTATTTTCTTCAGTATTTTTTGGGTTTCCTTTAGCAAGTCATTGACTTGTTTTTCGTGGTTTTCTTGCATCACTCTCCCTTCTCTTCCCAATTTTTCCTCTACTTCTCTTCCTTGCTTTTCCAAATCCTTTTTCAGTTCTTCCATGGCCTGAGACCAATTCATATTTTTCTTGGAGGCTTTTGATGTAGGCTCTTTGACTTTGCTGACTTCTTCTGTCTGTATGTTTTCATCTTCTTTATCACCAAAAAAAGATTCCAAAGTCTGAGTCTGAATCTGAGACTATTTTTGCTACCTGTTCATGTTCCCAGCCAACTACTTGACCCTTGAGCTTTTTGTCAGGATATGACTGCTTGCAGAGTGGAGAGTACTTTGTCCCAAACTTTAGGGTCCAAGCACTGCTGTTTTCAAAGCTACTTCTACTCCACCGTCACCCCAAGCTCTGTCCAAGCAGCACTCCTCCTCCCCCAAGAACTGACAACCAGGACCGCAATATAGATTCAAGTAGGGCACAGCAAGAGAATCTGCCTTTGTGCCCGCAAAGTGCTCCTTGCCTTCCCAGTCTGATCCGCTGCTAGATTCCTCCCACTGTGTGAGCCAGGGACTCAGGAAGCAGCTGACCCTGGAGTTCTGGAAGCAGCCTAGGTTGCTTCCTGCTACCTCCGCTGCTGCATGATGTCTTCCACCCCCAGAGCTGGTGGCTGGATTGCTCTAGACTAGATCCCACAGTTTCCCCCTAACCTGCTCTTTGGCATTTCTTGGTTGAGAAGTCTGATAACTGCCACAGCTCACTGTTCCATGGCCCCAAGTCTCGTTTCAGTTGGCTGATTCCCGGGTCTGGTCTGTCCCGGTGCAGCCCACGCTGGGCTGCCCTCTCAGCACTGTGCAATAGACCCTTCCTGGCAGCCATCCAGGTTCTCCTGGGCTGCAGACCTGTTTCCTTCTGCTATTTTGTGGGTTCTGCAGCTATAGAATTTGTTCAGAGACATTTTTACAGGTGTTTGGGGGGATTTGGGGGAAAGCTTAAGCAAGTCCCTGTTTCCAGCTGCCATCTTGGCTCTGCCCCCCTACTATTCTGTAAGTAAAAATTCTAGCAACACTTTCCTATCATTTTTAAATTCCTATAAATAATCACTATGCATGCTGCTTCTACTTCTCCTTCTCAGTGCCTTATAATTAGGCTTCTGACACCATCCCTTGCCTAAAATTGCTTTCCCCAACATGACCAAGAGTCTCAACTGTTAAATACCAATGGTCTTTTTCTTTACTCTTCATATCCTTTGACTTCTCCAAATTGTTTATGTTGTTGACCAGTCCATTCTGCTGATATATACTTCTCTACTTTTGGCTTCTGTAGCACTTTTCTTTCTTTTCTCGTATCTATCAAAAAAAATGTTCATTTTCAGTCTTATTTGTTCATCATCTACCTCCTGTTAGATAATCAGAAGTTTTCCCTAAGTTATTTGCTTCTTTCTCTACACTTTCCTTGGTTATCTTATTCTACCAATAGGGATTCAATTAATTCCAAACAGATGACTCTAAATTTACTTAATAGGCCCTAATATCTCTCCTGAGTTTTAATTCTGCATCAGAAATTGTCAGATAAACATCTCTAGCAGGCTGTCCTATCAACAATTCAAATTAAATATATCCATAATAAAAAAAATCAACTTTTCCCCAGAACTCTCTTTTCCTGCCTTTCCCAATTTATTCACTCAAAAGTGTGACACACACTATCAATAAGTGATGAACATGTGTGTATGAGACATCCACAGATGAAGCACATACACTTATTGCATACACACATATGCAATAATATACATAGGTATTACATATGCATAGAGACACAGATGTACATATATAGGTATATATTGCATAAATGTATAGGCACACATATGTTCTTTTCTCCAGAGATTAACAAAGGAGAAGAGAGAAGATGTGCTTTTTACAAAACAGTTTTACCATGAGTGCATAGAGAGGAATGGGTCAACATTGTAACAAAGAAGGATGCTTAAATTAATACAAAGAGAAGAATGTATCCTCGTTAGCATAGGCATTTACCATTAACCAAAGAAAACTATATTCTTTATTAGTCTGTCAGTAAATTAGCACTTGTTTACGGGCGAATGAGGTGTTCAAGGAGGATCAATACCTCTGGTGAGAGGGTTTGCTGAGCCCTTTCAGGGCTGCTCATCCATCTTTGCTGTCCACCTGTCACCTAACTCACCTGTGGCTCAAAGAAGCTGTAGCATTGCAGTGGTGACACCCTGGTAAAAACCATCTTGGCAGATGGGCTAAACAGGGTTGAGGGTTGCCAGCAGGCTTCAAGCCTATCGGTGAGTTAGAGGAATGCCTGCCCTAATGTGTGAAGACTTCTCCTGGCAGATTAGGTGGATGAGAACAATTTGTTCCAACTGCCTTGAAGGGGCCGAAGGAGGTGCCAATAGAAGGAGATTCCATAGAAGGCGCCAAGGTCATCCTCTGAATCTGGGACCTTGGCCAGTCATCTTGACTTTTATCTCGCCATTGGACTTCGATGACTCTCAAAAAGAGAGTGAGGCTGACATCTCTGCCCAAATCTATCTCACTTAACTCAAATTCACATGCAAGTGAAGACATCACCTATTATCCACTACTTCATCCACCTTGGACTCCAACATTGTGATGTCATTGGTTTTCTTTGAAAACAAAGGATAAACAACAACAGCATTATGTGCCAGGCACTGGGCTAAGTGCTTCACAATTATAATCTCACGTGATCCTCACATCAACCCTGGGAGGTAGATGCTATTGTTATTCTGAGATGAGGAAACTTAGCCAAACAGAGGTTAAGTGGCACGCCCAGGGATGCACAGCTAGTAAATGTCCAATGTCAGATTTGAACTCAAGTCTTCTTGACTCCAGACCCAGTGCTCTACCCACGGTACCACTTACCTGTCTTACAAATCCTCAAGTCCAACCTGCTCATTTTCCAGATGAGGGAACTGAGGCCCAGAAATGGAAATGAAACTTTCCCTAAATCTCATAGTTGTGGAACCAGGATTTGAACCAACTTATACAGTGCTGTGGAAAGACACAAAAGACTCGGGTTCAAATCCGCTTCTGTATATATTACCTGTGTGACTTTGGGCAAGTGATTTAATCTCTATAACTCTCAATTTCTTCATCTGGAAAAGGAGGAGTAGATATATCAATTGCCATCTAAGGCCCATTTTAGCTCTAAATTGATGATCCTCTGACATCAGGAATCATTGGTCTTTCTTCTTCGCTCTACTGTTCTTTACGCTTGCTTGTGATATAGTGGAGGGAAAAACACTGGTATGATTTTTTTCCCCTGGATTGATTCTGAATGCAATCTCAAATATTTCTGTATGAACGATTTGTTTGAAGTATTGACACCTTCAGACTGCAGGAAAAATACATTCTTATCCATCTGAGTCAACTTTATTGATGACCTTTGGTCAACTTCTTTCTCCAATGAAACGCAGATACTCGATCACCTACTTTTGAGAGAGATGATTTATTGAGGGTCCCTATCTAATCAGTATTAGCTGGTTCATTACGATTCTCTAAGGGGTAATGATTGCTAGCAATTATTGCAATATACTCATCTAGTAATACATATTTAGTCGGTCATCTAATAATAGGTATAAGAATAAGCAGTATATTAATCCATATTTTGTGTATCATGTAGTAATATAGATCTAATTGGAGGGCCCTATAATAGGCTTCAGACTTTAATGCAATGTTCATTACTTTTTTTTACGAGCTATGGAGCTTATTCACACAACCGCAAGAACACTGCCATCTCCATCCTACTTTGTTCAAATTGCATGACCAAACCAAGTATAGGGTGCATGATACGGAAAATGCCTCCACCCCACCCACCCCATACGTTCTGGGAGCCTATGTATAGCTTATATCATCGTCTCTTGCCCAACCTAAGGAGGAGTCCATCCAGCTTGTGACTACCTAGTCATTGGAGATAATTCCTTGCTTCATCCAACCCGTGACCCTGCTGACATATTGTTTTTTGCTTATATTAGCTTTTGTGGGTGTCATATGTGCAATACATTAGCTTTTATGTGTGATATATGTGTGTCATATGTCAGCTAATGAGATTCTGTATTTTGTATAGCTGCTTTAAAATGTTCAGGTAATAAATCTGGTATTAAGCCTCATGAAAATAAGCTTTAGAAGGAGGGGATATCCAAATTGTGAGGAAAATCTAGGGTCCACTTCATTAGAGGGGGCCAAGTCCCTTTAATAAAGTGCTTTGGCTCAGAGCTTTGCCTCAGTTTCTCTTTTGGTTGTTCTGGGTGATTTCTGTCCCCACCTCTATTTTCTGTAAACTTAGCCAAACTATCTGGTCCTCTGATCAGTGAAATGATAGGTAATTCACCTAATGGTACAAATAAAACAGTA
Source organism: Phalanger gymnotis (assembly GCA_028646595.1). Lineage (NCBI taxonomy): Eukaryota > Metazoa > Chordata > Mammalia > Diprotodontia > Phalangeridae > Phalanger > Phalanger gymnotis. Next base: position 212,544,727 of record CM053622.1, on the reverse strand, counting down.
TGAATGTATCCAGATATAAGTTTGGAAATGTTGAAGACAGCATAATATTAACTACTCCCTCTTGGATGGTTCCCCACCCTTGTGTGAGTGGACCCACTCTTTCCTAATTCCTCCCTTCAGCATCACTGAGGATTTCCTTTAGTCGATGTCTTCATTCTGACCCTCCCTCAGGGTCAGATGCCACCAGTGACCCTGGAGTGAACGACATAGAGAGTAATCCTTCCTGATATGCTCGCCTCTGAGGGAATACCTCTTAGTCTTTACTCACCCAGCTACTTCCACCAAATAAGGCTACTACTAACTCAGGGCTCAGGTATGGCCTAGGTTAAAATAATCTGTATCACATATTTTATCACCCTGCTTTAAAATTTAACTGTCAGCAATATCAATAAGAATCTTTCTAATTTGACTCAAGCTCCCATCCTAGAGAGTATCCGTGCATTAGAAAGGTCTTAACCTCTATCCCTTTATCTTTACATATCACAGGCCCTTTCAATCTGTCTTCCCCTTAGATAATTAGGCACACAACCAACAGGGATTAGTCAGCTTTGGTATTGACTAAAATAGCAAGTACGTTATTTTAAGGAAGAGAAGAAAAAAATACCTCTGGATTAAACATTTGTCCTCTAGAGAAGAAAGGAAAGGTGGTAGGGGGAAAATGAATTTAACCAATGAGCACAGATTCTTTCTCAAGGGAAATTTCATCACCGATTGGACATTTCCCACACACCTGCCTCGGGTGAGCTGTCTGTCTATTTTGGTGGACAAGAGAGGCAGAGCACACAGTTGAGTTGCACTCAACACCAGCTGTAGGAGCTGGCCTCTTTATTCTGTCTCTTAAGTGTCTTTCTCTTTCTTGCTAAATTGACTCTATTCAAATCCCAGTTGAAAGCAAAATGTAAATGATGGTCCTGGAGCAGCCATCAAGCACTTAGTTCAAATTCAGGTATACTTTGCCTGTCTTTTCAATTTGAAGTCTCTGTGTCTACATAATTTCTTATGAGTCCCTAGTTGCCTCTCCTTCAGAAAAAGACCAATATTTTCTGGTGGGATTAAATCTCCCAGGAATTCACCCAGCTAAATGTTGAGAATTTTCCCTCTCGTTCCAAAGAGAAATCTGTTTCCCCAAACTTGACTAAATTCACACAAGAGAGAACATGTAGGGATAAAAAGAAAAGACAGAAAGAAACAGTTCAGCAACTCTTTCTGATGAAAAAAGAAAAAGATTGAGCAGTGAGACTGCCATATCCCTTTCTAGCCTTATGATACATTAGTCCCCTTCACGACTCTTTAGTCCTGACAAACTGGCCTCACTCTCCCTCATGCATAGTATTACAACTGACATCTCTACGGCTTTGCAACAGGTGGTGTGGAAGGTAGTCTCTTCTCTCTCCTTTCTCCTCCTTCTGCTTCTAAGTCTTCCTAGTTCTCTTCAAACTTAGCTCAAGTGCTACTTTCTTCATGAAGAAAGCCTTTTTTTTCCTAGATGAGAATTCCTCCCTCCTCCCAAATCACTCCATATTTATGTTGTATGTTTTTTTTAACATACTTACTTTTTACATACTTATAGGAGTACACATTGCCTCCCCCAAAAGAATGGAAACTCTTTGAGGGCAAGGATTGTTTGATTTTTGTCTTTATATCCCTATTGCCTAGCACAGTGCCTGACACAAGAATATATGCCTTCTAAATGCTTATTGATTTATCGGTAGCAAAAGAACATAATCACACTTTGGTCAACACCATTCTTTTTCATTTGGCAGGATTATCATTGTGTATTATAATCACTCTTCCCCAGAAATAATTTCCCACTGGGTACCTACCCAACATATAAAAAGGTACTTGAAGGTTCTGCTCTTGTTATCCCAAGCTGACAGAAACACCCAGGCTTTAATCAATTCATCCTTTTTCTCAACAGATTCTGGCTCCTTCCACTAGGATTAAACAAAATCAATAAGCCAAAATATGCTCACTATGGCTTTTCCCTGTACAGCATGTTGTAAATCAGCCAAACTCTTCTACTCTTATGAATACAGTCAATTCTCAACATTCAGGCGTTTGACTTTTGCAACTTTGAGCATTGGTGTAATTTTATTAGTAACCTCATTTCACTTTCGTGTTGGCAACCTGGCACATTCACGGCTGTATATAGTAGAGAAAAAAATGAAAGATATCATGCAGCAAGTTTGTAGAGTGGTTGGTATTACATTAGGTACTTCACTGGTCTTGTTCACCCCACCCTTGTAAAGAGCTCACTGTGCATTTGTTGCATATTTTCATTGTTTGCCTTTAAAACTCAAGTTTTGTGTTGCAGCTATATCCCCAAGTCCTTTGGGCTCTAAGGCCAAGCATGCAAAGTCTGCAATGAGGCTTAGTGAGAAAATAAAAGTGTTAGACAAACTTCATGCAGGAATATCTACAGCCGCTGTCTGCAGCAAGTTTGGTGTTAACTAATCTACCGCATGTGCGCCAATCACTTCGTTACTCTTTAATGATTTCAGCATTTCGTCTTTGGCTGTCTCTAGCTTGATTTCAGCTGGTTTTTGTTCACTCGGTGGCAGATTGTTAAATAACATGTGTTTCTTATTCACCAAGTTCCTCATCCATGTGGCATCTGACATTTTCATTACTGCTTGTCACAAATCTCACAGCTTCTACAGTTTCAGTCCTCAGCTATTAGTTCAACATTTATTCATACCAGGACTTTTCTATCTAACATGTGGAGACTTTGCAAACTGGTGGAGAACAAAATTGGCCAGTGTGAAAAATTGTTTATTACCAGTGGCTTGGTTCTACCCACCCCAAGTTGAACAAAGGAGAGGCACCTCCCACTGGATTTTTTCAAGAGATGAGGCCAGGAATAAATTGTGATTATAGAATTAGGGTGGTTGTTTTTTCTCTCGAGTGGGGGCCTCCCCACTCCTTATGCCTAGTGCTTTCATATCCTAATATTGTTTTTCCTTCCTACTATTCAGCCATATGAAACCAGAGTCTCTCCTGGTATCTTGCCATCATATTGACTGATTACCACTCTACCCTCCTTCCTACGTGTAATGGTCCCCCTCTGGACCCCATCTCTACTGACCATGCCCCACTTGGTACCCAACTTAATCCACTCTACTTTGAAACTCTACCCTTTGAGCTGCCCTGATTAGTGACTGAGTGCAAACCCAACATAATTAGCCAACCACAATGTTTTACATTCTATCTGGCATACATTTCTAAGTTGGCTCCTCCTGATAGAATGTATGATAGAATGGGCAACTAGGTGGTACAATGGACAGAGTGCCAGGGGTGGAGTCAAGAAGACTCATTTTCCTGAGTTCAAACCCAGCTTTACACGCTTACTAGCTGTGTGAAGACCCTGGGTAAGTCACTTAACCCTGCTTGACTCAGTTTCCCCATCTGTAAAATGAGCTGGAGAAGGAGATGGAAAATCACTCCAGTATTGTAATGGTAATACAATTTGAATACCTTCCCATCCATTAATAGGCCCATGTGACCTGTCTGAGTCACATGAGTCTGAGTCACATGGAAGTCTGAGTCACATGACCCTGTGGTGGGAGGAGCTTGCTGAAGGGGTGGAGCAAGAAGGGTGGAGCAGGAAGGGTGGAGCAGAGCTGAGAGGTAGTGAGATCCAGCATTCAGAGCTGGGAGAGAGAGACCCAGAGTAGCAGCATGAGTGAGTGAGTAAGAGAGGGGGTGATTTTGTCCTTGTTTGTGGGAAGGCCCTGAGGGAGGGAAGGCTTGGGGATGGCGGTGCCCCCTGCATTGCTAATGTGTATAGATTTCTTTGTGGCTACCATGGATTTGGCTTTTTGGTGTTTGAATAAATGTTTTGGTTCTGCCTTCGGTGTAGAGAGTCTGTTATATTTTGCCATTCAGAACTAAGCTGGCATATTCATAGCATTTACTGTGAGTATCACATTGGCACTACAAAGATCTTTGCCAAGAAAATCCCAAATTGGGGTCATGAAGAGTAGGACACAACTGAAAAAAAATGACTCAACAACACCAGAAAGTAAGTTTCTTGAGGGCAAAGATTGTTTCATTTTTGTATATGTGACTATAGGAGCTAGCTTATTGGATATCAGAGTGGGTTTTTAATAAATACTTATAAATTAATTAATTAATTAATTCCATTAAGTCTTGCTTTCAAATGCTTTTCTCACCAATATGAAACAAAAGTGAACAAGTGCTTACCAGCCTTACCTCTAAGAGGAGTATTTGCATCTTTTTATTTCTTCTATTTTTTTTTTGAAGGAGAAGAAGGGAGGGCAATTGGGGTTAAGTGACTTGCCCAAGGTCACACAGCTAGTAAGTGTGTTAAGTATCTGAGGCCAAATTTGAGCTCAGGTTCTTCTGACTCCAGGGCCCCTGCTCTACTCACTGTGCCACCTAGCTGCCCCTAAGAAGTATTTGCATCTTAATAAAATCCTGAAAGTCACACTACATAGGCTGATAACTGCCTCCCTCCTGGTAATGTGCTTCCTTCCAGTCATCTTCTCACAATTGCTCAGCTTTATGTAACCATATTTCTGGTGGAGCGGGCAACTGACTAAAATAACAGCAACAGCAACCTTTTCTTAGTTAAAAAACAATTAAGGGGAATTAGGATATACTTTGGACCATGGGGCTTTGTCCTTTCTCACTTGCATTAAACAAAGCGAAATGGGTGGTGAAATAAAGGAGGGTTTGGTAGAGATATTAGCTCCATCTGTGCCCTCTAGGGGAGTTTACTTTATGAAGTTTGCAGAGATAGTCCCAGTAGATCATACTAGCTTTCCCACTCTCCTATTGCTCACAGAAGAGACTTGACCTTGAATGTATGATCAAATTTATGGTCCCTCATATTTTAATTCCCCATAAAATTGCTTATATGTCTAAGAATGAAGCTAATGAATGCTGGGAATTTTAATTTTCTTTTTAAATTTCTGTCCCCTGGTATCTTCCAACCAAGTTTCCTCCTATATGCCCAGCTTACCCAGATTCTTCCCCATCCCATCACTATGGTGGCTCACAAAGGTTTACCTCTGTTTGAGAAAAAAAAAATCAATGCTTTGGGATTGTTTTCCAGAAACAATTTAATATACTGTTAATCTACATTTAAGTTATTTCTAGATTGGAGAGAGATATTACCAAACTTTTAGAGTCCCTCACATCCTTCAACATTAACTCTCTGCCTCAAGATTTCAAATGGCATTTATTTGAGTCTTGAACAAGGAAAAAATGTCTTAAAATACTGTTTTTATTCCAGAACCGATCAACTAAATTACTATCCCATTATTAGATCACTCATTCAATGCACCAGAGTTAAGAGAAAGAATTTTCTCCATTCCATGGATATTTTAATTCTTCCTCAATGGAGAAGGGTGAGTGTTAGCCCACCAATCTCTTCAGGTAGATGGGGAGATTTGTTATTATCCTTAATTCATTTCCTGAACAAAAAGTCTTTTAACATCTCACCTCTCACCCACCTTTACAAGAGACTTTTCTCTGGAGTCTGGAAAGGTGAAAGGGGGGTGGAGAAGATACTAATATTTCTATATGAACAAATATCAAATCAATACAGTAAATATTTGTTTAAGAGGAGGTTTTCAATAAGTTTTGGACATACTTTTACTATTCCTTTATATGTATGGGGGTATATAGGGTGTTTAAGAAGACTAGTATCTCTGGTATGAGGGCTTGCTGAGGCCTTTTCAGGGCTGCCCATCCAGCTGATTTCCAACTGATCACTCAACTCTCACCTGAGGCTCCAAGAAGCTATAGTATGCACAGCAACCACACCCTGGTAAATTGTGTAGGCAGATGGGCTAAATCAGGTTGAGAGTATCCAACAGGCCTCAGACCTGTCAGTGATAGAGGGATGCCTATCCCAAGTATGTAAAAGCTTTCCCTGGTGGAATGGGTGGATAAGAACAATTGGTTCCAACAGCCATGAAGGCAGAAATAAAACTTCTTTGTGTCTACTTTCCTCATCCATAAAATAGGGAGAGGAGACTTAGTATCTTCTAATGCAGAGGTATAAAATTCCACTGGCCTATTAAATTATAATTATGAAATGTTTGACAAAATAATATATAATACAACATAGACAGCATTAATTTGTGGTCTTTTAAGTCAATATGGACCCACAGTAATCCTTTTCCATTTGAATTTGACACCATTGCTCTAAGGTACCTTCTAGCCTTAAGTCTACGACTCTGCTATGTTATGCTTTGAAGTTAGTGCATGAGTGTCTTTTCTAGTCATACATGTCCTTAATGGTGACTTTTACTGTATTTCACATATAAACCGGCCTTGATAACATGCTGCAGTCAACATATACTCATCATGTATGTCTGTCTATTGCACTTTGGATCATCTACAACTTTTTTCTTTCATGTCTTTTTTGTGTTTTCTGTGGTTTGGAGTCTTAAAACATCACAGGAAGGGTACTAGTGTTTAATAGGTAGGTTTCTGTGGCAGTAAACAGGTTGAGATCATTTGAAAGCACTACATAATTTCTCAAATATGATTGCTTATGTTCTCCTCATTCTCCTATTCAGCTGTTGGCATATTTTATCATATAAATGCAGCACCTCTTCAACATACACATGAGGACAGATGAACTCGATGAATTATCTGTCCAATTTGTGTAATGTTATCTTTAATGTACTTTTCATCAACTTTGCTTTTATTGGTGTAGAGTAAGCTATTTTCTTGCTATTTACCTTTGATCTCTCTTTGAGGAGACTTGATAGTGTCCCAAGACTTAAAGTGATCTATGAAATCGTCTTTAAACAGGAATAATTGGAGAACATTGAATCAACATATCTCTCTGTTGTATGCCTCTCTTGAGATTCATATTCAGTCTGTTAAACTAACTCAAATTAATGTATTCATGGATTGAAATAACGTTATCCCTCCAAAAGAAATGTGTGTATATAGACACATACATATATATAAAATACCTTTTTTGACATTAATGCTTTCATTCAAAGTAATGATTCTAAGTAGAAGGTTCAGTTATTTTCAGCTTGATACTTTATCATGTAGGACAAACGGTCACATTTAGGTAGACTTTAGTGTGGAACTCAACTAAGATTTGCTTAGTACACAGCTTAGCCCCTAGTAAGTGCATAACACATGCTTCTTTGTTTATTTGTTCATTAGAGATGCTAATGTAAAAAGATTTAATCTCAGTAGGTATCATTGAGGTTTGATGGGAGGAGACCCCATGACTGTGATATGGTTCTGCAAACATATACATTATTCATAAGGAGCAGAAAACAAGGTGAAAAGGGTCAGAGAAGCCATGTAGTTTAAGAAGATCTAGTCATCCGAGAAACCAGTTTGGAGAAATGTGGTAGAAATAAGTTGACTAAAAATAGAAGAATGTAGTCAACAAAGTCTACTTTGTTGTAGACTACTTCGTCAAACCTTTAAGGTTGAAATGCACAAGTTAGGATGCTGTATGTGCCTTGATTGGCCCCCATCAAGGCTTGGGGGGGGGGAATCTGTGTTTGCCTCAACTGGCCCCCATTGAGGCTTAAGGGGATGTAGGGGAATGCACAAGTTGTGCCTGTCTCGATTGGCCCCATCAAGACATAAGGGGAGTTCCTCCCCGCCCCCTTCTCTCCAGCCCCTGTGAGAAGGGTGATTAGGGAATGTTGTAGTTTGTTAGCAGCTGGACAGAGAGATGAAATAAATGAGGAATTTGGGAATCAGAATGCTTGTCTAGAGCAAAGGTAGAGTATAAAAATGTCTATGACTTCCGTATCCAGACACCTGCTCGAGCTCTTTCTATCCCCAAAGCAGAGAAGCCAATATTTTCTTCACATGCTTTGATCATAATTTCCTTATCCAAACGTAGAAGAACCCAATATTTTATTCTGGATCTTATGCTCCCCGAGTCTTGGTAGTCACTGGAATGAAAATGATAAGAAGTTTAGGGCAATGTTTTCCAACTCTATGTAGCAATGCCTGCCTACTTTTGTTTACTTAAAAAAAGTTGTCCTGTCCCACAATATTAGATCATTATTTTATTCAAATATCAAATATCGATATTATTCAAATATAATATTATAATCACACATAATAAGGTAACATACTGTCAATAATACTGTCATAGCATCATAATTTTTTTTCTTATTTTAATTTATTTTTAATATGTTTAGTTTTCAGCA
>CM053622.1:212511833-212536056 GCA_028646595.1 Phalanger gymnotis | reverse complement strand
GGAGATAATCAGAAGCAAACTTTTTCAAAAAGGGACAGGGTCAAGGGAGAAAACTGAATAAAGGTGGACAGGATAGGAGGGAGCAAAATATAGTTAGTCTTTCACAACAGGAATATTATGGAAGGGTTTTACATAATGATATACGTGTGGCCTCTGTTGAATTGCTTGCCTTCTTAGGGAGGGTGGGGGGGGAGGGAAGAGGGGAGAGAGTTTGGAACTCAAAGTTTTAAAAACATTTGTTAAAAAAAAAGTTGTTTTTGCATGCAACTGGGAAATAAGATATACACGTGATGGGGCATAGAAATCTATCTTGCCCTACAAGAAAGTAAGGAAAAAAGGGATGAGGGGGATGGGGTAACAGAAGGGAGAGCTGATTGGGGAACGGGGCAATCAGAATATGTGCCTTTTTGGAGTGGGGGGAGGATAGAAATGTGGGGAAAATTTGTAATTCAAAATGTTGTGGAAATCAATGCCGAAATATAAAACTACTAAATAAATAATAAGAAAAGAAAAAAATAAGAATCTTTTAATATCCCCGAAGGATGCACTCTGTACCAGGAACCAGGGAAGGGGAGTGTGTGGTTTTCATTCCACCTTCAAACAGAGACTTAACCCCTGTTTGGCTTTGTTCCTGCACTAGCCCTAGGAATTACTTTCATCCATGGGCCTATTAGGGGCCAGGCGTGAGAGAGATGAGTGGAGCAAGTGTACTCAGGCCCTGGAATGCCAGGGTGCCTCCGGGGGCTATAGCCCCAGTCCACAGGGAGAGGCATGGATCCTGGTCTTTACTGATCTGATCAAGGTAGTGCCCTTAAATGTCTAAAACTTTGGGTCACATCTAATATGATGAAATTTCAGAGGAGTAAATGCAATGTCATACATTTAAGTAAACAAACTTACTGATAAATACAATTTAGGTGAGGCAGGGTTAGGTAGCAATTGCTCTAAAGATCATCTGGGGATTTGGTGTGCTGCAATCTCCATAAGAATCAATAGCCTTACATGGCACCACTAAAAGCTAATGTAATCCATTGTATTGAGAGAATTTTGATGTTCAGGACTAGGAAGGCAATGACCTCTGGTCATCATCAGACCATCTTTGGTATACTCTGTGCAGTGTTGAGTGATACATCACACCCTTCACGCTACTCACATGGCCACCATCTATGTTCAAGTCCTCATTACCTTTTACTGTACCACTTCGACAATCCCAAATTGGTCTCCCTTCCTCTGATCTTTCCCGTCTCTCTAATGCCTCCCCCAACTAGCTACTAAGAACATATTCCTAAAGCACAAGTCTGATGATATTCCTTTCCTGCTCTAGGAATCCTGGTAGTTCCCCCTAGCTCTGAAATAAAATACAAATCCTTTTGTTTGTGAAAGGCACTTAAAGCCTTTCATGCCTGGCTCTAGTCCACCTTTCCAGACTTATTACACATCAGTTTCTTCCACATGATCTAACAAAAATGGCTTGCTTACTATTCCTCATACAGGACGTTTCATTTTCTATCTTTGAACGTTCTCTGTTGCATAGAGTCCCTGAACTAATCAAAGCTCAACTCAGGTTTCACCTTTCTCAGGAAGCCCAATTTCCTCACTTGCTAATACCTTCCTTACCCAAAATGACTTCATAGCAATTTTATATATATTTTATATTTAATGTTCCATGTATGTGTTCTCTCCAAATAGGATTTAAGGCGAGACTTTAAAGGCAAGGACTTTTTATTTTGTATTTTTATCTCCAAGACATAGTGCAATATTTGGTACATAGTAGATGCTTAATGAGCAATTATTAGAAGGAAAAAAAGGAAAGAAAGAAAGAAAGCGAAAGAAAGAAAGCGAAAGAAAGCAAAAGAGAGAGAAAGCGAAAGAAAGAAAGAAAGCGAAAGAAAGTGAAAGAAAGAAAGCAAAAGAGAGAAAGTGAAAGAGAGAAAGAAAGCGAAAGAAAGAGAAAGAAAGCGAAAGAGAAAGAAAGAGAAAGAAAGCGAAAGAGAGAAAGAAAGCAAAAGAAAGAAAGAAAGCGAAAGAAAGAGGAATAAAGAAAAATGAAGGAAGGAAAAAAGAATGAGGAAAGAAGAAAAAGAATGAAGAAAGAAAAAGAAAAAAGTATAAACTACTTTGATGAGACCTGCAAGAAATTTCCCTTCTATTTCTAGCAGTAGACCCTTGTACTAGGGAATGCCCAAAGATACCTGTAGTAGTAGCATATGCCCCACAGGGTTGTTACAAGAATCAGGTGAGCTAATGTATATAAAGTGCTTTGCAAACTTTATGGTGCCATAGAAATTTCTGTTAATTTAATCTTTAAGAATCACACTTATATGTGATTCTTTATCCTTTTGAAGAATTTTCTTCTCAACAAATAATTTTAGTCTTCTCACCAAACACTGCTTCAACCTTAAAATCTCACTCATTTTCCTAGCATATATTTACATTAATTAAAATATTCTTCAATTATTTGGTGTTATTTTTCACAATATGGAGGAGTTATTCACCGTTTTTATTATTCTAATTTTATAGGTGCAAAAATGAAACCCTGCTCCCCACCCCCTATCCCCATCCCCCAATAGGTTTCTTGCAGAAACACATTAATGCCAAAATAGGATTAGGCTTGAAGAAGCTGAGGCTCAGAGATTTCAAGATCATTGTCCAGGTCATTGTGTTCCATTTACCCATCGAGTGACTTCTATCCTTCTTTAGACCTCATAACATTAGAGCTTAGAGGTCATCTAGAGCAACCCCTCACTTTATCGATAAGATAACTGAGGTCCAGAGAGTGACCCATGTTACATGTTTAATGGGTGGCAGGATTCAAATGAGAACCTGGATCTCTCAACTGGCATGCCATCCAGTGTTTTTTTCCCCTATCCCCTGCTGTTTTTGAAAGGGATTCTCATCTCATGAATCCATCCTCCTGAGTCTTTTGAACAGCAAGGTTCATATGACAATTTGTCAACAATATCTTTCATTTCTTTATTTTCTCTCATAGCAACAGCCATTGGAGATAGTTTAGTATTACTGTCCTTTGTTTATAAAACATGATGAGGAACAGAGTGACGTTGTGCTGCCTTTCCAACGCATGTTTCAATGACTTGGGAATTTGATCTAAGACAGTTTTCTTTTTTGTTTCCATGATTCTATTTTGAATCCATGTTTGTTTATCAGAATCACAGAATGTTAAGAGCTGGAAGGGACCTGAGAACTCGGTAAGCCCAAGTTCAACCCCGACCCTGTCTCAGACAGAGGAGGAAACCAAATAGTTAAGTGACTAGCCAAATACAACCTGTAAGTCACAAAGCTGGTATCCAAAACCAGCTCTTTTGACTTTTGAGTCCAGTATTCTCTCATATTAAATCATTTCTCAATGGTATAACTATGTGATTCAATGGATAGAATGGCAAACTTGGAGTCAAATCTGGCATCAGACACTCTGTGACCCTTAGAAAGTCACTTGCTATCTGCCTCAGTTTCTTCTTCTATAAGATGGGGATAATAGCAGCATCTATCTCCTAAGGTTGTTGTGAGTATTAAATGAAGTATTTGTGAAATACTTTGCAAACCTTAAAGTGTTACACAAATGCAGCTGGGTGGTGCAGTGGATAGAGTGCCAGGACTAGAGTCAGGAAGACTTATCTTCATAAGTTCAAATCTGACCTCAGATACTTACTTGCAGTGTGATTCTGGGCAAGTCGCTTAACCATGTTTGCCTTAGTTTCCATATCTGTAAAATGAACTAAAGAAGGAAATGACAAACTCCAGTATCTTTGCTAAGAAAACACCAAATGGGGAGACAGAGCCAATATGATAGAGTAAAAGCAAAGACTTGCTTGAGCTCTCCCCCCAGCCCTTCCAAATACCTGTAAAAAATTACTCTAAACAAATTCTGGAGCAGCAGAACCCACAAAATGATAGAGTGAAACACATTTCCAGACCAAGAAACCTGGAAGGTAGACAGGAAAGGTCTATTTCACTGGGCTGGGAGAAGAACACAGTCCAGCACAAAATGTACCACCATAGACCAGGCCCCAATAAGCCCAGAGCAGGTCTCAGAGGACTGAATCACTGGCAGCAGTGGCAGTTTCCTGACCTCTCAGCCCTTTGAAGCCAAAGTCAACTTGGAAAGTCAGCAGGAAAGGTCTGTTACACATGGATGAGACAGGAGTGGGGTCTGGGCCCCAGCTCTTGGGCTATGGCAGTGGCGGTAGAAGAAGTGGTGGCTGCTTCTGAAGCTCTTGGTCCATAGACAGCGAGGGGATCAAGTGGATGATCAGAGGGGGATTGTAGGGATCTCTTTGCTGGTGCTGAGGCAGGATTGTCTTTCTTTGCCTGTACTTGGATCTGGGTCAGTCCTGAATAGTGGTCCTGGGGTGAGGGGGAACACCGACATGGTGAAGCTTGTGGCAGTGGTGGAGAGGGAATCCTCCTCACAGTTCCAAGAATGTCACTCACAGACCAGAACACAGGCCAGAAGAGGAGTAAACACCTCTCCTTTGATTATACCACCTTAGAAGAACTGAAAATTTACAGGTCCCTAGAAAAATCTCTGAAAACAGTTGCATAAACCCCCTGAAGCTTGAAACAGTACACCCTCCACACTGGAAGCAGAGCCCTACCTTAACGAAGAGTTAAAAAGTCAAGTAATTGGCTTTTGAGCAAACAGCGGAAAAAAAATCAGACTATAGAATCTTACTTTGGTGACAAAGAAGATCAAATCATACAACCAGAAGAAGACAACAAAGTCATAGCTCCTACATCCAAAGCCTCCGAGAAAAATATGAATTGGTCTCAGGCCATGGAAGAGCTCAAAAAGGAACTTGAAAATCAACTAAGAGAAGTAGAGGAAAAACTGGGAAGAGAAATGAGAGCGATGCAAGAAAATAATGAAAAATGAGTCAACAGCTTACTAAAAGACACTCCCCCCAGAAACAGTGAAAATAAACAACACCTTCAAAAGTAGACTAACCCAAATGGCAAAAGAGCTCCAAAAAGCCACTGAGGAGAAGAATACCTTAGAAAGCAGAATGGGCCAAATGGAAAAGGATGTCCAAAAGCTCACTGAAGAAAATAATTCCTTAAAAATTAGAATGGAGCTAATGAATCTATGAGAAATTAAGAAATTGTCAAACAAAACCAAAAGAATGAAAAAAATAGAAGATAATGTGAAATATCTCATTGGAAAAAAATTGACCTGGAAAATAGATCCAGGAGAGATAATTTAAAAATTATTGAACTACCTGAAAGCCATGATCAAAAAAGAGCCTACACATCATCTTTGAAGAAATTATCAAGGAAAACTGCCTGGATATTGTAGAACCAAAGGGTAAAATAGAAATTGAAAGAAATCCTTCAATCACCTCCTGAAAGAAATCCCTAAAGGAAAACTCCTAGGACTATTATAGCCAAATTCCAGAGTTTCCAGGTCAAGGAGAAAATATTGCAAGCAGCCAGAAAGAAATAATTCAAGTATTGTAGAAACACAATAGGGATAACACAAGATTTGGCAGCTTCTACACTAAGGGATTTGATGGCTTGGAATATGATATTCCAGAGGTCAAAGGAGCTAGGATTACAATCAGGGATCACTTACCCAGCAAAACTGCGTATAATTATTGAGGGGGAAAATGGATATTCGATGAAAAAGAGGGCTTCCAGGCATTCTTGATGAAAAGACCAGAGCTGAATAGAAAATTTGACTTTAAAATACAAGACTCAAGAGAAGCATGACAAGGTAAACAGGAAAGAGAAATCATAAGGGACTTATTAAAATTGACCTGTTTACATTCCTACATGGAAAGATGATATTTGTGACTCATGAGACCTTTCTCAGTATTAGGGTAGTTGGAGGGAATATACATATACATATATACTCGAACACACGCATGTATGTGTGTGTATACATGTATATGTATATGTATATATATATAGAGAGAGAGAGAGAGAGACAGAGAGAAACACAGAGATACAGAAAGACAGAGACGCAGAGAGAGAGAGAGGGACAGAGACACAGAGAGAGAGAAGGACAGAGACACACACAGAGAGAAAGGGACAGAGAGACAGAGAAACACAGAGAGACAGAGAGAGACAGAGAGACAGAGGGCACAGTGTGAGTTGAATATGAAGGGATGATATCTAAAAAATTAAATTAATGGGTGAGAGAGGAATGTACTTTGAGAAGGATAAAAGGAGAGGTAGAATGGGGTAAATTATCTCACAAAAAAGAGGCAAGAAAAAGCTTTTACAGTGGAAGGGAAGAGGGGGAAGTGAGAGGGAATGAGTGAACCTTACTCTCGTCAGATTTGGCTTAAGGAGGGAATAGCATAGCATACACACTCAGTTGGGTATAGGAATCTGTCTTACCCTACAGGACAGTAAGGGTGAAGGTGATAAGGGGCGTGGGAATGATAGAAGGGAGGGTGGATTGGGGGAGGGGTAATCAGAAGCAAACACTTTGGAGGAGGGACAGGGTTAAAGGAGAGAACAGAATGAACAGGGGGTGGGACAGGATGGAGGGAAGTATAGTTATCTTTCACAACATGACTATTATGGAAGGGTTTTGCATGACTACACATGTATAACCTATTTTGAATTGCTTGCCTTCTCAATGAGGGTAGGTGGGGAGGTAGGAAGGGAGAGAATTTGGAACTCTAAGTTTTAAAAATGAATATTAAAAATTGCTTTTACATGTAATGGTGAAATAAGAGATACAGGCAGTGTGGTATAGAAATGTATCTTCCTCTACAGGAAAATATAAGAAAAAGGGGATAAGAGAAGACAGGAAGTGATTGAAGGGAGGGCAGATTGGGGGAAGGGGTAATCAGAATGCATGTTGGGGTGAGGGGAGGGGAGAGATGGGGAGAAAATTTGGAACTCAAAATCTTGTAGAAGTGAATGTTGAAAATGAAAAATACATTAATTAATTAATAAAAAAATGCCAAATGACATCATGAAGAAAAATGACTGAACAATTTATTATAATAGCAACATTTTATTGGATATTGCATTGTTAAATTCTGCAACCCTCTAAACACATTTTTATAAAATTTCCCATATGGCTTCTTGCCATTTAGAATTTGGAATTTTAGCTCAGTAAGCCTAGACCATGTCTCATGATATGTTTGGTACTGTTGTCATATTCAGCAAATATTTAATAATCAGCATATCTCTATTTATTCCCATTATAGTATCTAGATGCTTATTCTAATTTCCTTATAGGATTTTGTTTCAAATTATTTTTTCCTAAAGAATATCATAAGGGTGATTCCAAAGGCTACTCTCTTAAGAACTTATTAGCT
The DNA here is from genome assembly GCA_028646595.1 of Phalanger gymnotis. NCBI lineage: Eukaryota > Metazoa > Chordata > Mammalia > Diprotodontia > Phalangeridae > Phalanger > Phalanger gymnotis. The sequence goes on along the minus strand of CM053622.1, from coordinate 212,528,764 downwards.
ATCTTTTGTATCTGGTATATCCATATTCAAATAAATTTTTAATAATAGTGCAAAAAATCTTTAAAGTGTTTATTATGGATGAAACTAACAAGGAAATAGCAAAATATCACTAGCATTTTCCTAGTGTTTGCTACATGTTTGCATGTCTGATCTTTTTGATCCAGCCCTATTCATAATTAGTGAACTTTATTTTCTATAAGACCATTTTTCTGATTGTGTTTTTCTTGCACCCCTGAAAATCTCATAATATATGGCAATTCTATACTGGAAGCATTTTGAAGATTTCTTAGAGAGGTATAGGTTACCATGTATAACTTGGGAAATTAAACTAGGGTTGCTTAGTACCTGCCGTGGATGGTACAGAAAATGTGAGATGCATTCATTCATTCAATCGTTAAATATATATGCATTTTTCTCTGAGTTAGAAAATGTTTTATCAGGAAAATGTTGTCCAATTAAAAACACAGAATGGAAAAATCATTTACAGTTAAAAATACAATGTTTCATCTGACACTAAAAAGACTATTTTCTTGCTATAAAGAAATGAGTATGCTATAAATTTAACTGAAAATTAGTATGGTCCACAAGTAAACAATTTCAAAATATGCATGTGATTAATTTACATTGACTTCATATTTAGTATAACTAGAGCTTTAAATATACAACAGATAATGAAAAGGCTTGAGTAGTTTGTTGTCTGGTTTCCATGAAAATGTAAATCTCTTAAATCACAAAGATGATACTGGAAGAACTCTAAGCAGCTCAGTGATTTTTAAATGTAATGTAGACCAACAGTTTAGAGGCTTTTACTTTTGTTACTTCTTTGGCTATGCATGGAGTAGATACATTCATTGAATATAGAAGCTTATTTATGAAAGAATACAATCTATCTAGAGACCTAGAAAGGTCAAGGAGTTAAATATTCAACAGCTTTGTGCTAATTTAATTTTTGGGAGGATTCAATCAGGGTTAAGCCACTTAACCCAGGGTCACACAGCTAGTATTGAACTCAGGTCCTCTTGACTCCAGGGGTTGGTGCTCTATCCACTGTGCCATCGAGCTGCCCTCTGTGCTTACTTTAGTAGAAGGGCCATTAGGTTCAGAGACAGGTACTAGGCCCAGAGACAGGGAAGGTAGTAATAGAACCTAGGTTGATTATAATTTTTTTTAAATTTGGCTTCTTCATCCTTATTTTCATCATAATTTCCCTCCCATTCTTTCTACTCCTCCTTTCCTTTCCCTTTATTCTCTTTAAATGAGTTTTAGATACTATCTAAAATCTTCCTTGGTATTATCTGCAAGAAAGTGAAATTCTTTTGACTCTTCTGCCACACTTGATAAATCATTGTAAGTCAGTCTTTTCTTCTTTTTTTTCCCCAGCCCTGTTTGTAGAAATAGGTGGCTAGACAAACAGAGCTTCCTGGCTGATACCAGGCATCTAGGGACAGCAGCCCTTTGTGGGGCAGGACAAAGAGATTCGTTGCTGGTGTCTGCATTTCTCAGCTTCCATGACTATCTTCTATCTTTTCCTATTCAATATTTATGTGGGCATGATGAGCTTATGAGAAGAGGCAGGTTTTCATAATGATACTCTCTAACAGAATGCATCTTAATAGTCACATACTTGACTAGAAAGGTTCAGAGAATACAAGATCTAATTATGGTCATTGTTTGTTTGGGACTTTATTTAGGAAGAACTCTGTACCACCTGCATGAGTTTGAATGCTCCCCCCTGGATTGAGTGAATAGGCACATTTTTAGGAAAGATTTTGATTATGCTTCATTGATAGATATATCCATATGGAGTGATTAGGAGAAGATTTGCTTGAAAAATCAGTAGGCTTTTCCGTTTGTTCTGTAATGGAACCCTCCTATATGTGGTATATCTCTCTTTAAAATGGGAGCTCTTTGACAGCAGGGATTGTCTTGTTTTTCTATTTGTATTCTCAGGGTGTGGTACAGCAATTTGCATGTTAAGTGCTTAATAATTTTTTTATTAGTTCTTTCCTCCCTCTTCCTTGTTTTTTTTTTTTTCCTCCCTCCCTTCCTTCCTTTCTTCTTTCCTTCCTTCCTTCTTTTTTTTTTCTTTCCATTCTTCATTGTCCTGGAATTATCCACGTATCTCTCCTCCAAAGGCATCTAATATTTATTTCCTTGGAAAAGTTTATGAACTGAGATAATATGCCTCATTGTCACCTTTTCTTTTATGTTATAGTTTTATACAAGTATCTCAAAAATCTTAGTGACTAGACCTAGAGAAGAGATGAGGAAATATACCCTTTTGCCATATGTGCAAAGGCAAGGGGACTATGGACATGAAACACTACATTCGTTGCCAGACTTGATTGATGCATTGGTTAGTTTGGTTTAACTGCTTTTTCTTTTTTTCTTTTTCCTTTTTATCCTTTGTTATTAGGGAAGGCTTGTCAAGTAAAGGAAGAATAAGGATAGATTCAGGAACTGAGTTGATATAAAAACAAAAGATAGCAATATTTTTTTTAAAAGTCTGAATTTTTTTTTTACATTGACAGTGGAATAAAGAACAATGTATGCCATTTGTTTTCATCTACCATCTCTTCTCAACATATCTCTTTTTTCCCAATATGACCACTTTGAATTACTAAAATAATTCTTTGATATTAAATAGTTTTATCCATGAATGCAAGTAGAAGACCACTATCTATCTGTGTGACCTTGGACAAGTTGCTTAACTTCCTTGGGGCTGAGTTTCCACATCTGTAAAACGAGGGGATTGGAGTAGATGGCCTTCAAAACTTTTTTTTAGCTCTGGATATCTATGATTCTATAGTCCTATAAATCATGACATCTAGCCTAAAAATAGCAGTGTATATCATTATCTTTTCACTGCCATTGAAGGAGGAAGGGACTGAGTCACAAAAATATATATCTCAGCCCTTTATTGAAAAGAGAGGGTTAACTTTTATATGGTTTTCTTTGAAGTTAATAAGAACTGCCTGCATCCCTTAGGGAACAATTTAGGGACATTATAAGACTTACTGAGCTGAGGCAATAATGCCAAGTTTGAAGGGTAGCATTCTTTTACCACTTGTGCAGTGCAGTCGATTCCAAGAGAGTTTGTAGAACCATGTTTTGTGTTTTTAAACAGCCCTGCCTCATTCAGATTTGGTTTCCTGGTTCATTATATAATCATCATTCCATATGGTGCTGTTATCTTCCAGCTCATATTTTCATCATCCCAAACCAGCTTGTTGCCCATTTAATGGTGCAGAAATTAAAATTCATTGATATCAGTTTCAGATGTTCAAACACTATTGTGAGTTTACCCTGGAAAAATGAATAGAAACACATTTTTATATTCAGAGTAAAATGGTTCTTAAGCTTACAAAGAATTCTTGATCTCTATAGCCTTCGAATTATGCCAATTTCCTGCCCAATTATAGGATGCCAAAGATTATAAACTAGGGAATCTTTTCAACTCAGCTTACTATCCATTTGAGAGAGAGTGAGCACATTTTGGTTTCAGTGACATATGTAAAGTCATCTAAACTGCAGTAATCTCCTAGCTTGTCAAAATGATTCATCTTAAAAGGAGCCCAAACACATGTTTCCCCAGGTATGGTTAAATCCTCACCAAGTCAATTTGAACATCAAAGCATGTGGACGTGAGGGTGGACATGGGAAAACCATCCTTCCTCACATCTACAGGCTTTAAACATCTGGGTTCTGCTGGGAGATTTCACTTCCACGTTTATTTTAATGAATAAGAAAACTGATCTCAGAACCCAAAATAGAAATGGCAGTGTCCAACATATGAGTTTAATTATTTTTATAGATGAAAGATAAACCAGAGCCTTATCAAGCCAAGCTATTGAAAACCTCTTAGAATTCTCAACCTCTGAATAAAGTCAGTGAGTCTCGAGATAAGCAGCCAAGATGGGAACCTTGTGCAAAGTGATCGAAGCTCATTGTCTCTGAAACAATTACAGAGCAGCACTGCTGTTAGCATCCTTTCCAGATACCTGAAGAGTGTTCGATATTTTTGGCAGGTTGGTGAGAGATGCTGATGACTCCACAGTTGGTGTTCCCCCCCACCCCGAAAATAGAGGTGAGGATAGTTGCTGTGAATTGACCCCTCTGCCCTCTGAAATCAGTGTCCTGATATATTTGTGCAAGGATTACTCATCCTCATATTTCAGTTGGCATTGTTTATATGTCTTAATAGTTTTCCGAGGTTCCTCTCAATTGAGGGAAATAGATTTTTACCGCTCCAGGGCATTTATTGAAATTGACTTCATGTGTTTTGGACCATTAGCTGCCAAAGAAAACCCAAGACTGGTCATGGAGTGTCTTCGTAATTAAAGAAGCGGCACTGCTATTAAAAAGCTGACATTTTTTCTCTTTTTTTACTTCTGACCTCATGTGAGTTATAGGGTAATATGTAACTCAGAAATAATCATGCGGAGGAAATAATAGTTTATAATGGTGAGCAAAGCAAAAGATGACCCATCATTCCAGGTTCAACAAAAAGGTGTGTGTGTGTGTGTGTGTGTTTGCATGTGTTTGTGTGTATTTGTGTATATATATGTATGTGTGTGGTATGGTGAAAACTGGAGTGTAGTGGAAAGAAAGCTGAAATTGGGATCAGAAGACACAGGCATGAATCTTGGTTTTGCTGCTCGCTAGTTGTGTGCCCTTCGACAAGTCAAATGAGATGATATGTATAAAGGCAAACCCTGAAGCACTACATAAATGGCACACTATATTAAGTCATTTAAGCACTCAGAGTGTCGGTTTCCTACCCGCAAAATAGAGATAAGATCTGCTCCCAACTTTTTTGGGGGGCAGTGTGTGGGGTATGGTGGGGAGCCATGGGATTTCATTGGAATAGGAAACTCCAGATGAAAAAACTCCCTCTGCCAATACCTATCAGTAGAACCCGTTTTAAGTAGCCTATAGTTTTAGAGAATAGCCTCTAATAATATTTGCCCCAATTCGATTAAATCAACCAACCAACAAGCTTTTTTTAAAGTACCCACTACAGAGCAAGCACAGGACTGGGTGAGGATAGAAAATGGATAAACAGTTTCTGTCCTCATGGAGCTTCCATTCTGATGGGATAAACAGCATGTACACAGGTAGTATGTACAAAACCCAGAAAGGTAACTTTGTGGGATAAGTAACTAAAAAGTAGCAAGAACAGGAAAGGCTTCATGAAAAAGCCGGCTCTTGAGCTGAGTTGGGAAAGAAAACATGGATTCCAAGAGGTGGAGGTGTGATAATAAAATCTATATTACTTCGCAAACTATGAGTTTTTATAACAAAATTCCTCATGGGAAGACCAGCAGCCTCTTGTAAGAGTCTTGGAGTAGTCACTCCACACAGTGTCATACATTTGGGTAAAAACCTAGAAATTCATTCAGCCAGCCAAATGATTCTACCTGTCAGCAGGCTTGAGAACATATATGTTTTTAAACCATAGGTTTTTTTTCCTATTTTATGTAGATATATGTCTGCTGGCAACTGGAGGTGAGAAGGAAGGGTAGATGTGCATACTGACAATTGTGTTGGTTTCTAAGGGACCTGTCTGAGCAAATGATATGAAAAACTGAGAACAAATTCTCAGTGCCAAACGAGCACTGTTGAAAAGTTTGGATTTTCTTTCCCTGAAACCTGAGTTGTTCAGTAACTCATTTCTGTATTACCAGACTCTAATGACCCACAAGGCTAGGCCCTGCAGTTCCTTCAAAAGGAAAGCACCAAGGCCAAAGGGTATCCTTCCTCCTTGCTGATCAGATCCTACGTCACCTGAAGTGCACAATTCTATCCAGCTGCTGGGAGAAGGAATTCAGTGAAGCAATTTTTAATTTCTGTCTCTAGCACCAACTTGCTGGGTGACCTGATATTAGTCATAAGCCCTCTGTGCCTTCTTTCTCCACCTGAAGGCTGTAAAGCACATATCATTCTCTGTATAGGTAAGCTACTGGTTTAATTAAATTTGGAGTAAAGATTGGATGCTTGACCAGACACTGCCAGACAAGTGAGATTCAATATATCCACAAAATACACCAACAGGCCAAATGGCAATATACTATGATATCACCATTTTTGCCTCATTCTTTTTACCATACAATTTAAAAATACTTGTACAAAGAAAGAGCAGAGTACCTCTTATTATGGAATTGAGGAGCTTATTATTATGTGTGAAAGGAATTTTCTCCCAAAGGGTCAGTGCCAACTGGTTTCTTAAACAGACTAAGGAGAGAAGAGATAAATACAGTTTAAACATGTTGTATTAGTGTTTAGATAAAATAGTTGTGTTTTTGAGGGGGTTTTCTTTGTGTGTGTGTGTGTGTGTGTGTGTGTGTGTGTGTGTGTGAGAGAGAGAGAGAGAGAGAGAGAGAGAGAGAGAGAGAGAGAGAGAGAGAGACATTGACGGGGAGAGAAGGAGGAGGGAGGGAAGGAGAGAGAGAGGGTATGGTAGGGTAGGGTGGAAACTGAATTTCGATTTTACATGGATGTTTGGGAGTTGAATCCTGGATCTTATGAGGCTCTTTGTTGATGATATTCTCTTTGTGCTTTGGGCAAGGGGATTTCATTTCATACATCATTTATAAACACACTGCTGTGATACCAACAAAGTCACTCTCTATCTCAAACTAAGCATAAAAGCAAGGAAGGAGGCCAAAACATTTTCTTTTCTCATACAAGCTGCCTACTGTGGCCTTGTAGCATACTAGATGCTATTGGGATGCCAAAGGGGCTTCTTAGGACTGGGCAGAGAAGGATGGGTCATTGGTCTATTTTTTTTAACACAAATTTCACTCAACTGATGCATTTTCCAACACTAACCCAAACTGCCCTCAATAAAGTTTCTTCTAGGATTTCTGAAGTGAACGGTAAGCAGAATCTTTTGTGCTTTCTAAAGTAAGAATGTGTGGAGACTGAGTCATGGGTACGGGGCCAGTAAAAGTTACTTGGACCAATGCTGCAAATATTTATTTATATTCATTCTGCAGGCCTTTGGGAGTCTTCCTCTTGAAGGACTCTCTAACTGAAGCCGCATTGAAGAGGAAAGTACTTCTTGAATCTAATACATTGGTCAGTCTTTAATTCCATAATAAGAGGTACTCTGCTCTTTCTTCTTACCAGTATTGTCAAATTGTATGGTAAAAAGAATGAGGCAAAAATGGTGATAGCATAGTACATTGCCATTTGGCCTGTTGGCCAAACTTTTTATGCCATCTCACTTTTCCCTCCTCTAAAATGGGCAAAGGACATTTCTTTATTTACCTTATATTGTTTAGGACAATTTATTTGCATCTAATTCTTTTCTGCTGTGGTATTTTCAAAGTCCTCTGCTCCCACATTTCACATCCATCTATTTCTCTAACCCTGCGATGCTCTGAAAATGCTTTCTAACACTTATTCTTAATAGTCCCTGTGCTCAATTGTTTTTCTTCAAATCTGCACATTAAATGCTTCTTTATTCATGATTAATCAAGTATACTATTTACAGTATTAACATGTAGAATTCCTCCTACAGATATTTATCTGCTAGAACCAGTTGTGGAGTTTCAAAAAAGCACAATTATTTGATGATGTTGTTCTGTAGCTGTGAATCCTGACAGAACTGAAGGCCAGAGATGAATAATGAAACTATATATAATTTTGAGTCTGAATGGACCTTAGAGATCATTTAGTCCAACCTCTCACCCAGGGCAGGAATCCCTTCTGCTATATCCCTGAGAGATTATATTTAGTTTCTATGTGAATCGTTTCAATTATGGACAACTTATTGCTCCATGAGGCAGACCATTGTATTTGTGGATGGTTTTAATTGTTAGAAATTTCTATTGCTGAACCAAAATCTCTTCCTCTTCCTGGTCCTACTTCTGACCTTTGGAGTTATATAGAACAAATATAATCCCTTCTTCAAATGACAACCCTTCAAATGTTGAAAGTCAGAAAGACATCTCTTCTTCCTCCCCAAAGACTTAGTTTTTGTACACTAAATATGCCTGGTTCCTTCCTTCACTCCTCATATGATTGCTCTTCTGCGAGCACATGGACATTTGTCGATAGGCTACTAAAAATATGATTCTCAAAAACCTATGCAAAACTCTAGAAGCAGCTAGGTGGTACGATGATGGATAGAACATTGGACCTGGAATCAGAGAAACCTGCATACAAGTCTAGCCTCAAAGACTTCCTAGCTGTGTGACTCTGTGAAAGTTGGGAATTTATATTTATTCCTTCTAAATTTATCTTTTTTCTGGACTTGGGGCAGCAACATATACTCAGCTAAGTAAAACTACATAATATAAGAGAGGAGATCTTTCTGTGTCTTGATTTTGTCATCTCAAGTATTAGCTATATTCTTTAGTATATATTTAAGATATATTACTAAATATATTACTTATAATTAAATGAATTATTTATAAAGTAAATATGTTGTTTATATATTTGCATATTGTATATATTAGCTATTTATATATGAAAACTTGATAAAAATATTCTCTGAGGCTTCATTCAAGTAGTTCAAGTCATTGATGAGAATGTTGAAGCGGTGGGCCTCCGTTTCCCCACTTGTAAAATGATTCAATTGGATGAGCTGTACTTAAAGCTGTACTTTTCACCTTCTGAGTCCCATGCTTCTATAGGGTCAAGTAGGGACTTCCCTCTAGGTTTACCTCAACCTACTTGGTATAATTCAGGGGTGGAGAACCTGTGGCCTCAAGGCCACATGTGGCCTTCTAGGTCGTTGGGTGTGGCTTTTTGACTGAGTCCAAGTTTTACAGAACAAATCCCTTTATTAAGGGACTTTGTTCTGTGAAGTTTAGATTCGGGCAAAGGGCTGCATTTGAGGACCTATATGACAACAGGTGGCCTTGAGGCTGCAGGTTATTACTGAGCCCACATTTCTCCACCTCGTTCAGAAGGTTCTCATTAGAGAATGAGTGTATGTTGATTCTTAGCAAAGCATTCATATGTTTTCAGCATTTCTTTGCCCTTCCAGGCTTGTAACCATATTAAAAAAGGAAATGAGGTAAGATTAACATGATTTATTCTTCTGTTCCCCTTAATTCAATTCAATGAAGCACCTGCTATATGCAAGGCAATGTTCTAAGTATTGGGAATTCAAAGACAAAAATGAAACAGTCTCAGTTCTTAAAGAACATATGTCCCATTTTGGGGTGGGGTGGAGATGGGATCAAGTAGGAGGGAAAACACAGTTTAACACAGACACAGATACTAAATACAAGATAATTTGAGAAAGGATAGTTTTGGGTAGGAGGAGTTAACTGAGTTGAACTTTGAAGGAAGAACTATATTCCGAAGGACTAAGGTGTCAGAGGATAGCCAGGAAAGGGGTAGACTACTCAAAGGTACACAGGAGATGTAGATGCAATGCTGGGGGTATAGTTATGAGCTCAGTTGGACTGGAACGTAGAGTGTCCTGAGGGTAGTAATGTGAAACAATCCTAGAAATGTTGGTTAGGGCTAGACTGTGGATGGCTTTAAATGTCAGCCCAAGAGTTCTGTATTTTATCTCCAATATTTATATCATTGAAGATTGTTGCATGGAGAAGTGACATGGGCACGCCTGGACATTAGGAAGAATATTTTAGCAGCTTTATAGAGGATGGATTGTAGAAATGAACGATTAGAAGCACAGAACCAAATGGTTAGAATATTCCAGGTGAGTGGTAATGAGGGCTTGGACAACAGCAGTGAACATGTGAGTCTTGGAGAGAAGGGAATGTATATGAAAGATGTTATCGAAGTAAATCTGATGAAACTTGGCATTTGATTGGGTATGATCACAGTTCTCCTGTTTCTAGGAAGCTAGGTAGCATGGCAGATAGAGTGCCAAGCCTGAAGTCAAAAAGACTCATCTTCCTGAATTCAAATTTGACCTTAGACATTTACCTGGGCAAGTTACTTAACCCTATTTGCCTCAGGTTCCTCATCTGTAAAATGAACTGAAGAAGGAAATGGCAAACCACTCCAGGATCTTTGCTAAGAAAACCCCAAATGGGCCATGAAAAGCTGCATACAACTAAAATGAGCACACAACAGCAACCATTCCTGTTCCCAGAATCTATGTATTTCCACTTTTATAAAATCATCTCCTCTCTTCAGAAATTTCTGCCTTTGTCCATGATTCCCCAGAGATTACTGATAGCGATTCCACAAGTCTTTCAGTATCATAGTACACATTTGTTTTTTTGGACTTGAATTCATTTAAACCAGTTAAGTATCCTCTCATTGTCTCTTGTTTCAAGTTTCAGTCCCATTTAATAGTTTCTTCTATCCTTTCCAGGTTAAATATTATTCTCTTTGATGAAGACAATAGAGCAGAAATAGCAACTGAGTAGTTCTGTTTTCTATTACTTGTTAACCATGTAACATCATTCCAATTATAAATGTAGTTAAAAATCTCTTGTCATTTTCTTTATCATTTTCCCACAGAACACAGATCAGAAGGTGCTTTACCATTTCTGACAGATCATTTATAGGCCATTTGCCCATCTTTTGCATTCTTTAGGAGTATATATACATATATATGTATATGTATATGTGTGTACATATATATATACATATATATACATATATCAAATGAGATAATATTTGTAAAAAAAACAAAACCACTTAGCATAGTGCCCACCATATAATAGGCATTATAAAAGTGCTTGTTCCTTTCTCCTTTTCTTTTAGCCTTCCCAATCTGTAAAGTGAGGTGACTAGATGAGATAATTTCTAAGGTCCTTTTCAGCTCTAAATCTTACGATGCCTATGATTTCTATGAGCTCAGCTTCATACTTTGGACTTTAATGAGCTATTTCATTCTGCCAGCCTGGTTTGTTACCTTAGACCTTGGGTCTCTATACCAGTCTTCACATAACCTGGCATCAATGCTTTCATAACAAGAATCTAGGGATCTGACAATAACAGTTTTGAAGACCAGCTAATGGGTCAAGCTATTTATTCCCAAAGGGAGTTTTCACTGAGCTTTGTTTCTCGGTATGTATTTACACGACAGGATCATAGGTTTAGAGTTGGAAAGGAATTTAGAAGACTTCAGGTGCAACTATCCCTTTCTAAAGATGTGTAAACTGAGGTTTAGAGTGATAGGGTGCCTTACTTACAGTTACAAAGGTAAGTGCCAAAGCGAGGATTTGAACCTACATTCTTTGATTCCAAATGTGGTGTTACTTCTTTTAAAGAATAATAAATTTTATTTTATTTTCAGTTTCTGATTCTCTCTCTCCTTCACCTGTTGAGAAGGCAAGAAAAACAAAAACACAAAATACAAAAATTAAGTTATGCAAAACAAATTTCCATATTAGTCATGTTCTAGGGTGGGGGTGGGGGGAAAGAGACAAGAAAAAGAAAGGGAGAAAAAATATGTTCTAATCTCTACTCTAAGTCTGTATCCCACTGTTCCACTGGAGGTAAACAGTATTTTTTATCATGAGTCCTTTGAAATTGTGGTAGGTCATTGTGTTGATCAGAGTTGTTAAGTCTTTCAGAGTTGATTATATTTAAAATATCACTGTTACTGTGTAAACTTTTCTCCGGGTTCTACTCACTTCACTTTGCATCAATTTATATGAGTCTTCCAAGGTTTTTCTGAAACTGTCTCCCTTCATTTCTTAGAGCACAATAGTATTTCATCACATTTATATACCAAAATTTGTTCATCCATTCCCCAACTGATGGGCATTCCCTCAGTTTTCAATTCTTTGCCACAATATTAAGAGCTGCTATAAATATTTTTATACACATGAGACCTTTCTCCTTCTTTGATTTCCTTGAGGTATAAATCTAGTAGTGCTATTGCTGGATCAGAGGGTATGCACAGTTTAATAGCCTTTTTAGTATAGTTCCAAGTTATTTTTCAGAATGGTTGGGTCAATTCATAACTGTTGTTAATGTACTTATTTCCCACATCCTCTACAGCATGTTTTAGTTGTCTTTTCTGTCATCTTAGCCGATTTGGTGGGTATGAGGTGGTACCTCAGAGTTGTTTAATTTACATGGATTTAATCATTAGTGATTTAGAGCATTTTTAAATGACTATTGATAATTTTAATTTAAAATGTCTGTTCATAGCCCTTGACCATTTTTCAATTGGTGAATGGCTCTTATTTTTATAAATTTGTTTCAGTTCCCTTTATATGAAAGAGATGAAACCTTTATCAGAGAAATTCCCTACAAAGATCTTCTCCCCTATTAGCTGCTTTTCACCTAATTTTAGCTGCATTGGTTTAATTTGTGCAAAATCTTTCTAAATCAAAACTATCCATTTTACCATTTATCCATTTCGTAGCTCTAATTTCTTTTCCCAGTTTTTCTTCCAGTACCTTTGATTTTTAAAATCTTTTTTCTTTTTTCTTTAAAAAACCTCTTTAGTTCTTGCTTTAATTCTAGAAGTTATTACCGGGATTGTGTCTAATCTTTATTTTTCTTTGAGGCTTTGTTTGTAGATGTTTTCAAGTCGTGATCTTTTGTGGTTATGCCTTGAGCTTTCCTGTCACCATATTACCTTTTTATGATCAGTTATTTTTTTTTTGTTCTTATTTGCTTGTTTGTTTTTCTCACGTTTCCAGCCTACTTCTTGACTTTGGACTTTATGTTGGTGTTGAGCTCTACTCTGGGTGTGTGTGTGTGGGGCTGAGCTTCTGTCTTTTGTGTACTTTTGATTTCACTTCTCAATCTGGGGTCTTATAAGTTTTAGATGCTTCCAAAATGGTGTCCAAAGGGAGAAGTCTATTCACTCCCCTTTTGGTCTGAGGTCTACAAATTCCCGACCCAGTTTGGGTCTGCTGGCTTGTGTGATTGAGTTTCCATAGACTGCTGCTGTACTCAGTCACAGCTCACCTGCTTGGATGTCCTGTAGTTTCAGATTAATTAAACTGCTCCCTTCCCTATGGTTTTGGTCTCCTAACCTGGTTTGCTCTACTGCAGACTAATCTGCAGGGCTAAGGGTTAGAACTGAGTGCCAACTTGGGCTCAAAGTCACATAGCTATGTTTCTGGAACTTTTTCCTCGTTCCTTACACAGGTAGGTCCCTGCTCCTTTGCAACCTGGACAACTTCTCTCTTCCCTAGACCTGTGACCTGGAACTGAGTAATGGTCAACAGATCTGCCAGATAGTATCTGTTCCCAGTGGTAGTACAGGGCTTCCCTGGGATCTCTTTCTACTCAGGTGTTTATTGTCCCTGTTCTCCCTGGCCACTGGGCTGCTTCCCACCCTGTGCTGCCACCACAGCTTGATACTACTTCCACCTTCTGCCATGTAGCTGCTCCACTGAGCTCTTAGCCAGCCCCTGCTCCAGGGTTTGCAGACTTCTCTGTCTGTCTTCTTAAGCTGCCTTGGGCTTGAAAAATGATGCCATGTGACTTTTTCTTGGCTTCCCAATCAGCATTTTATTTGGCGTGCTTTTAGGTCATTGTGAAGGAGATTTTGGTGGAACTAAGGCAAAATGGTGACTTCTCACTCCACCCTATTGACTCTGCCTCTTTGTTATTATTTCTACAGCACTGTATTATTCCTTCTAAAATGTAGATTCTTAATCTGAGGTCCATACATTTGGGCTTGTGGATAGATTTCTGGGGATCTAGGAACTCAGGGAAATAAGTTAGATAGTTTTCCCCAATAACTGCCACCTAAAGTTTATCATTTCCTTCCATTATGAATTAACCTGAGAACGGTTCTAGAGGTCTCCCCAGACTGCTAAAGAGTGCCATGAAACAAAAAAATAGGTTAAGACTTACTGTTTTAGAACTATATCAACCATGCTAGCCCCCATTTAGGACACAAAAAATTCTTTTTAAATTTTAAAAAGGACTCAGAAAAATATAATTAATGCTGATTCTAAATATAGCCTCCATGAATCAAGAAGTGAGGCAGCTCTGTTCTTAAAGAATGAAAAGGAAATAAACTGACAACTTTTGAACAGCAATGGAAATTTCAGGAATAGCTCTATTTAAGTTGATAAACATCTCAATTTCATAAATATATTTCCATAACTCAGACCATTAGCTTACATATATACATTGTATACATTTCATTGGAAGCCGACTCTGTATTTGAAAAATGAACCTTAAAGTTTGAAGATAAACATGTATGTGCTAATACGTTGAGGGAACAACTGATTGGTTTAAGATTGGAAAAGGAATATGACAAGGCTGTATATCATCGCCTTATTTATTTAACTTATATGCAGAGTACATTATGCAAAATGCCAGCTGGATGAATCAAAAGCTGGGATTAAGGTTGCTGGGAGAAATATGAACACTTTCAGATATGCAGACGATACCACACTGATGGCAGAAAATGAAGAGGAATTAAGCCTTTTGATGAGGGTGAAAGAGGAGTATATAAAAGCTGGCTGGAAGCTTAACATCAAAAAAGCAAAGATCGTAGCAACTGGTCCCATAACCTCCTAGCAAGTAAAGGAGAAGAAATGGAAGCAGTGTCAGATTTTATATTCTTGGGCTCAAACATCACTTCAGATGGTGACTGCAGCCATGAAATTTAAAGAAACTCGCTCCTTGGAAGGAAGACTATGGTAAATTTGGACAGTATACTAAAAAGGAGAGACGTCATCTTGCCAACAAAGGTCTGTACAGACAAAGCTATGGTTTTTCCAGTAGTAATGTATGACTGTGAGAGTTGGACTATAAAGGAAAGCTGGGTGCTGTAGAATTGATGTTTTTGAATTGTGGTGCTGGAGAAGACTTCTGAGAATCCCTTGCAGGGCAAGGAGATCAAATAAGTCAAAACTGAAAAGAAATTAATTCAGGCTATTCACTGAAAATTCAAATATGAAAGCTGAAGCTTAAATACTTTGGCCACATAATGGGAAGATGAGACCCATTAGAAAAGACCCTGGTGTCAGGAAGATTGAAGGCAAAAGGAAAAGGGGATGGTAGAGGATGAGATGGCTAGATAGTGTCATGGAAACAATGAACATTATCTTTGACAGACTTCAAAAGAAAGTGGAGGATAGAAGAAGGGCCTGGTATGCTATAGTGTACAGGATCATGAAGAGATGGGCATAGCTGAACAAGGACAAGAAAACTTGTCTTCATTTAAAGGTCAGAAAAAAAATGTTATAACTTTCTATGATACTTCACAGCTCTAGAGTTTAGGCTGATATTTGCATATCAAAAAATCCTGTAGGATTTTGGAATTATTTTCATTTCTAAATGGAAGTAAAATACAAATAATTGTGATATATTGCTCTTGATATACAAGAAAAAAATAAATTGAGCTGCTATGGCGATCTAACCTCAGAAAAAAACAGAGAAGCAAAGCATTTACTTCAGATTTACTATATGCTTACTGTTGCTGACAACAACAGTCCATCAAGGGAGGAAATAATGCTGAGGAAATAAATCTTACCTATCTTCCTCCAAACTAAAGGTGGTTGTGTTCTTGTAGCTTCTTATTGCCAAAATGTTACAACCTCTGAGACAGGCATACCCAAGGAAATAGGAATGGCTGACTGGCAGAAAGTATGGTCAAAGATGTAACTATAGGTGACCTTGTGTCCCAGAATCATTATGGCTTTAACCTGTTAGTAGTTTCTGTGCTCAAAACTTAAGGCAGTTTGTAGCATAGCCTAGAATGCCAGAAGAGATCTCCAGGAATACGTCTGTAATATGGGTAAACATGGACACACATGGAAAGTCATTCAAAACCACCAGTTCCCTAGAAATGTCAACCATGGTTTTATTGCAATTTATTACTTTTTTATCGATATGCAGGTTTTCCCAAAAGTCTTAATGCACCTCGAAACTTTTTTATATGATATTTTTTCCCCAATTGTATGTTAAAATAATTTTTAAACTTTTTTTTAAAATTTTGAGTTCCAAATTCTATCCCTTCCTTCCTTCCTTCCTTCCTTCCTTCCTTCCTTCCTTCCTTCCTTCCTTCCTTCCTTCCTTCCTTCCCTCCCCATCTCTGATACAATAAGCAATCCAATATACTTTATACATGTACAATCATGTAAAACATTTCCTAGTCATTTTGTACAAAAAGACCCTAAGAAGAGGAATGGAGCCAAGATGGCAGCTAGAAAGCAGGGACTTGCTTAAGCTATCCCCCAGGTCCCTCCAAACACCTATAAAAATGGCTCTGAACAAATTCTAAAGCTGAAGAACCCCTGAAATAGCAGAGGTAAGCAGGGCTCCAGCCCAGGACAGCCTGGATGGTTGCTGGGAAGGGTCTATCACATAGAGCTGGGAGCGGAACAGAGCAGAGCCTAGCATGGGCTGTGCCAGGTAACAGGTGGTAGGGCCCTGAATCATTGAGCTGTGCCAGTTACCAGACTTCTCAACCCACAAACACCAAAGATAACAGAGCAGGTTAGTGGGAAAGAGTGCTGAGACAGAGTGAAAGGAGTATGCAGGGGCAGCAGAGGTGGTGCAGCTCTGAGGCTGCTTACAGAGCTACAGCTGCAGTTGCTTCTGGCCCCAGGCACACCTGGTGAGAGGAATTAAGCCCGCTTTGCCCTGCCTGGATCTGGGCCGCAATCCTGGTTGGCGGTTCTTGGGGGAGAAGGAGTGCTGGTGTGGCAGAGCTTGCTGTGTAGAAGTAGCTCTGAAAACAGCAGCCCAGCCCCTCAAGCTTGGGATGAAGTACACTCTACTCTATAAGCAGTCATGCCCCAACAAAAAGCCCAAGGGTGAAGTACTTGGCTGGGAACATGGCCAGGCAGCGAAAAAGGGACTCAGATTCAGACCCAGACTTTGGAATCTTTCTTTGGTGACAAAGAAGACCAAAACAGAGAGCCAGAAGAAGTCAACAAAGTCAAAGAGCCTACAACAAAAGCCTCCAAGAAAAACATGAACTGGTCTCAGGCCATGGAAGAACTCAAAAGGATTTGGAAAAGCAAGTTAGAGAAGTAGAGGAAAAATTGGGAAGAGAAATGAGA
>CM053622.1:212464343-212511333 GCA_028646595.1 Phalanger gymnotis | reverse complement strand
TAAACATTTATTAAGCACTTACTATATACAAAGCACTGTACAAACACATAAGGACAAAACCAGAACAGTACAGTCAGTTTTGCTATGGTGCTTTTTTTTTTGAATAGTCTAATTTGTTCCAACACTATTGACATATCAGGGAATAATTTGAGCCTAATGCAAACTTTGTATTTGCTTATGCATGATTTCTTCTGTGAGAAACATTAGGTGAACACAATGCAGAACATTGCATCCAGCTGAACGGAGTGAATAAGAAAACACAAAATGCACACACACCTCAAACATTTACCAGCTACCTCAGTGCACTGTGTATGTCATTCTACAAGGTTGTGTTTTTCTAATCTTTTGCATTTTGGAACTTTTCTATATAAAAACACTCATTCAACATTCCAAGCGTTTCTAAGCATCCTGGTTCCAAAAGACCAAGCGCTGTGTATAAAAGGAAAGCTTTGAGAATCAAGGAGAAGCTTGAAATAATAAAGCATTTTGAAAGAAATGAGAAAATATGTCATATCTCCCAAGAAACAGACATTAAGCAATCCATACTGTGGACCATCAGAGATAACATTATAAAAATAAAAGAAACATCTACAGCTATAAATGTTTTTCTTGTTCAGTCATTTTCAGTCATGTCTGACTTTTCACGACCTCATTTGGGGTTCTCTTGGCAAAGATCCTGGAATGGTTTTCTATTTCCTTCTGCAGCTCATTTTACAGATGAGGAAACTGAGGCAAGTAGGGTTAAGAGACTTGCCCAGGGCCACACAGCTAGTAAGTATCTGAGGCCAGATTTGAATGGAGATCTTCCTGACTCCAGGCCTAGCTCTTTATCCATTGTGCCACCTAGTTACCCTAGAAGTGTTATACTCTGATCCAATTTTCCCCATAAGCCCTGTAGATATTATTGCCTGATTTTCCACTGTGCAACAATTTTTGGTAATGCTTACGTGTGTCAGAGCAGAACTGACTGTACTTTCCCCACCTTAAGCCTCTTCCTATTCTAATCCATCCCCTACACAGCCTTCAAAGTGATTTTGCCAAAGGTCAGGTTGGTGTTTTCATGCCATCTGACTCTCTTCTCCTGCCCTCCCCTGTTCCCTCAATAAACTCCAGTGGCTGTCTCTAGAAGAAAATGACATTTAAATCTCTTTGCATTCTGGCCTCCTCCCACCTCCTACCTATTACTCCCCTCCAGGTTTGCTGCAATCTGGTCCCACTGGCCTATTTCCTCTTCTGCACACAGTGTCTCCAGTCCTCTGCATCTGCTTTTCCTCGTACCTGGAATGTGATCTGTCTTTATCTGATTTCCTTCAAGATTCAAGTCATACACCATCTTTTTCATGAAACCTTCCCTGATACACCTACCTGCCTATGCCCTCGTTCCCAAACTACTCAGTATTCATTTGGTATGTAGCATGCATATACTTATATGTGTATGTATTCTTCCTGAGTAGAAGATAAACTTCTTGAAGGCAGAGATTGTTTCATTTTTGCCTTTTTTTCCCCAGGGTAATCCCTGGGCACAGGGCCCAGCACCTAGAAAGCCCTAAATAAATGCATGTGGATTGAGGGATTCCTTCAAAGATCTTAAATTCCACAGGGGTAGGCATATAACATGGGCCTAGATAAGTAAACACAAAATCCCTCAATATGCAAAGCAAATATAATTGAGAGGAGGGGAAGCATGATTAAGGATGAATCATTAACCATTTTAAAATGTGAGATCTCTTGGTTGCCTTTAAATATTTTTTTAAAAAAATTATATCTTCAGGGGTACAGAAATAATGTTCAGAGTTGTATTTACCTACAAGCAGCTGGTGGCACAGTGGATAGAGTGCTGGGCCTGGGGGCAGGAAGACCTGAGTTCAGATTTGATCTCAGATTAGCTATGTGACCCTGGGCAAGTCACTTAACCTCTGTCTACTTTAGTTTCCTTATTTGTAAAATAGGAATGATAATAGCTCCTACCTCCCAGAGCTGTGAGAATCAATGAGATAATATCTGTAAAGACCTTAGCATAGTGCCTAGCACATAGTTTTTGCTTAGTATATGCTTCTTCTTTCCTTATAGAAAAGGGACTTCAGTGTCCAATGGATTGCTTCGAAGACAAACACAGGTAGTTATATTTAATTCTGAAGGCTTCGTGGAATTCTAAGTTTTGGTTTCTTGACTCATTGCTCTAAAGTTGAAGTTTTCATGAAATTTAATAGAGAATCAATCCTGACAGCAATTGAAAGGGAACTCTGGGTTTTGCGTGAGTGTATTTTTAATTAGAGATAAAGGACAAATTTCACATTAATGTAGGCTGACACCAGTCCTTTTTTGAAATTCCTGTTTTGACTCAAAAAATGTCCTAGGCCCTCTTAATCATGTGAGTGTGTATTTAAATAGAGACTAGAAATTAAGAAACCCCATCTGTTTATAAAACTGGCAGAAGCGTGTGGGATAGAATTTTCACCGACTTCTCTGCTATTATCACTTTCCTAATGATATTTCCTATATATATATATATGTATACGTATATTATATAATATATACATATATATATAATACATATATCCTCAAATTATAAACTAGAGATTCTTAATTTGGGGTCCATGTGCTTGGCTTTTAAAAAACATTGCAATAACTATATTTAAATATATTTGGTTTCTTTTGTAATCACATACATTTTATTTTGTGCATTTAAAAACATTATCTTGAGAAGGGATTCATAGGCTTCATCAGATGGCCAAAAGGGCTCATGACCCAAAAAAGGTTAAGAACACCATTATATAAACTCTTTCTTGCACAAAATTTAAAACAGATAGGGAATGCAAACAGGTTACAGCAAATTGAGATAACTGTCCTAGGCCTCATGGCCAAAAAATGCCTCATGGTCATATCTGGGCAGTCACTTATAATCTACCAGGGGTGGGGAACCTGTGGCCTTGAGGCCACATGTGGCCTTCTAGGCCCTTGGGTGCAGCCTTGTGTGTTCTCCCTAATAGCTATTCTCCTCAGTTTTGAATGATTACTTCAGGTGCATTTCCAACTTCTTGACTATTCTGTTAGTCTCCGTACTCTTGGTGAAATGTGGCTTGATGTGCTCTGGTTTTCTCTTGGGGCACAGCTTGGCCAGACCCTCCTTCCCCAAAGAGTATTTATTTGTTCATCAGATCACCAGGTGTTCTTAACCACTTTGATCATAAAACCATAGGATTTAGGGCTAGATGGATCACAGGTTCAAAGATTTAGGATTACATGGTACCTTAGACACCATCCCGTTGAACACTTGCTTTTTACTAATGAAGAAACAGAATCTTTCCTGGAGATGTCAAGTGACAAGCTTGAGGTTTCATAAGTAGTAAAAAGCAGAGGTAGATCTGGAAACCAAATCTTCATTTTTTCAAATGCTTTCCCCACTTTACCATTCCTCCTCCTTGAAATCTTCTTTCTTGCATGTCTTAGGGGGTGTCCTTGCTACTTCCCAACAGCTGGAGAGGTTAAATGTCTTTTCCTAGATCATTTAGATAGTAATTAGAAGAATTAGCCTTCAAACTTTATCCTCAGTCCAAATCTAATGTTCTATTACTCCTGTAAATGTCTTATCCCATACAGTCTTTCTTTCCTCCAACCTTCTTTTAAGGTAGCTACATTTTTGGCATACCTTCTCTTTGCTCTGAGGCCACTTAGCTGAGGACCTGGGTAGAGATGGTTCGTTTATTTGCATCAATATGCCCAGCACAGTGACTTGCATGTAAGTAGCTCTTGGATTAACTCTTGTGTTCTACATTTGCAACTCCAAAAATTTTCCATTCCCTCTTTCCCCTCTACTCCCCCAATAATGATCAACTAATAACTATACCTTCTACTTTACTGAGGAGATTGTGGCTTTACTATCAAGTAACCTCAATGTCCCTCAAATTTCAAAATTTCTTTGTATTCTCATCAGTCATTTTTGCACTGGCTTTCTAAAAGAGAGGAGTGTGGCAGCCATGTGCACCTGTCTTGTCTAGAAGGCTTCAACTTTATTACATTATTTTTTGGTGTAAAATTAAATGTTATGAATAAAGTACTTTCAATTGGCCTGTGAGAGAGGAGAAAAGAATCTTTCCAACATGTTTATTGTTTGTCCAGATTATTAAATCCGAACTACTGAAGTTTAGGCAAGTGGAGAGTTCAGTTAAGGTCAGTGAACCGCACAGTTCCAAGCTGGAAATGTGGGCTACTTTCTTTTTTAAAGTCAAGTTTGGACTGTACAATATCGTTAAACTGGTAGAACAAAATAGACTCCCAAAGGCAGCAAGTTACTTTAAAAATAAATGTTTTTCAGTTTCTGGCTGCTGATTTTTTTTTTATAAACAAGATGTCTGGAAAGGATCACAGGTTTATAGATTTGGATCTGGAAGGCATATTTTGTTATTCAGTCATGTTCACTCTTCATGACCTCATTTGAGGTTTTCTTGGGAAAGATACTGGAGTAGTTTGTCATTCCTTCTTCAGCTTATTTTACAGTTGAGGAAACTGAGGCAAACAGGGTTGAGTGAGTTGCCTAGGGTCACACATACTAAGTGTCTGAGGCCAGGTTTGAACCCATGAATTTGGATCTTTCTGATTCTAAGAGCGGTGCTCTATCCACTGTGGCATCTAGCTTCCTAGAAGGCACTTTAGAAGCCTTGAATTCTACTCCTTCATTTTCCAGATGAGGAAACTGAAGGCAGAAGAGATGAAGTTATCTGTCCCATGCCCCACTGGTTGCAAATGACAAGCAGAATTTGAACCCAGGTCTTGCAACTTCCATTCTAAGACTTGTTCTACTCCAGCAAGAGGGAAATTAGATGTGGGGTAATTTTTTTTTTTTGATTTGAAGAAAATAGTTGTCTTGTCATTTATGGAAATTAGTTAACATCTTTACTTTTATTTCAGCAACAGGTCCAAATTTCTGAGTAAGAAAAGTCTATCTGATTACCTGTGCCTTCATGGGAGGGCATTAAATTGTAACAATTCAACAAACAGTTATGAAGTGCTTCTGACCTGGCTTTTTGCTAATCACTGTGCATAGAGGTCATTTAAGCAGTAATAATGATGGTTTCAGTTCTCTTTAGTTTCATTCACTTGTTTCCTTAGGTCTATGGCTCAATAAAGCTGAGAAAGCAACTCTATCATGGTACTTAGAACTGGCTTTATATGACCCTGGGCCTGCATTTCTATGAGCACACGATTCAGAAGTCTCAAAGCCAAATACTAATCTCTTTGCCAGATCTGACCTCTGATAAAGCAGATGCATAGGTGAGAATTATGCTGCCATGCTGGTAATTCCTATGAATATATTTTTCTGTAGCATACATATTGCCAAAAGAAAAGAAAAAGAAAGAATATGAAATTCCACTCCTTTTTGAGCCAAAGTTAGCATGTGCTAAGTTTTCAATGACCTATATAATTTGTCAATGGTATTACATTCATTATCAGAAAAGGACTCATAACCAAGTCAGCAATTGTACTGAAATCATCTGAGAATAATCGCAGTAATAGCAATAGTGGTAGGAACAGCTGACAATTCTTTAGTGCTTTGAGATTTGCAAAGTGTTTTTTATATATATATGTTATTTCTGTGCATGACTTTTAGGAATGGGAAGAACCAGACCATTCATTCTTTCTGAAGCCAGATATTTTTGCCCCAAGCTGGCTCTACAACCAAAGTAAAGATTTTTAAAATTTTGTCATTTTTAGGCAGCATTTTTTATGAGCAGTATATTTCAGTGCAACGTCCTTTTTATGAGACTCTCAAATAATTATGAATTAGAGAAAATGTGATTATTATAAGAATTTTAAAATGTATTTCTTACCCTACTCTAGCCCTAAAATACTGTTTATAAAACTGAGAAAATAAGACTTTATGTTTCATCAATCTGTTGAAGATATATGTCAGCAAGAAAACATTCTCTGAACCATGAAGAAGAATGTCAAAATTCATAAGATTGCCTAATTAAGCATTTTCTCCAAACATGTTCCCTAACTCACTGAAGTGTTTATAAATTGTCTGTGGCCTACTAATAGAAGACCAAATTGGAATTAACCCTTTAATATGGATGACAGGAATATGTTTGCACCTCCTACCTGGGGACAAAATGAGAATGAATAGGAAGCGTTTGGAGATCCAATTAAGAAATACTAATCATATACTGCGGCTTTGGTGGTAACAATAAATAAACAAGCATAAAAGGATCTGAGTCTGGGTTTGAGCTGCAAATTCCATTCTGTTTCTTTCCATGTTGCTTACGAGAGTTAGCACTAAGCACTTATGATTGTGGTGGAGTTGAAATGGCTAAGTAGAAGTGAACATTTGGTGGAAGATACAGGTTTGAAATGGGTAAGAGAAAACACTTTGATGGAGATGCTAATAGGGGATGGTCACATACATGGTATATGGACCATACATAAAGAAAACAGGTCTAAAGATGCCAAGTAAAGGGAACAGAGGTGATGTTATCCCTGGGAAGCTGTGCTGGTCATCCATTGGCAGATTAAAGAAACAGATTGTACATCACAGTTTTTAAGGTAGAAAGGACCTTACAGATCTTTGAATCCAACCAGTACATTTGACATTTGGGAGAGAATGAAGAAGTATGTAAAAGACCTTGGATTTAAGTCAAGGTTTTCTGCCTTCAAATCTAATGGACTTTCACTTCTATCATGCTGCCTCCCTTGTGTTACCTAAAATAACAAAAACATCAACAAACCCATATTCTGTAAACTGTTTTATTGTACTTTGTCATCTACAATTGTCCCTTGACATTACTGGGGGTTTGTGGCTCAGGACCCCAGCAAGTGTGAAAGAGCCGAATAACTCTAGGCCCCAATCCAAATCTTTATTTTTAAGAATTCTGATCGCATTTTTTTTAATACACAAATCAAGTAAAACAACATGCCACAACCATAAAAAAGTTGCAGTTTCTATGTGAGTGGGATTAGTATCTCCCACAGTATGCAGAGTCTTCACAGCATAGGCAAAGCTGCAGCAACTGCTTTATGGGTTTCTTCCTCCTACAAAAAGCTCAGGATGCAAGGATCACTGTGGTAGAAAATCATGTGCCTGAGTCTGGCTGGTACAGAGACCAAGAGGAGTTCCCAAAGACAGTGTGCAGTTCTTTAGCACACTGAAATTTTGAACAAAATTTAACTTTGTAATAAATTTATATATGTATACTTGTGGTAGTAAATGATAAAATGGACTAATAATATACAGTATTTATGCATTTATGACTTACTAAATTTTTAAAAAGTTTTCTTTATATATGTGCATCTTCTGCAGTTTTCCATAGTATGCAGCAAATCTCCAAAAATTTCCATTCAGTTATTGATGGCCAACCCACGAATAACTAGAACCTTGAATGTGAAGCTCTTGAATGCAGAGGGATGACCGTAGTTGCTAACAAATCCTTTTCTGATAAATTGAATCTTTGTCCTACTGGACTAAGGGGGAGAAAGGTTAGCATCTCCTATAGTCTAGGTCAGGGGTGGGGAACCTGTGGCTTTGAGGCTACAAGTGCCCCCCCCCAGGTCCTCAAGTGTGGCCCTTTGCCTCAATCTAAACTTGTGAACTTTGGATTCAGTCAAAAGGTGGTATTTGAGGACTTAGAGGGCCACATATGGCCTCAAGGTCCCAGGTTCCCCACCCCTGACAAATTGGGAAATCCCAGGCACCCCAAAGCTAGGACAGACTAGAAATTACAAAGGAAGAGGGATGACCATCTCCAATAATTCTGAGTAGGGACCAACAAGAAAGTGAAGATCTGAGACTTTAACACTGCCCCACTACCTCCTTGGGTGTAATTCTTTGCAGAAGTGTGTATTAGTAAATGAGATGGATCTTAGTCCTCCTTATGAGAAGGGGAAGGGATAACATCTGGTTTATCTTATGCAGTGGATATATTCCTCCAAAGCTTTATCTAAACAAAAATTTTCATGTTGTATCAGGATTGACTACTTAAAAACAAACTTGATATAAATTCTTGTAAAGACTCTTTTGTAATTTGAGTAATGACTACACTAATATATTTGTCTTGCAAGTTCAGATATTTTTTGTTGCAACAATCTGGCTAGCAGCTGCTGTAGGGGTGAAAACCCAACAACAACCAGCTCACAGAATGCTGCAAGCCCAGATTCTTTTGATCTGCTTTACTAAGGAAAGCAATGTTAAGAGGTTAACAATATTACTTTAATCCAGCATACAAATATAATTCACTTAGTTCAGGGGGAAAAGCCAGCACCCTGAACTTCAGAGCAAATACAAACAAATTACAGACATCAACAGACAGACCAAATACAATTCATAGTTACCAACTTCTGAGTTCAACCGGGAGCTCAACAAGGGCTGGCCCAGAGTCACGCAATACTCCAGCTGTGGGTCAGAGCTCCGAAAAAGAGAAAGCCAACCTCTGGTTTTATATCTTTTTCAGGATCAAGGGCGAGTCACACATGCGACCCACCCACATGACCTAAAATCGCCACAAAAATGAGACTTAAACCCACATGATCTAAAAGCCTCTGATGTCACAAACGTGTCACTCAAACCCATGTAAACTAGGCTTTCCCTAGGCAAGGAGGTCATTAAGGACTCCTAATTTAATCAAGGAAATGAAGGCCAAACTCTTCAAGGGCACTTCGTTGAATTAAATGCTTAAGAGCCCATTTTGTTGCCAATACACACAATATGTTAGATTTTCTCAAAGTAGAGGTGTATCTATAATTTTATTTTTAATGCATCCATTGGATTGAGCTAGAGTAAGAAAGTAGCAGTACACTTGTACTTCTGCTATAGTGACTAATAAAGAAAAAAACTCACTAATTTCTTTGGATTTAATTATCTTCTTGGAAAATCAGCATGCTGAAGAAAAACCTTCATATGTTTAAAATAGGAATAGAAATAGCCCCTCAAAAAGCCGTGGTTTTCAGTGCCAGGAATGCATTGAGAGAATACTAAGGCTAAAAAAAATCTCATGAAAGGACAGAGGCAGTTATCAGTTACAGATTAATAAGCACTCAAATTATTATATTTCCATGAAGGAGACTAAAAAAACACCATCAGTCATGTGCTGACTGTTGGCTGAGCTGCACAAATAACTCAGCCTTAAAACTCCTTTGTGTGGTTTTCTTTCTTTCACCAAAAGCTCTACTATTGAGTACAGTGGAGAGAGAGCAACGCTCTGCCTCAAATCATTTTTTAATTTGAAAAGCCACCCCCCTTTTTTAAGACCATAATTGGCCTTCTAACATTCTCTTTTAGGAGCCCTTGCTTCCCACTAAGCTTAGCTCTTTGGCTTGTTATGGTGTCTAATTATTGTATATACATTACATTTCCTAGAGTAAATAAATATGTGCAATCACATAATTAAATTAGAATCTGTAATTATGATGTGTGATTATGACATAAAATGATATACTAATCTTTGTCAAATGAAATGTCCTGAGCATACACATCCTATTTAACAGCTCAATATAACTGTTCTAATTTGTTCCTGCTTAAAAACAAACTAAAATGATTCCTGTGCCTTGGCCTTCAAAAATAAACTTTTAGAAGCTCAGATTAGAGTGGTTCCATGCATTCTCATTAGTCTTCATTACAGTGCTGAGTTTTGTTAAGTGCTTGGCTTAGGTTCGTTTATGGAGAAAAAGCTTCTGGGTCTTGTCTCACTCAAAAGAGTCTCCTAAGTGACTAGACACACTGACAGATGAGGCAGGCTGCCAGGGAACTTGCTGAACATTCTTTTCTTTGATGGTTATTGAACTTAAAAAATACGTTGCTCACATTATGAAGCTGTTCAGTGAAGACATGGTACACAATGGAGTGAATATATTGTAAGAGGGCAGGCATGTATTTGGGGCGTGGGGGAGATACGATGGACAGAAGAACTCCTAAGTATATAACCTATTACTATTTGACCCCTGGTAAAGCTTTCTAAAATATTGTTGCCTTAGCGTTTTTGGACTGCTGTGTTGAATCTTCAAATGCCAAGTTATAGCTCCAAGGAGATTTCTATGGCTTTATTTAAAATGGAAATGCCAACAGTTTTAATTATGGTGCTGCTACATAGGTCAAAGCATGTTAACGTAATTTCATGGAAAATATCAATCTACTCCATGAATATATTTAGCACTTTCAATATTTTCATTTGCATTTACAAAAAAATCCTCTATTTAAATGTTCCATGAAAGCTAAATAACAGGGTAATTTTTAAAAACTTTTTTCCTCTTTCTTTATTTTTGCTACATTTTAAGTTCTGAACTACCTTCCTCCCTCCCTTCCCACCTTGCACTAGAGAAGGCCATCATCTGATGCAGATTTATAAATACGTGTAAAGCCATTCTCTGGAGGTGGATAGAATCTTCCTTCATGGGTCCTATATAGTTGATTTGAGTATTTTTAGTACTCAGATGAACTTGATGGTTCACAATTATTCTTTGAACAATATTGCTGTTACAGTATACAACATGGTCTTGGTTCTGCTCACTTCACCTTTCAGTATTTCATGCAAGTCTTTCCATGTTTTTTTTTACCTCTAAAATCAACTAGGTCATCATTTCTTATAGCACAATAGTATTCCATTACATTCATATACCACAACTTGTTTGGCCATTCCCCAATTGATGGGCATCCCCCTGAAATTCCAGTTCTCTGCCACTACAAAGAGAGCTGCCATAGATATTTTACATAGGTTCTTTTCCTTTTTTCCCTTGATCACCTTGAGAAACAGATCTACTGGTGGTATTGCTAAGTCAAAGGGTATACACAATTTTATAACTCTTTGGGCTTAATAAATAACAGTTTGAACTTACAAAATAGACACTCTCTCAAAGCATCTGAGTTTGAATTTATTTATGACAAAGAGGGCACGGGAAACATGTTATATGATTAGAACACATGAAAATATGTTACATGATTATAACATATGTCAATCGCTGGAGTTTGTAACTCCCTACTAGGGAACGCCTGTAGAAAGATTTTTATTTGTTTGTTTGTTTTTACCATCTTTCCCACCAAGATATTAAAACATAACGAGGTTGAATTAATTCTTGACTTATACTCACTAAAAGGAAGTTTGCAAGAGAGTTGAGCATCTAAAGCTTTGTTTGCGGCAGATATTTCAGTCAAAAACACCTTTTTGGTATCCATCCATGGGTCAATAAGAAAAAAAAGTTAGATTTTTTTCATGTGTAACTAGCTGAATAGTTTTATGGGTATACCCTTCCTCAGGCTGAAGTAAACTTTAGGTACTAGCTCCAAATCATCTAGATGAGTGGTGGAGCTCTGAGATCCTGGGGCTAACACCTGGCATGGCAGTTAGGGCAGTAGATAAAGTGCTAGACCTCTCAAGTCAAGAAGACCTGGGTTTAAGTGAAGCCACAGACACTCAGTAGCTACTTAACCCTGGGCAAGTCATTGTCTGCCTCATTTTTCTCATCTGCAAAATGGAGATATTAATGGCACCTACCTCTTAGGGTTGGGGTGAGTATCAAATGAAATAATAATTGTAAAGCACTTTGTAAACCTTGAAGTGCTATATAAACCCTAGCTTTTATTATTAGCTAGTCAGTATCAAAAACAATTTATTTGTGATTTACAATTCAGGAAGTGCATTTACATGTTATCTTGTTTTCTTCATCTGAACTTCATATTTGAACTATGTACTGGAAGCAGTACTGGGAGAGATAACATCCCAGAGTATAAAACATAGAAAAAAATCTTTTGAAGGAAATGAGAATGTTTAGCCTGGAGAAGACAAGCCTTGGAAGGGAATTAGTATAAAAGTTTAGACGTATATTAACTGTCTTCAAGTATTTGAAGAAAGGAAAAAGGACGAGATCACTTTTGCTTAGTGCCAGAGGGCAGAAGTGGAAAGAAGGGGTAGGCAAATTTAGGGTCTATATGCAAAACCCCCCAACAATACTTCTTGAAAACTTAGCTATACACAATAAGAATGGACATATTGTTTTAAGCATCCTTTACTTTCCTAGATGTTTACTAACCAGCCTTTTGATAATACTAGTGTTTTGCCAGGAATTGAATCCATAAGTACTGCCTACTAGCATTGATATAATGGATTTTTCTTAAACACTTGGAAAAAAAAAGTATTATTATTGGAAGCAGATGGAATTCAGAGATTAAATTCATATACATCCTCCCGAGGCTTGAATGGCATTTCAAAATGTGTCACTGTTTTTGCTGTAGAATAGAATGTAAACACCCCCATCAATAGGAATGGAGAGCTCTATTTAATGGGTAGCAATATTTTAGAAAATGAAATCTTGTTTTTGCCCTCTGGTTTGTTCGGTATAGATAAGATGCCTGGATGTCAGTTTGTTAGCATCAACACAATCAATAATTTCATCCAGTTCCATATACATTAATAATGCACCTCATAGGAATAGGCAGATTAGAGCCCAGGCTGGGTTCTGCCCTAGTCAGGACATATCTGGAATACTGTATTCAATTTTGGGCATTCTGTTTTAGGTAGGACATTGATAAGCTGTAATCAGAGATAGGGAGGGACCTTGAAATGATGCTATGCACAATTCGGTTGAAGGGCCCGGGAATATTTCGCATTGAAGAAGAGAAGATTTAGAGGGTATATGATGACTGGCTTCAAGAATTTCTGGGGCTCTCACAAGGAAAAGGACCCAGTCTTATTCTGCTTAGTTCCAGAAGGCAAAAGTAGGAAAAAAATGTCCAGAGGTTGCAAAAGTTTGATCTAAGGAGAAATTTCCTAAGAATTAGATCTGTCCAAAAGTGAAATGGCCTGTTCAGGAGGTGGTGAGTTTCCCCTCACTAGAGGCCTTCATGTAGATATTGGATAACTTTGTTGAGTAGAAGGTATTTTTTTTGACAGTTGCATGTTGGACTAGGTCTCCCCTGAGGAACCATCAATCTGTGAAGTTCTGTCAGATTTGCTGGCTTTTATTTTGCAGACTCCATTATCTTCTATTTTTTTTAATTGTGACATCATTTTCCTTTCTCCAGTCCTCTCTCATTCTCCATAGTCTTCCAAAATCACTGAAATGGCTCAGCAATGCTCAATCCACTCTCTAGGTCTCTTTTCTTCCTTGACACCCTGGAGAAACTTTTACCCTGAAGTTTCATTCTCCTTATTGGTGACTCCCTGTCTTAATAGTAATTTGAGGCATCTAGGTGGTGCCTTGGATAGAGCTCTGGACCTGGAGTCAGGAAGACCTGAATTCAATTGGCCTCAGAATATTACTAGCTATGTGACCTTGGGCAAATCACTTAGCCTCCATTTGCCTCAATTTACTCAACTGTAAAATGAGGAAAAATAATAGCACCTACCTTTCATATGGGGATCTGTTTGGTCCAGAGGACCAAATGAGATAATATCTATAAAGTGCTTAGTGTCGTGTCTGGCACATAATTGGTGCTATATGAATGCTTGCTATCACTATTTTTTCAGGAAGGACATATAGCCTAGTTTCCCTCCTCACTTTTTGTTTCATCTCCACATTATGTGCCGTTTTCTCCATTGGAATATAGACTACACCTTGAGGGCAGAGAATATCTTGCATGCTTATATTTGTACTCCAGGCACTTAGCACAATGTCTGGAAGCAAAGTAAGGACTTAGTAAATGCTATTTTGTATTTATCTTCTATGTGTCTATCTCCTTCCTTGTTCCCCTTCTTCCTTCCTTCCTTCCTTCCTTCCTTCCTTCCTTCCTTCCTTCCTTCCTTCCTTCCTTCCTTCCTTCCTTCCTTCCTTCCTTCCTTCCTTCCTTCTGTCTATTTGTATTATGTCTGGCAGTACTTTAAGAATCTGTGGCTGGTGACTTAAATTTATCAAGGCCAGGTAGGAGATTTCTTACTGTTTATCTCTCTGCTTATCTTGGAAACATTTAATTCTATCCTTTGCAATCTAAGCATTATTGTCCTTTGAAGTGAAAATAGAAATAAAACAAGAATTTAGTCATTCTCCCTTTTCTTTGTTGTCCATTATCATGGTCTGTCTCATCTACCTCAAGAAGGGTTTAACCCCTTTTGTGATTCTTCTCTTCCAATAACAGAGCAAAAAGAAATCCTCTTTGTTTTTTTTTTCTTCTTAGTTTGAACTTCAGTGTTCTTGACTGTTTTTACAGGACTGGAATGTTTTTTTCTGGTAAGTGTTCTTGCTTTCATTTTTGTACAAGTCTTTTAAAAATCCATTTGTCATTGAGTTTTCCATAAATACACATCAGTCTCTTTAGACAACTCATAGGACCATAAAGATAGAGTTGGAATTGACTTTAAAAGGTTAACAAGCCCAACACTTTGTTTACAGATAAAGAAATTGAGGTACAGAGGTACAGTTAAGTGACTTGTACACGTAATATAAATAAGCATTAAATGATAGAGCGGGAATTCAAACCCAGGTGTCCAGATCACCTGACTCTAAACTCAGCATTTTTCCACTATACTACTTTTTTCATCCTGGTCAAAATTGTTTCTCTTCTCTTTGGAATTTTACTACCCAGAAATTCTCATCACTCCTGATCTAACTTTCTTTGTACATCTAGTAAGATCCCACTTACTCTTTTCCGGAACCCTTTGAATTTTGTTTTCCCTTAATCTGGGGGTGGGGGAGGCACGTCAGACTTTGGCTGGCTTTTTTCCCCTCTCCCACAAAGTCTAAAATGGAGCTTACACTAAGCTCCCTACCCTCCCCCAACTAAAGTGACTGTCCTTTCATTTGGCAGCCAGTTTCCCTCTGGGTGAGAATCAGGTTGAGAATAGTAATTCACCTCTTTGCTTTTCCCACCTTGTAAAAGATGAAACTGTCATTAAGACCAGCAAATTTTTTGCTTATCTGTTTAATGAAGAAGATAGATAGACGAGAAGAGAGAGATAGATGGGCAGACTGATTAGAGAGAGCCAGAGCCAGATGGAGACAGAGGAAGAGACAGATAGAGCTATAGCAGATACCCAGATAATTGAAGTCCTGGATCACTAAAGCACCACGCTTCAGTATCAGACTGTGACCTATTTCCAAACTTCTTTATGTATTTCCTCCTCCTTTCAAGGGGTTGTGTAGTATACTCCCATACCAATAATGCTTCTGTTTTTAATCTCCATTGATTTTTGCATAAAAGTTCTCTCTTCTCTCTGCTTCCCTGCTTTGATTGTGAATTTCATCATATAGGTAAACCATTCTCGATAGAAAATGTTACCCTCCCTACATTCATCAAATCTGTTGTTTTTCAATAAAGTGTACCATTCTACAGCCATATCCCAGTCATGTGTCCAATTCCAGAAAATTTCAGTGATAGCTATAGAGTCAAATTTTCCCTCTTGAATACATTTCACCTTGGAATCCACAACCGAGGACATAAGCGTTATTGACAATTTAATTCTGAGATTTTGTTCTCTATGAATTAATATTCTTTTCTATTGCTATGATTTCCTCCCCTACATTATAGCTATTTTCTATGGTATCTAGCAGGAAGTCTCTCTCGCCCTCACCCTGGGCTTTTCTATTTAAAGCTTGTATGATTATATTTTCAAGACTTTAAGCAAATACATGCATTTTAATCACTCCTTATTAGGTACATACCCAAACCCTGTACAAGAAGGGCTTGCTTTTTTTTTTTTAATTCGAAGTCATGGCCTATAAATCCTCTTAGAGATTATCTTCTTAACCAAAGTTGTCGTCTGACAAAGCGTTTGCCTTCCAACAGTAGCAGTGATAGAAACATTACATGTGCCTCTAAGAACTTTAGTTTCTTGTCTAAGACTTTATAATCTTTACCAATAATTTCTAGGGCCCTTCTGACTTTATCTTTTGCCCCTACATGAATGGTCAGAAATAGCCATCATGGATCTCCACGTGCGTCGTTCCCCAAGCGCGCTATGGCTCCTTGCGGGAGGAAGTGCAAGGCGGACGCGGCGGCAGACGGGGAAGCCGAGAAGCCGGAGAAACTGGCTCAGACCGGCGATGCGGGCGTGGGAGAGGCCCACATGGTCATTGAGCACTGCCGGAGCTGACGCGTGTAGGCGCGCCACGCGGAGGCGGTAAGCCAGGCCCTGCGCCTCGCCCGCACAGTGCTGCTGAACCCAGCCAAGCCCCGCCGGAGCAGTTTCGAAGCGACGCTGCAGCGCCCCGACGGCAGCCGAGTGGAGCTCTGGAGTGGCATTAAGAAGGGGCCCCCACGAAAACTAAAGTTCCCCGAGCCGGGGCAGGTGGTGGAGGAGCTTAAGAACCGGTGGGCCTAAGTGAAACCCCCAAGCGAGCAGGACATCCCATGATGAGCCGTCTGTCCCTAGTGAGTTTGGAGCATCCATGATGGAACGTGACCAAATCTTCAGTCCCGTCCTTGAAGCTATGGTTCCTTCCTCTGGGAAGGGCAGTGGGTGCATGGTGAGCCTGGTGATGTCAAATTGTTAATAAAAGCTTTTGATACCAAAAAAAAAAAAAAAAAAAAAAAAAAAAAAAAAGAAACAGCCATCATGTTTGGCAAGTTTTGGGAAATTTTATCATATCCTGGACCTGTGCCCCAGGAAGATAGAAGACCTTATGTTGTTGTTTTGTTTGTCCTTTGTTCTCTAAAAGGATTGTGGCATCAGGTTAACAAACAGGTGTCTTAGCACCCCAACCATCCCAGATTTATTTGCATGGCAGAGGAATTATTGGGCATTGCTAGTGCCTAGTATAGTTTCTGAGAGCAGAAAAGATTCTATCTCTAAGACTGTGGATCAGCTATATTTACAAGTAACTGTAAAAACAAGACTCATCTAGCTTCCATGTTACATGGATGAAGAATGACCTTTCATTTGTGGTGCTGGAGCTGAAGCTAAATATTTTGGCTATCTTAAAAACTATTGAATCACCATTGCCATTTGCCCTTAAAAAAGGTTTGGCTGGTTTCTGTAGTCCCTGCCTGAATTCCTAGCACTGTTGGAAGTATCAGAGAACTATCCTGGGGGTCACTTTTTCTCCTCTCCTATGCATCTCATTTCATAGTCCATTATTATCTAATGCAAGTTTCACATCTCTTAAGGAACAGTTGTGATGAGATCGAGTCACATTCAGAAAAATAGAAATAAGATTCTCCTTATAAATATAGGTAAGGTTTTGTGGTTGTTTATTTCTGTCACAAAAACTATTTGGTAAAAAGGCAAAATAGTGAAAGTACTTCAACAATGTGGTGGTCTGAACTTCTATCCCACTCATTACTGTGCACTCAGACATAGCAAAACTGCTTCTAATGGACAGTTTCTATCATCTGTTGCATTAAGCTATGGAGGAAACAATTCTTCACTAGTTATAGGCCTACTACATGTCTGCAGGCACTGGAGTGATTAGGGAGAGAGTAGAGCGACCACAATGAACAGGGAGAAACAGGATTCTTTCAAGGCTTTTGAATAGAGATCAGTGATGACACAGTTCAATTACAGCATTAGTTACTAATGTCAGAAAGGGGTTAAAAATGGAACATAATGACTCTTCGGCAGATAAATTTGGAGCAATTAGAGGTCTGAAACGTCTCTTTTTGTAACTAAAAAAAAATAATTGCTCTTAAACTGCCTGGGCTGCCAAGTTTTCTTCTTTTCTTTCTTTTGTGTGTTGGGAGCTGCTAGTCAATGCCCTTGCTCTTCTACAGAACATATTGATGGAGGTTCTAAATCCCAAATCTCAAATGAAACCTGACTGGTTTTTTCAGTTAGTCAGAATTATAAGCACTTTTAAAGATTAACAAGGAAATACAATAAGAAAACCTAGGATGGAAAATAAAAAGGTAAATTGTTTATAGCTAAGCACAATTTAATTTGCTGTACTTCCTTTAGACCCATTAATAAATGAAAAAATGTCTAAATTTGAGCCATAAACAGCATTCTATAATACCTGAATGTAGGAAAATGTTAGTTTATGTCAGTTTTCCTTATGGATACATTAAAAACAAAACAAATTAACTTTGTAGAATGGTGAGCTCAAAGCTCTTTTATGTTTTGACCATCTACATATACACACACACATAAAAGGTTAGATATGTGGTTAGGCAGGTAGGAGAGACAATGGCATTGTCCCAGGTTTAACTTTGTCTCTGCTTTTCCCCAGCTTGCTATTCATGATATAGCAAAAGGGATTTGGAATTGAAAAAACCCAAATTCAAGAGTTCTTTGGTAGTTGTTGGGTGAGTGCTCCTAGAATTAGAAGTGGCCATCAAGACAGTTCTCTGATACTCCCAATTGTGCTAGGAGTTTAGGCAAAGCCTACAGAATACCAGCCAAAGCTTTGATAAGGGAAAATGGCAATGGTGATTCAAATAGGTCTATCCTAGCATTCAGAGGCTATAACTGGCAGTTATATGGAATGATCACTGTAAGTTAGAAATAGGTTATCAATGGAAGGAACAAGCCCAGTTGACAAAGAAGTTCAGTCCAAAGAAAAGATTAAGCCTCAGGAAATTAGCAAGCTGATAGGACTGGAGTGGTTTGCCATTTTTTTCTCCAGCTCATTTTACAGGTGAGGAAACTGACTTGCCCAGGATCACACAGCTAGTATGTGTCTGAGGCTAGATTTGAACATACCAAGGTGAGCCTTTCTGACTCCAGGCTCTGTACTCTATCCACTGTGGGGTGGGGCCAGAGAGTGTTCAGGGACGACTAGCACCTCCTTTGGTGTCTGCCTATCACCCAGCTCTCACTTGTGGCTCCAAGAAGCTGCAGCTTTCTCAGTGGCCACACGCCAGTAAAACCATCTTGGCAGATGGGCTAAAGCAGGTTGAGGGTAACTGGCAGGTCTCAAACCTGCCTGTGACTTAGGGGGATACCTGCTTTAAGCATATGAAGACTTCCCCTGGTAGACTGGGTAGATGAGAACAATTTGTTCCAATGGCCATGAAAGTGGCTGAAGCAGGTGCTGTGGAGAGCTTAGAGTCTGGTCAGACATTGAAGACCCCAAAGTCATCCACTGCATCCCCGGGCCATCACAAGTTATCTTGATTTTTGTCTTGCCACTGGACTTTGATGACTCAGGAAGAAAGAGTGAGGCTGTTAACCTTGTATAACTCTGGCTCATTTAAATCCAGTTCATGTGCAAGTCAAGGCATCATCCTTATGACATCATTGGTCCTCTTCAAAAATGAAGAATACATGAACAGCAGCAGGTGGGACTCTGGTGTATTAATAAGCTTGGTGCCTAGGGAGTAAATTATCTACCTGGGTTACACATGCGTACTAGCCAAGACTGTAAGGAAATAGACTAGATACTTCATAAAAGGGGGGAAAGTGGAAATATGTTTTCTTTTTGTTTTCATTTCTGAGGAGAGCTATTGCTAACTCTATGGCTGAGGCAAAGTTGGTTGTTTTTCTCTAAAAGAGCCATAAAAATACCTTATACTTTTGAACTAAAAGAATATAACAGCCCACTCTTCTCATGAGGAAGAAAGAGCACTACAGTAAAAGACATTGACTGAAGGTAAATGCTGGAAGCAGAGAAAAGTTTCACACTCATGTGTCCAGTGGGGACATTCTAAATGCCTGGTTGTATTTGGAAGAGGTCATATGTCCAATGAGGTAGCATCCAGTGGAACAACGTCCAACAAATGAGTGTCCATAGTAGCAAAATCCATCAGATCAGGGAATAAGCATCTGTTGGAGATTTCACATTCAATGGAATAGTACCTGGCAGAGTAGTATTCAGCGGAACAATATCTAGCATATGCCTGTTGGGAGCAGCATGATGACATCCTAGGTGAGATGGTATGTTTGCCTGCAGCATCAAAGAAATAATTTGCCCTTACAAGTTTGTGCCTGGGCACATATTTTCCCTTGTGTGCCCCTCAGTGTATATGCACTATTCATACCCACTTTTCCTTATTATGGTATATGTGTTTGTGCAATAGTATATCCCAGGTTTAAGGAGGGAATACATTATCGTAACTGTTCTTACTCTGCCATTTCAATAGATGCCTTTGCTTTACATTTATTGTGTTCTTTGGCTAACTATTACGGGTAAACATGTTAGTGAGGATTCATGATCTATGGATTTAATGAATGTGAACCAACAGAATACCTCAAACCCTGACAAACTTCTCTGTGGCAATTACAGAATCACAAAATTCGAGAGCTGAGGGACCTCAGTGGCCAAAAAATAAGTCACCACTATAACAAACCAGAAAAGTAGTCATCCAGAATGAAGAACTTCCAAGGAGGGTTAACCCACTGCCTTTCAAGGCAGATCATTCTTTTTTCTTAGATCTAATTGTTAGGAATTTATCAAGCCTATTGTTTCTGGAACTAAAGAAAAGAAATCTAATTCCTTCTTTCCATGACA
Source organism: Phalanger gymnotis (assembly GCA_028646595.1). NCBI lineage: Eukaryota > Metazoa > Chordata > Mammalia > Diprotodontia > Phalangeridae > Phalanger > Phalanger gymnotis. The sequence goes on along the minus strand of CM053622.1, from coordinate 212,491,038 downwards.
ACCCTTCAAATACTTGAAGACTGCTGTCATGTGCTCCTTGAGTCTTTTCTTCTTTATTCTTTGTATCCCCAGTTTCTCCAAATGGTTCTAATATGAAATATGATATAGACTCAAGGCCTTTCACTATCCAGGTTGCTCTACTCTGGACGTTCTACAGTTTATCAATATCCTTTTAAAACCATGTCCTCCAAAACTAAATACAACACAGGTGCTAATTTGTGGAAATAACAAAGTATTCCAATTCATGCTGTATATTTCCATTAGGCAGAAATCAACTGCCATGTTTTACATGATTATAACTTTGAATGGCATGAATTTGAATACATGTGGCCACTTCAGGGGATTCATTATACACAGATGAAGTCTGTTTAGGGCAGAGTATAGCTGGATTGTTACCTCCATAATGTTCTCTTAATTCAGTCCAAGATCACAATAGCGTTTTTTTTTTTTGCCTGTCATATTCCATATTAAGCTTTCGGTCCACTGAAACGCCCAGATCTTTTTCTGTCTAACCATGTGTTTCTCATCTTATGTTTGTAAAGGATTGTTTATACTCAAATGTAAGACTTTACATTTATCCTCATTGAATTTGATTTGATTTGATTCAGCGCAATGTTCTAGGCCTGTCAAGATGCTTTTGGATCCTATCTTGTCGTGCAATGTGGTAGCTATCTCTGTCTTTATTCAAGTCATTAATAAAAAATTTAAACAGCACAGGACAAAGTCCAGATCACAAAGGTACTACATGGGCGACCTCTTGCCACATTGTCATTGAAGCATTAATGAATCCAACCAGTTTTACTTAACTAAATTTGTGTCTAACCTATATTTTCTCTTGATTATCAGTTACCATTCTGCCTACCCCAAACTAAAGTCTAACCCCTTCTTTGATTGTCTTTTTTCAGTCTTTAGCTTTCCTCAACAGCTTTAGCTCATTCTGAGCCTTAGTATTCCTGATATAATCTTTACATAATTGGGCCATGCTCTTATATTCATCCTCTGTTATCTGGCTTTGCTTGCATATTCTGTACATTTTTAAAAAATTCTGAGTTGCATCCCTGAGCATGCACATAGGTCTGTTCAGACAAATCTCATTTTTCATTCTCATTGGAATTGTGTTTCTTTGTGTCTTCAGAATTACATTCTTAAATGTCTCTCCTTTTTGCCTTTAGAATTTTATTCAGTGACACCATACCTAGCTTTCCTCATAACCCTTTGAAATCTGCTTTCCTAAATCTAAGGTACATGTCAGTTTATGACAGGACTTTTTTCTCTCTCTATCACAAACTATATGATATGTATGTATATATATATATATGTACATGTATACATATATATCAATCTATTTTCCCTATCAGTGAGAATAAGAACTAGAATAGCTAGAATAGAATTTCTCATTCTTGGTGATGAAATGATGAAATTATCACAAATTTTATGGTTCCATTGGGGGGAAATATGGTTCCACCATTATTTATGGTTCTGTATTGGGGGAAAGAGAGAGACAGAGAGAGAGAGAGAGAAAAGAAGGAAGGAAAGAAAGAAAGAAAGAAAAAGAAAGAAGGAGATAGAGTTCCAGCAGATATCTGAATAATTGAAATCCCCCATAATTATATCATGCCTCTGTGTCAGATTTCTGGTTAGTTTACCAAATTCCTCCTCTATTTTCTCTTTATGTCCTGGTGGTCTGTAGTATACTCAAATGACAAAATCATTTCTTTTTTCCCTCTAATCTCTGTCATGTTTTCCCTGGTCCTTAGGTTTCTTCACATGAGTATAGCTTCTTAGCACACAGTATTAACTTGACCCTCTCTTTTTACCTGGCCTGTTTCTTTTGAACAAAAGGCACCCATTTAGAGCCTTGATTTAGAAAGAAGTTTCATCCTACCAAACCTACCCTGTCTTGTTGCCACCTGTGAGGTCAAATTTCCATTCTTGAATAATTATTATTTTTATTATTATAGCTAACATTTATATAGAGCTTACATGACCCTCACAACAATCCTGGGAGGTAGGTGCTATTATTATCTCCACTTTGTAGCTAGGAAAACTGGGGCAAACAGAGGTTAAGGGATTTTCCCAGAGTCACACAGCTGAGGTCATATTTAAACTCAGGTCTTCCAGCCTCCACTCTTTGTACTGCCCCATCTAGCTGCCTCTGGGAATTAGATCCTCTCCTTACTTTTTTCTAAAAATTGCCTAAACTTTGGACATTTGTTCATAGATTCTTGATATTTGAGTTTTACTGCTGGCCCTTTTCTTGGATTTTGCATCCTGTGAACTTTTGTGTGTCTCACCTTCTCTCTTACTTTTTCATTGTTACCATCTATGATATCTAATCTGAGAGGTATGGACATAGAGCCTTTTTTCCTGCCCTTATTCTAAGTAGTTTAAAGCCCTTTTGACTAGATATGCAAAGCACCTGGCAAATACAGCCTTACCAGCCTCTATTGTCCATTCCATCCCTGGCCTGGAATCTCTCATCTCTATATTTTAACCCATAGAAATCCAGGTCCCATTCTCAATCACCACCATATTGGCCAGCTGTTCATATCTTAAATTATTATTTTTTCTTCTGTATCATTTGCTGTCAGTGGGCAATGGTAAGGAAAACATGACCTGTGCCCCTATAGTCTTCAGTTTTTTGCCCAATACTTCACAACCATTGGAAATCCTTTTTAGGTTCTTCTGACAGTTTACTTTTATGTGAATGTTAGATTATGTGAATGACTATACATGGGTAGTCATCACCCATTTAGATATGTTTGGGGAAGTTCTTTGCTATATGTTGGATACCTGCCTCAGGAAGACACTAGATTTGTCCATTGCTATCATCTTGACAAATAGCTTCCTTAATCCCCCTGAGCAGGAAATCACTAACAACCAAATCTATTCTCTTCTGCAGCTGACCCTTACTGGGTAGATTCTCACCCGAAGTCTTCCGTGACTCTACCATTTCATTCTCTGAGAACAAAGAATGTTTATTCAACGATGATTTTGAGACAAAGTGTTTTGTCTTCCCCTGAGCATGAGGTTCTCTCCTCAGCAGGAAGAATCTCAGTCTGTTTTGAAGGTATCCACTCGAAGGTTTGAGTTGTCTCCAGGTTCTCTACAGAACTGATTTTTCATTGTTAATTTGGTGGCTAAGCCTGTATGTCTCTCCTACATCATCAAGCTACTCTTTTGGTGCCTCATTTACTGCTGCGAATGCTACAATGAAGCCTAAGCAGTCTGGTGAAATTCAAAGCCACATTCCCATCATTATCTTTCTGGTGTTTTCTCTGTCACAATAGCTGGACTGACATATTTATTGCTTCGATTCAACTCAGAAGTAAACTTGGGGAGAAAATTTCAGCGAAATCTATGCAGCCTTTGTACTTGTGGGACTGGACCAAGTGAATCTTTTGTTAGTAGAAAAAATAGTGGAACTTTGTAGTAATCAGTCATCAACAAGAAAGAAAAAGACAGTACCTATGTGGAAAAGAAAATCATTTCAATCCCTCTCCTCCCATGGTTCTGTGTCTCTCCCCAACTCCCATCTCTTGCTCTCCTCCTGTTTCTTCCAGTGCCTATTGTTTTATGCATATTTCTGCTCTCTAGCTTCAGGACTGGAAACTATAACAAAGGAAATGGGGGGAAAACAATGAAAATTTAGTTATAGTGTGCCCTGAGTACTTATAGATGCTGCAAGGGATGTGACATGACATGAATTTGCCTTAACAGATGGAAGGTTCTCCTGGAAATGCCTTAAATTGTGATCGTGAACAAATCACTTAAGGTCTCAGTTTCCTCATCTGTAAAAAAAAAGGACAAGTCCTTTCGGACTCAGTTTCCTCATTTGCAAAATGGAGATAATAGCACCTACCTTATAAGGTTGTTGTGAAAATCAAGTGAGGTGACATGTAAGATACTTTGTAAACCTTAAAGATCTAAATAAATGCCAGTTATAATTAATACTTTTATTTGTTATTGTTGAATTATCTTTCTTTGTTGGTGGCAAAATCCAAGATATGCTAGAGATGATAAAACTTATAGAAAAGCACAGCATACAATTAACTTGAACATTTTCATATTCATAAATCTTGAATCTCTAGGCTGTCCATTCCAAGATCCCGATTTTATGACACTTACTTCTTAAGAGAGATAATTTCACCTATTTAAAAATAGTCTGCACGTACATTTTGGCCTGAGAAGCTCTGGGTTACATAATTGGAATAGCACTAGATTTGTAGTTAGAAAATATGGCTTGTGAATCTGGCTTTACTACTTCGAACCATGTGACTTAGAGCAAATCGTTTTAATCTATCTAGGTCTCAGTTTCCTGTCCTGCAAAATGAGAGAGTTAGATAAATTTCTAAGGCTTCCCCTAGCACTAAATCCTAGGATCCTATAGATGTAGCCCCGAGGCTGAATATAGACAGAATCCCCTCAAAGAAGAGTAAGGAATCTGCTTGTATGATAACATTTTGGCCTGATGAATTTCAGAATGAGACATTCTATACTGACACATTCTGGGACAGGAAGGGCTATTGTCAGACATTATAGTTTTAAAGAATAATATTCTCTAAAAGCTTCTTCCCCTCCCCCCCTCTTTTTTACATTCAAAAGAAACCACAAAATGGTTTTGCCTGGCCTCTTTAATGCTATGTGCATAGTTGATAATTCAAAGGCATAAGCACCAGGTAATGCAAAAATTAAGGTTCTGGTCGTTTATCAGGAGAGAGTTTAATCTTTAACCGGAGGCTTTTAAACTACTTTATGGTGAAACCAAATCTGATTTATGCACCTAATTTTAGTTTGAGCTCCGAGTTTATACATAAAATGGTCCTCAGATTGTTCCTACCTTTATTCCATAGCCCAACCTTTTTCTCCATTGTAGGGGCTCTAGAGAGTTATGATCAATGTAGATTTATCTAATTAGAATCTTGGCTTGAGCCAAGGACCACTGCGAAAACTTAATTCTTCTCCCTGGTCTGGTTTATTTCAATAAACCCCTAGTCATGGAAACATGGTGTAATGTTGTCAATTTTAAAAGCATTTTTAAACTGTGTACAGCATTTATATGTGACCTCCAAAGTAAAAAGAATGCTATAAAATATAATATAACTACCACTTGGGTTACAGGCCCTCAGCTTCTTCCAGATTCAGACAGCCCACCTTGCGGTAAATACTATAGGTAAATACAAGACTTCCTCCATATAGTTCAGATGCCTAGATTTAGCCACTAGCACTGAGATCTGCTAGAATTGGCAAACATTCATCATAGTTTCATAATTAGGCCTAAAGGCTTCCATCAGTTTTCATACTTCTGACCACTCAGAAAGTGTGTTGGAGAACTCTGAGAATTAGGGCCAGCTCCAGATCCAGCTGCTATGCCCCCCCTCTGCCTTCCCCTCTTTCACAGTTATGTCATTAGCAACACATCTGATTCTGTTCACCTGCTTCCTGGCTATGCTGTATGCAACTCTGGTTGAGCATTTTGGCTTATTGTTTGCAGGTGGAGTGCAGGGGTATAGTTATGATTGAACAATTTAATTGAATACAGAGAGACACTCTTTCAGCCACCATTTCTCCATCTTGATCTTGAATCACCTGTCCTTAAGACCCTTTGCTGTGACCAGTCTCCCCTTCCTCACTGCTTATTGTGTGGTTAGATCAGCTGCCAGCAAACCAGGTGTTCTGTGCATTGGAAAGCTGGTTATAGCAATAGAATAAGGCCAGGCAATGGAATTAAGACTCTGAGCTTTGTGAGAGCAAAGACTGTCTATGGCCTTTCTTTGTATCCTTAGTGCTTCATATAGTGATAGAATAGGCACTTAATGAATGCTTTTGACTGATGGATCTTGAGTTTTTCTGTGAGGTAACTGGAATAGATGCTAGGGCATAGTGGTACCACGGTTGGTCTAAATTACTAAGGAAGCTGGTGGTTTTCACAACCACATAAAACATGGCCTCCAAGGGAGAAGGAATTGAGCTGGTTATCTTGCAGGTCTTTGAACAAAGGGGCCTGCAAACAGCCCACTGCCTCACTTTGGAGCCAATCATTACATTAAAGTGATAAGTAGTATTTGCACTGCAACACCTTTACCACAGTATCGGCTCCCCAACTGCAGGCATTGCTCTGTCTGTCCTTGGAACAGGTGAAATATGGAAAGAAAAAAGATTGAGGGCAATCGTCCACTCTCTTTGATAAAGGGGTCAGAGAGGTAACTTCTCCAAAAGCCAGTCTTCCTGATTCTCAGTCACTTAATCATGTTGGTGGCAGATCCAGTGCCTGAAACCTAATAAGGGACTGTCTATATCCTCTCAATGGGTATGCAACTTCTCTGGGGAGGGGCGTATTTTATGACCCTGCTGTGTCACTTCATGTAATCGAGCAGTAAATCACTCATGAAGCTTATCAAATTGATCTGGGACTGACCTCTTCAAACCTCCTTCTAAATATATACTCATATCAAGAAACATACTCACATACCAGAGTAGTAAAGTAGGGCAGGGTCAGAGATAAACAGTAGAAAAAACTGAAACAGCATGATCATTGGAGAATGTTATAAAACACCGAGACAGAAAGAAGAATTACAGCTATTGTAATTGGACAGCTATTCATGAGCTTGGGCTAGAGACCTGATAAAATGACAATGGGGAACTTTAACTCTTTACCCAAAACAGAGCAGATGGTAATTTCATACTTTGGAAGGTACAAGTCCCAACAGGGGAACATTCTCTTCCAGACTTAATTCTCACCAAAAGAAAGAACTAGTTGCTGTGTCAGAAGTGATGGGCATATTGTGAGGAGGCCACCACTCTGTTTTAGCTTTGGCGACAGAGAAAGCAAAGAAAGCTTGGCATGGACTGACATATGTACTGACATATGTCCTAGACTTGGGGAGAAAAGATACCAAATAGTTCAGAGAAAGGATAGGTGAGACCATAAGGCCTAAAATTATATTGCCAGAGATGTCAGCCTAAGAAGGATGGGAAGGTCTCAGGAATGGAATTTTCTGTTTAAAATGAGAAACAAATTCAGCAAGGAGGAAAAGTGAAGTGGAGAGAGGGAGTTATATAAGAAACTGATGTCATTGCTCAGAGAATCCATCAAGCAACTTAACATTTTTAAAAGACAGAGAAACAAGATAGAAATGAAGATAGGTCAGAGAAGAAAAATACAAAAATGGCATATTACTGTAAGAATGGTACTATTAGCATTCATCATAGAATGAGCTGAAGCTGGCAAAGAAAACTAAGGTTAACAAAAAGGATTTTTTGTTTTGTTTTTCATCTGTATTGGAGAAAAAAGTAGTTTCAAAGAAGAGATAAGACTGGCGTTAAGTGCTGATTGGATGATGCTAACAAAAAGGACTGAGTTGATCAGCCCGTATTTTGCTTTTTATTTGGTTTTTCTTTTTTTGCCAGGGAGAATGAACTTTGAATTAGAAATTGCAGAACAAAAACCGCAAAAATCTACCTCAGATAAAGAAGATTCCTTTCATGAATTTATATCACTTGATCCTGACATATACGCCAGGTATTGAAAGTAATGGCAAGTGCTTGAGCTGTTGAAAGGCTGTGGAGAACTGATGAGGTACTCAATTCAATTCAAGGCAACAAGTCAACAAGTATTTGTTAAGTGCCTTTATTAAGCACATTTGTTATGTGCTAGGCATTGGGCTAAGTGCCGAATAGACAAAAACAACAAAAAAAGCAATCAACCAAACCAAACCAAACCCAACCAATCCAAAACAACAACAAACCCAACAAATCAACTAAAACCAAACCAAAACAAAGGAAAAAAAAAGCAGTCCCTGCTTTTGAGGAATTCATAGCCTAGTGGAGGAGTCAATTTGTAAATAATTACGTATAGACAAAATACATCTGGGACAAATTGGAGGTAATCTCAGAGGGAAGGCGTGAGCATTAAAGAATAATGGGAACATCTTCTTGTAGAAGGTACCATAGGATTGGACAAATTGACCAATTTTTTTTAAATGGCTTAGAACTCAGTATCCAATCATCTAGTGTGAATGCTGACAAAATTCTAGAAACTAGGTATTATTAAAAGTTTATAGTTAATGAGCATCCAGAAAATGAAGAGGTTGTGGCTTCATTGAGAACAGATCATGCCAGACCAATTTTATTTCCTTACTTTGACAAAGCTACTAGGCTGATAAATTAATAGAATAATTCAGGCATAGAGTTTATGGAGAGTTTAGGAGAGCATTGATAAAATCTCATAGAAAATATGTAGAATTGTGACCAATAATAAAATACAATTAAATAGATTAGGAACTTGTTGAATGACTGAACTCACAAAGAGTTCCCTCTGATGGTTTAGTATAAACTGGCAACAAATTCTCTAGTGAAATAGAAGCATCTATTTGACCCTGTCTCCTATTTGACAGCTTTATCAGTGTTTTGGCTAAAGTCAGAGATAGCGTACTTCTCAAATTTGCGAAGGACATAAAAAACAAAAGAAACTTGGAGGAATAGTTAAGACATGTCATAATGTTATTCAAAAAAGATCTGGAAAGTCAACCTAGTTGAAGCACCAGAGAAGTTCGAGGGAGAGACAAGAGGTGGCATGTGCCAGATGAGTCAAACCACTACCACCACCCAGGGTTCTGGGCCTACAGTCAGGAAAGCCTGATTTCAAATCCAGGCTCAGATACTTAATAGCTATGTACCCTTGGGCAAATCACTTTGTATTTGCCTCAGTTTCCTCAACTGTAAAACGGGGACAATAATAACACAACTCACAGAGTAGCCATGAAGGTCAAATGAGAAATTTGTAATGTGCTTAGGACTGTGCCTGGCATATAGTTGGTGCTTAATAAATGCTCGTTTCCTTTCCTTTTCCCCTCAGATCCTGCAGAAGATAGCACAAACTCATGGCCTCAAGAACAATAGGAATAGTACTACCCTCTAGACCTCTAGCCCTGCTTCCAGCCTGGACCCTGTAGGCATCATCAATGAGACAGATACCTTTATAAAATGGGCCTACCCTCCTCAATATCACTGATACCAACTGCTGACCAACTACCAGTGATGCACAGGAAAGCCCAGGAGCATGGGAATAAATGCCTCTTCCTCCCCAATCATTCTTGCCACCCTTCCCCACCCTCCCGGCCCGGACCAGTGGCATTGTTTTCTGCCCAACCCTTGCAGCCTTCATTAATGGGAGCAAGCCTTGCAAAGCTGTATCCTGGTAAGTACCTCTGGGCTTTTCAACAGCTACCAATACTGAAGACCTGGAGAAGAAAGTTCTCACCATTAAAGTCCTTAGCCTTGCCAAATGATTCGACATCGGAAACACATACTTCTTTAATCAATGGAAATGACATTAAAAAAGATATAGTGTCATTGACTTTGCTACTATACTCTAAGGTCTTTCCATTTGACTTGCAGCTGGAACATCCTGTGTGTATTATCTTCTGTTGGAATGTGAGGTCCTTGGGAGCAAAGATTGTCTTGGTTTCCTGCCTGTATCCTTGGTATTTAGAGCAGTCATTCGTTAAAGGCTAGAATGGTAGCCAAATATAATGAGAAAGTTTAATAGGAATGAATATAAAGTCTTATCCTCAGGTTGAAATAAAAATATCTTCACAAGTACAAGATGGGGGAAGTGTAGCTAAGTAGGAGATTTATCTGAAAAGGATATGTGGTTTTAGTGGATTGGAGTCTCAATACAAGTCAATAGTATAGCATTTTTGTTGTTCAATTGTGTCTGATTCTTTATGACCCCATTTGGAGTTTTCTTGGCAGAGACAGTGGAGTGGTTTACCATTTCCCTCTCCAGCTCATTTAACTGAGGCAAGCAGGGTTAAGTGACTTGCCCAGGGTCACACTGCTAGTAAGCGTCTGAGGTCACATTTGAACTCAGGTCTTCCTGACTTCAGGTCTGGTGCTCTATCCACTGTGCCACCTAGCTGTCCACATAATATAATGTAGATGTCAATAAAACAAATATAATCTTAGGCTGTAGAGTCTTAGTCTGCAAGAGACAGAGTCCAAGAGATGATAATATTACTGTATTCTGACCAGATCAGACCTTATCTGCAGTCTGAGTGTTTGTTTCTAGGCACTACATTTTAGAAGGGACATAGTATAGTTGAGTGTATGTAGAGGAGGGCACTTAGAATAGCAAAGGACCCTGCGTCCATAGAAAGGTTAATTGGATAAATTAGGATATTTAGTCTGAGAAAGAGAAGACTTAAGTGAAGGTATTCCAAGGGCTCTCATATTGAGGAGGGATTTAGAATTGTGCTTGCAGCTCCATGGCAAAATCAGAGTAGTAGTTTGGAAGAGACAAATGTAGGCTTGACCTAAGAAAAACTAAGAGGTGGCGGTGCCTCAGGAGGTGGTATGAAATGTAGACGGGGTTTTGTTTTGTTTGCGCTACATGGCTTCTGAGTTAGCCTCCAACTGAGGTTCTATGATGCTATGATTCTCTGGCACCGGAATCATCCTCGATACTGCTGTAGATATTCAAATGTGGGTGTGTGTTGGGGAAGGGGGCATTCGATGAGTAGTGGATGGTGGGGAACAGTAGCCTAGGCACAGGCCAAATTGCCTAACCAGCCCTCCTTCTAGCCCATTTGTTGTTTTTATTGGATTTATTAGATTATTTTTGATTAACTGTGCAGTGGGATAAGGACAGAGTTAAGAGTCAAGTATGCTTCTAAACTTGCAACCTCGAGGTGCTATAAAGATGGTAGTGTCCTTGATGGAAATTGGGAAGTTTGGAGGAGGAGTGGGCAGAAAGATAACCTCTTCTGTTTTGGACACATTGAGTTTGCGATTAGCATATTCAGGTAAAATTACCCATTAGGCAGTTGGTGATGTGGGCTTGATGCTCAGCAGAAAGATGAGGGCTAGATATATATTTTTGGGAATCATCTGCTTACAGATGGTAGTTGAAATTTGGGAGCTGCTGAATCTGAGAGTGAGAAGGAGAGGGGAGAGAGAGAGAGAGAGAGAGAGAGGAAGAGAGACAGAGACAGAGAAACTGGAGAAGGCTGTGGGGAGTACCCTATACACACACACACACATGCACACACACACACACACATATATGTAGTATATATGTAGAGGCACAGGGTGGAAGATGAGTCTGCAAGGGAGACTAAGAAGAAGCAATCAGACAATGAAGAGGAGAACCAGGAGAGCAGTATTACAAAAACCCAGGAAATAGAGAGTCTGCAGGATAAAGGGGGTGATTAGCAATGTCAAGCTGCGGAAAGTTTAAAATGGATGGACACTCAGAAAAGGCCATTGGATTAAAAAGGAAAGAGATAATAGTAACTCTTGTCATTTAAAAATGAGAAGTTTGCAAAGAGTTTTCCTCATCAGAACCCTGTGAGAAAGGTAGTGCGGATGTCATTATACCTCTTTTAGAAACAAGAAAAATGAAGCTCAGAGATATTAAATGAGTTGTCCATTGTCACATAATGGCTATCAACAAGAGCCAGGATTCAAATGCAGATTTCTTGATTAACATTCTGTCTGAAACATTACACAAAGTGTCTACTAACTGATCTGCCTACCTCTAACCTCTTCCCTCTCCAATCTTCCTTTACCCTACCCTTGTCCAAATAGTAATAATAACATAAGCACAATAATTAGCATCTGTATAGAATTTGAAGGTTTGCAAGTTATTTTACATAGATAATTTGATCCTTTCCATAATCCTGTGAATTAGGTGCTATTACTATTCCCATTTTATAGATGTGAAAACTGAGGTTGAGATAGAGAAAGGGACTTGCTCAGATAGGGTCAAATAATTTACTTGTGACATCACTCTGATGATATCATACTACTAAATAATCTCCAGTGGCTGCTCCTTGCCTACTAAATTAAATGTATAAACTCATTTTCTTGGCACTATAGTCTTTCACAGTTTTATTTTCAGACTAACCTTCCAGCCTTAGCTCATATTCCTTCACTTAAAATATCTTACTCCAATTAAACTTCACGACTCATTTCTCAACTGACTGTACCTGAAAGAGGACCTGGGATTCACACATAGGAAGGACCCTCTGCCCCTGAAGCTTGTCCTTCTGACTGGATAGCTCCATCTAAAACCTCCACTTAAGGAAGGCATCCAAGCCAACCACGTCTCCCACTAGCTTTTCAGCTCTTCTTCCCCTATTAGAATGTAAGCCCCTTGAGGCCAAAGACTAGCTTTCTTTTTGCTTGTATTTGTATTCTCAGGGCTTAGCCCAGTGCCTGGCACATAGTAGGCATTTAATAATTGCTTGCTGACTGACAGCTCTCTATTATCTGTTCTTGTCCAACCGGTTCTCCTGGTTCTCTTGCCTTTTCCCCGCCATATCTTCCTATGTTTGAAATGAAAATTTCCTCTCTTCAATCTGCCTTCCCTTTTCTTTAAAGCTAATGTCAGGAGACACCTGGCCAAGAAAGCTTTCCTTGCTCCCTCCACATCCCCCCTTCAACTTCTCAGAGTACTTTGCTTGGTACTTTCTTTTGAATTTGGCAGATGGTTCCCTGTGTAATAGCTATGTGTGCGCCTACCTCCCCTCGTCCTCCTCTGCTTCACTTATTTCAAGGCAGGAAGGCAACAATCATTTAAGTGCTTACTGTGCTCTGTGCTATGCATTAGAGGTGCTTAAGTGTATTACACAAAGAAAAATACAGGTATATTAAGTGTATTACACAAGCAAAAAGGATAGTCCAGACCCTCAGGTGGCTAACTTTCTAATGAGGGAAGGCAAAAAGGAGCTCAAAAACAAGGAAAGGGGTGGAGGAAGTACCCTGTATGCTAGGGAATAGTGTGTTGAAATTTAGGAAAGTCCGAAATAGAGCCAAGATTATTAACCTCTGGATTATAAATTCCTTGAGTCCAGAGCCAGAGACATGTCTGTCTTTTTATCTCTAGTATCTTTCATAGACCTTCACACAGAGTAGGGATCTAATGAATGTTTGTTAAATTAGTTCCTATCATGGAGAGGTTGAAGCTTAATATAAGGATGCTTTCCTAATAATTCTACTTGTTCAAATGGAGGTTAGGGGTGTGCACTGGAGGGCCATTTCTTAAATTTTCAGTCTTTGCAGTTGTACCTTGGAAATAAAAAAAAAATGATCCAAGTCAGCATTTGATTTACTGTTTTGTTAATTATCTAGAATTAAGAGAACAATGGAAAAATGTTTATTGTACAATTTCTGAGAGCTGGTTGTTAAACACTTATCAGCATACTACTGGCTGGCATGGGGTAGTTAAGTGTCATAGCTTTGGAGGTCTTTAAGTAGAGGCTTCATGGTCAGTTTCAGGGTACGTTTTGGAGCGGTTTTTGTTCAAGTGTGGGTCAAACCAAGTGGCCTCTGAGGCCTCCTCCGAGTCTGAGATCCTGTAATTCCACGAACTATGGGCCAAATCTAACAACACGAGTTTGGATAGGAGTCTTGTTGTTGAGTTGTTCAGTCATGTCTGATGCTTCACGATGATACTGTCTGTGGGGTTTTCTTGGTGAAGATACTGCAGTAATTTACCCTTTTTTTTCTCCAGTGGATTTCAGCAAACAGAGGTTAAGTGATTTGTCCAGGGTCACACAGCTAGTAAGTCTCTGAGGCCAGATTTGAACTCAGGAAGATAGGTCTTCCTGACTCCAGGCTCTGAACTCTATGCACTGACCCACCTAGCTGCCTCCTAGATAGGAATAAATGGAAAATAATACTTTGAGATTAATAAACAATAACAAAACAACTGGACAAGTAGAAGGTAGAAAAGGCTTGGCTTAATATTAACTCATGAAAAAAAAAGGTTTCGCTTGACTACAAACTCAGTATGAGTCAATAATATGCTATACCTGGCATTTAACCTTAACCAAGACCCTACTAATACCTGGACAGCCTTTCGTTGTGCCATTGATTTTCTATGACGTTCCTCACAGTGGTTGTTCTAGATCTTTCCTCCTCTCCTCAGGCTGCTCCCTCTTCCCTTCTCACCATTAGCAGTTACCTTCGAATCCTATCTTACTGATAAGATTGAGCCTTTCAGAAACGAGCTTCCACAACCTGCCTCAGAATTTAACTTTTCTTCAGATACAGTACCTTTCCCCATCCTGTTTCAAAGGAAGAGATGTCCCTCCTACTACCTAATGCTGACTTGTTCACTTGTGTCCTTTATTTCAAACCCATCCACCTCCTCCAGGCCCTGGATCCATCTCTTTGTCTCTCTCAGCTGACTTAAATCTTTCCCTCTTTATTGGTTCCTCCTCTGCCTACAGGCATACCTCTACATTTGAACATACCTAAATGGGACTTTTTCTGACCCTCCTTAACCCTCCCAGCTCCTATACGCTTTCTTCCCTCCTTTTCACCACCAAACTTGTGGTGAGTGTAATCTAAATCCATTCTCTACACTCTCTTAACCCTCTTGTGATTTCATTTCCATTTCCAAATTCTATTAAATGTGTCCTCTTGAAGGCTGGTAATGGTTTGCTTCCTAGCCACCCAATCCAGGGACCTATTCTCGGTCTTCCTCCTCCTCCTCTTTGTTGCTTCTGGCATCTGGCCACCATCTTCTACTGCATGCTCTATATTCTCTTGGAGTCAGAGATGATGCCACAACTGTCCTGTTTCCCCTCCTCTCTGTCTAATTCTTCATTCTCTCTCCTTTGTTTTGTTTGTCCCCTTCCCACAGCCTAAATGTAACCATTTTCCAAGCTCCATCCTATTTTCCTTTTTCACTCTCTCATCCGTTCATTCTACTTCAACTGTCACCTCTTTGTAAAAAACTTCCAAGTCTATATTTCCACTCTGACCATTTTCCTGACTTTCTGGACCCACATGTATAACTACCTATTGGAAATATCTCTCTGGATATCTTGATGGCGCTTCAAATTCAACATTTCAAAAACTGAACTCATCTTTCCCCGAAAATCTGTTCCTCCTCTTGACTTTCCTATTTCTGTTAATGACACTACCATTCTCCTAGTCATCCAGGCTTGAAACCTTGGAATTGATTCTGCCTTCACTATATCTTTCTCATTCCTTTCATTCTTTTTATTCTTGCTGGCATCACCCTAGTTCAGGGCCTTTCCTCCTCCCTTTTTTACCTAGTATATTTTAATAGCTGCCTGTACTGTCTCTCTTCTACCTCTCCCCCGTTCAGTCCATTCAATGCACCAGTGCTAAAATATTCCTTCTGTTGCAAAATTTAGATGCCATTACTCTACTGCCCCATAACCTCTAATGCCTCTCCCTAGTCTATTTATTGGCAGCTAGGTAGCACAGTTGGTACAGCATTGGACTTGGGGTCAGGAAGACCTGAGCTTGTATCTTGCCTCAGACACTCACTAGCTGTCCAACCCCAGGCAAGTCATTAACTTTTATTCTTCAGTTTCCTTATCTGTAAAATGGGGATTATATTAGCACCCATCTCACAGGGTGATTTGGAGGATTAAGTGATATAACATATGTAAAATACTTAGCAAACCTTAAAGCAGTGTATGAATGCTAGTGGTTAGCAATTACAAAGTAAAATCCAAACCCTGCGGCTGGGGTTTTTATGCCAGGATGGTGACTTTTTATACTATAATGGCACTGGTGACAAATCCATCTCTGAGGAGAAATTTGGTGATGAGCACTTCATGCTTCCTTCAGGACACTGCGTCTGGCATGTCATTCACGGCAAATGCTGGGACATCACAAATGACTCCCATTTTTTTCCTCTGCGCTCCTGCAACTGAATAATTGGTCTTTAGTCAGGTGAGAGAAGGCACGAACACTGTGGAAGCCGGGAAGCATTCTGGCTTCCACGATGCCATCATCAGCAATACAACCATCATGACTAACCGTGGACAATTCGCACATTTTTTTTGGTCTTCATTACCAAGCTATTCCTTCTGTAACTGAGGAGGCCCCATCCTTTCTCTTCAGGCTGTTCTGATACCTTGTAATCCTTGGGCTCTCACTTCCTACAATTTTCACTGAGTGTTATTTTTCTCTTCCCTCTGTGACAAAGGCTAAACTGAAAAAAAGATTAAATTAGAAAAAATGATAGTGTTCGCTTTCATGTTATTTTGTATTTATGTATCTGTTTATATGCATAGCCTCTAGTATCAGGTAACCTACTTCTTGAGGGCAGGGACTTTTTCATTTTTTTCTTTGTATCTTCAGTGTTTCTTAATAAAAAATAACAATAGCTAACATTATAAAGAACTTAAGATTTTCAGAATTCTTTAAATATGTCGTATTATTTGATCTTCACAAGGTAGGTATGATTTTTTTGCCTTTCTTTGTAACCCCAGCAGTTAGCGCTGTGTCTGGCACATAGTAAGAGCTTAATAAATGCTAATCGATTGACTGCTTTTATTATTCCCATTTTATAGATGATGAAACTTGGGCTAACAGCTTGTCAGTCGTGCAAGTCACACAAATAGGAAGTGTCTGAGGTAGGATTCTAATTCTGGTCTCCCTAACCCTAGGTGCAGTGCTCTATTCACTATGCTAACAACCACTTAACTGTTTTCTTTTGTGTGTTGCCTCACCCCCTTGTTTTGCAAGCTTTTGGAGGGCTAGGATGGTCTTTTTATTACAGCATTTAGCACAGTGTCTGGTATATAGTAGGTGCTTAATAAATGTTTATGCCTGGGTTGAGTGGATGGACAGAGTCATGTATGTAGTGTTTAAGAAATGTGTATTGAATTGAATCGAATTAGCTGGCACTCAGGATCCATCCCAATCTGTTTACTTTTCTAGCTTTATAATCTGTGGTTCAGTTCCCAAGCTCTGGACTCACTTACATTGACTCTGGAGGGTGCTCTCGAATCATCTCTATGTGGTTCCTCCAGGAACTCCTAAATATAACTCATATCTGGATCTCCAAGGGCCCATGTAAATATTCAAAGAAACATGCATATCAGATATAAGAGAAACTTCATTTTACTCTGCAGAAAATGTAAAAATCGGAAAATACAGTATCCCATAAAAATGATGCAATGCTTCTCTATTCAGGACCGCATCTTTATTTGTATTTTTTCCAAGTCTGTCAAAGAATACTTTCTTCCTTCTTTAGAATGTTAGGTTCAGAAACTTTCCAGGACTTTATCACTGAAACTTCTTCTCTACCCAGGAGGTTGAGTCATTTGGCCTGGTCCTCTTCTAAGGCCACATATTTGAGAAACCATGCCACCAGGTCTCACTGGAATACATTGTTGAGAACATGTGCAACTGCAATGCACTTCTCCCTTTGTCTTGCCAAGTCTGCCAGATATTCCAGATGTTCCAGGTGTGGGAGAGCGCAGATATGAGGACTGTATCCCACACTCCCTGGGATCCAGGTCTGCTTTTCCTCAGTTCTTTTTCTCTGACTTTCTGAAAGACCCCTGAATGCTCCCCTTTTCTAAATGCAATTTAAAAAGATGTCTCTGATACACAGTAATCTGAGTTAATCAAATCATGCCTGAATGCTGTGATTTAATTATTTATCTTCAGTAAGCTCTGAATAAGTCAAGTATCCAGGCCTAAGAGATGTCCTCAGTCTTCTTAAGGAAAGTGGCAACGGCCACATCCAAACCTTCCATAAGGAGAGAGACTCATAATCCCAAACAATGGCCTTATTACTTTAAACTCATTAAATCGATCAGTGTCCCCTAATAAGTCCTTGAATCAGTTTCCTTTTTTTCACTTGTCCTAAGCACTGGTCAAACTGCATATCCATTACCCAGATAGTTCCCAGACTTTTCCATCCAAGTGTCTTTGTTCTTGTACTCCTACTCTCTCCCTGCACTGAAGTTCCATCTGTTCTTCAAAGTCCACCTCCAGTGTCTTCTCCTCCTCCTTGAAGGTGTCTCTGATTCCCTGAGCCAGACCCAATCCCCTCCTTCTTCTGAACTCTCCTAGTGTTTTTTTCATAATTCTTTAATCCACTTATCATAATCCATTTGTATCATACTTTGTAGGATAGTACTATGTGTCATGTGCTTGGCATATAGGAAGCACTTAATAAATATTTTTTATTCATTAAACCATTCATTCCTTTTTGTTCATGGATGTGTCGTTTCCTACGCCTTGAGGATGTCTTCTGTATTTTGTTCCCTCTGCACAAAGCACGGCATCTTGCGCATAAGAGACACAAAATAAACGTTGAATGAATCAACGAATCCATTGAGTAGATAAAAGACACTAATGAAACTTTAGGCTACATTAATAGTAGCAATAACAGTAATAATAACTCACATTTATAGAATGCTTTAAGGTTTACAAATCCTTTCCCCGCAGCAGCAATAATTGTTTTTCTCCACAACACTACAATATAATGCCTTGACAAAGGGAGGCTATGGTCTCATTGTAGTAGATGGTAGTCTCCCTCGGGATACTTAGAGCATATTTAGAATATCGTGATCAATTGTGGTTGCTCTAGTTTTGCAAAGAGCAATGACTCAATAGGATACATCTAGGGGAGGGCGACAGAGATGGTGAGTGATTACAAAACCCTGTTGTAAGAGGTATGACTAAACAAAGTGCTGATGTTTTGCAGATTGAGGGGAGGGGAGGGACAGGGGTCTGCTTTCCTTCAATATTAAAAAGTATTATCACATGGAAGAGGGTTTATTCTTTGTTTTTAGTTATATAAAGTCGAATTAGGAATAATAGGTTAGAAGTTGTAGGTTGACAGATTTTGAATCAATCCAAGGAAGAACTTTCTTTTAGAATTATCTCCTTTCTTCCTCTCCCCTCTTTGGTCCCCATTACTCCCAATTCTGTACCCTTGGTGTTTCTTTTGAGGGTAAATTCCTCATCCTTGGATATGTTCAAGAGAAGGGTTGAGAAACACAATAATTATAATAATAGCTCACATTTATATTGCTCTAAGGCCCTCAGAAGAATTTCCTGAGGACATCCCTATGAGGTACATAGCATAAGTACCCTTATCCACATTAGATGAGGAAACTGAGGCGTGGACCAGTCATTCAGCAAGCATTTATTAAATGCTTACTACATGCCAGACACTGTGCTAGGTGGGGGATAAATGAAGACATATGTGAAACAATCTCTGTTACCAAAAAGTTTGTATTCTATCAGAGAAGACAACATGTCAGAGATTAAGTGACTTACTCATAACTGTATGACTAATAAAAGTTGGAACTAGGATTCCAGCCCGGGTCTCCCAATTCTAAGAACCTCTCACAGATATTTTAGGGATGATTCCTTCTATATTTCACAGGCTATCTGACCAGATGACCTCCGAGGTCACTTTCACTTCAAAGGTTTCATGGGATTCTAGGTTTCTAGGACTCTGCCTCTATGTTCCTATGTTGAACAAACTCCATAGACAGAAACAACATTTGTCTAAGCACTACACAGCTGCCTTTCTAGATATAACACCCTCACCTCCCACAACATGTCACAAAATGCAGCTCATAGTCTCAAGGAAGGCTGAATACAGGGAAAGAATGTGTGCCACCCCCATGGTTTTCATGGGACATAGGAACGTGAAGAAACCTAGAAATGTGTCATCTAAACAGTCTGGCTGAACTCTCAGAGTAAGACTTGGTAGCACAAATGTTTAGCTCAGTTACCAAGTCCGGCTCCAAGTCAGTATGTGAGCCGATGCAAATGAGATTTGCTTCAATGACAGCAGCTGTCTCATCATAGTGCAAACTTATTTCAGCAGTTTCAGATAACTGAATCACTTAATCACCTGCTTGCCTAATTACTACACGCGTGACCTTGGGTAATCCAATCCCTCTTTCTACCTCACTTTGCTCATCTGTAAAACAAAGGAGTTGGACTAGATTTAGCTCTAAAGACTCTCTTAGCTCTAAGTTTTATGTTTCCTAGAAGTATGCTTGAGGGCCTTTTTTGTATTACTCATTTTGGGTCATAGTCTAAGACAAGTTATGAGTTCTGTGTTTGTGAAATAATCAAATTCATCGTTGTTCCAGAATTCCTTATAACTAACTTTCTCATTATTTAAAAAAATGGACATTTATAAGTTGGTCAAATACAGATTTTGTAATAAAATAATAACATATTTATGTAGCATTTAAAGTTTAGTTTGATGAAATTCAACAACATTTGAGTACCTACTGTGTGCTGGGTGCTGGGAATACAGAAAGAAACATATGAAAAAACGCAGTGCTTACGATCTCCTGAGTGGAATCAACATGTGGAAGTCAGTGTGGTATTGGTGAACAAATAAAAATGGATTTGGAGTCAGAGAATTTCAGGGTTCGAATCTAGTTCTGCCACTTGACCCCTTGATACCTATGTTCCCTTGGGCAAGGCACTTGGACTCTTGTTGGGTCTTTAGCTTCCTCCTCTATAAAATGAGATCATCCTTTAGGTCCCTTCTATGGGCAGCTAGGTAAGCAGGGGATAGAGTGCTGGGCCTAGAGTTGGGAGCACCATCTTCCGGAGTTTAACTTTCCTCAGACACGTATTAGCTGTGTGACCCTGAGCAAGTCACTTAACCATGTTTGCTTCAGTTACTCATCTGCAAAATGAGCTGGAGAAGGAAATGGCAAACCTCTCCAATTTCTCTGCCAAGAAAAACCCAAATGGGGTCATGAAGAGTTAGACATGGCTGAAATGACTGAACAACAGCTCTAACTTGATCCTATGATCCCATATACACAGAAAGAGTATATACAAAAATGCACAAAGTGGTTACTTATGCTGTCTCATTTGGGCTTCAAAACAACCTTGTTGGGATACTAGAGATGGTATTCTCTTCACTTTCAAGATGAGATAAATAATTATTCATCATCATACATCTGGAAAGTATCAAATTCAGAATTTGAATGCCGATCTTTCATATTCTTGGGGAAAGCCTGAGAATGGTCTTATTTACTATGTAGCATTAGATAAATATTTCTCAGATGAATGACTCAAATAATTAATGAAAAGAAAAAAAAAGCAAACTTTCTTTGAATCAACTTTTTTTAAAAAAAATGGGTGAACGTAGGAAATTTTAAAATAGGAAAATAAAAAATTATACTTTTAAATCTCTTGAACCAAACTTTTAAAAACAAATTTCATCAACATCTTTTCTTTTTAGTACTTGTAAGATGTTACTTATTAATAAATTCCCTCTCTAACTTCCCTTCAGAATAGATGTAGTCTGCTTCTGGGAGATGAGTAGAGAAATTTCAAAATCTGCAAAGTAGAGTAACTCAGTCTGCATTTGGCAGCTATCAACCACACACAGGCTAATGGCTGTTACGTCTAGGAGGAAAAAAAAAGAATAAGAAAAAATTTGCCATTTCAACTAATGTGTAGGCGTTTATGTCATGTGAAACCTGATTTCATTTTAGACCCTGTTATTTCTGCCATGATACAATTACTGAGCTTTTCTTCTTTCATTGTTGCCAATACACTTCACTTCCATCCCAACCTCCTCATTTGGTAATGTATGTTTTCATATGAACTGAAATTGTCCTCAGCCATTCAAAGCATGCCTTTCTGTCCCTGGATCTGGTCCTACCATTTCTCATTTCTCATTTGACTTCTCCACTCACATTTGGTTTTCCTAGTTAGGAGAAAACATAACAGACAAGGGTTAAAGCCAATGTTTTGACCTAGATTAGTCTCTTAAAGAAACCAAAGCAATAAATGGACCAGTGTTCTCCTCCTCCCCCCACCTCTTCCTAAGCACATACACACACACACACACACAGAGGCATATATGTACCCAAATAACACAGCCCACCCCATCTTCTCCTACTTCACACTAATTTGGGATTCCCCCTTTGATGGGCACCCACACAATGAGAGCTTTCACAGGAAGGGTGGTAATTTCCCACACAACATTTTAATTATTTATAAATGGAACTCCAAGACAGCAAGCAGCAGCTGTGCTATAGAAGCTGCTGGGCTGAGGTGTGGCAGAGAGCCCCCCATCACTTTAAACAACATTATTAATATTTATGGGACCTGATCAGTTAGTTTTGATGCCGGTCGGTCCTCCCTGGCCTGTGTGGAAGAAGCCTCCTCCTTATTTTAGCCCAGTCGTAATTATGAAGCTGTTTCCTTTCCCTGTCAAACTTCAGGGGCAGTGGGAGTTTAGGCCCAAGAGCTGGAAAATGTGCTGAATGCAGCCAAGCCTTAATGCTTCCTCTGCCTCTCTGCTGGCTCTTTTAGAATCAATTAAAATATAGGCCTGAAAGGAGGGAATCTGGAAGCTCAAACTGTCAATGTGGACAAAGATGCCAGCTTTAACTTTGGACAGAGTTTCGGTGGTTGTGAGAATGACAATAAGTAAGCTAGCATAAGGGAAATACTGAAAAAAGATTAAGTGGTTCAGAGTAATGACTCTACCAGCTATGATTGAAAGAACAAAAACCAAAATAAGTAAGTAAATGAAAGAGTCTACTCAGGAAATTTAAAAGAACAGAAAACCACTCTCTATCTTGCCTCCTTCCCAAGAGGATCCACTTTGTTTCAATGAAGATACCTCATATTGGCTCCACCAATCAATGTCCTCATTGACCCAGTATCTTACACAAATTACATGAGGCAGCATCCTCTTAAAGTGCCCAGTATTCTTAGATGATGACTCAAGCTTGCAGTCTATAGTAGCGATTCTTTCTTCTCCTATAGAATATCCGTTTTTTATCTGTGGTGGGGCTGATGGAAAGGATGCTTCAACAGCTCAATGCCAGCAACCTTAAACTGTCCTGTCCTTGGATGCACCGAAGGCTAGTGCCATTAGAGGGCAGTGCAGTAACATTTTCCTATTCTAGTGCTAGAAGGAGCATATGCTCCACCGTTACTTGGATAGGGCATTATTAAGAAAGTGACAAGAGCCACAAAAGTTTCATTTCCTCCCTATTAAGGATGATTGATATTAGAGTCTCCCACTAAAAAAATGAAGCTTTATCAGGGAAATGTCAACAGAGGAATAAAGTTTAATGTTTGTGTTGCATTATAATTTCATATATTAGAAAGAATCCTTCCTACCCATTCCCTTTCACCTCAACCAAATATCAGTTGATCTTTTTTCATTAAGTTCCTTCATTCTCCTTTGTCTCTTTTTGGCCATATAATTTGTAGCAGGTATAAACAAGGTCTGATGAATACCTTCTTAATAAAGCCCAGCAAAGACATGGACTAGAGAAAGGGCAAGTTTAAACATGAAAAGAACTAATGACCTGTAATAATGACAAATCACCCTATGAGCTATCTCATTTGCTATCACCAGGGTATCTTGGAAGGTCTTGCACAATTTAAGATGAGATCTTGGTAAATAATCCATAAATGAGGTACAGCTAATTCAAGATTGATTGGTAGAGGTGACTTTTATCCTTGGGGAGCTAGAGTTTTTGTTTTGTTTTTCAGTGATCATTCTCATTTCAGTCATAATCTGACACATATACCCCAGACTATGTGTGTGCTCTTTCCTGAAAAACATGAAGTCCTTATCTAGGTAAAAAAAATGTCTCAAGTATAGGAAATAGCCCAGCAACTGAAAGAGTAGAGCAAGGAACCCAGCTGGTGCCCCAGAACTGAGAGTGACCCAAAGAATTCTCATTCCACAGGCCAGTGGACTGGAAACTGGGGCAATGAGATGGTTGTCAGTCTCTAAGCAACGAAGCCTCCATCTTTTACAATTCATCTCTCTTTCCCATTCCCTCTCTCCTCTTCCATCACCCAATCCACACAAGATCAACTTTCAGCTTAGGCGATGTTAAATGCCATAACAAAAAGAATTCAAGGATACTGAATCTTTGTAACTGAGATGAATTTAGATAGTGGTTGGAGAAAAAGATATGCTCAGAACAAAGCCTAGTAAAAAAAAAAAGCACAGCTCAGATCTAATTAGCATGTAGGCAGGCTCTCTGCCTCAGACAGGTGAGATGCTTTCTTTTTTTCACAGAGTGAGACAAGAAGGCAAAGGGTTAGGGAACATGATTAGATGCGTGGAGCCCAAGTTATCCACTCTGACAATGGGGGAAAATGGTCAGAGAAATATTCTGTGCACATTCAGGGGACCAAGTGAATGAAATCTTGTATCATTGAATTAACTTTTCAATCAACCAAATCTATCTGCTAGTCAAGACCAGTGTTTTCTTTCTTGTGTATGTAATGGTTTGTCATCCTTTGAACTGAACTGCAGGGAGCTTAACAAAACAGTGAAAACCAGAAGGTACAAATAAATAAAACTTGGCATGATATCATGCTATCTCTTTCAATCAACATTAGAATATTTAAACTTCTAGGTATGCTGATCATGAGTTAAAGCAGATCACCAAACTTTGCATAAAATATACAGCCTTACTCTTACAATTTACACCCTAAGTAATGATTGACAGGATGAAGCTACATCTGCCTAGCAGGTGGGGCAAATTCTAATGATGCCAGGTGCTTGAACAGAGTTATCAGGGATAGCATGTCTGGGGGCTGCCAAGTGCTATTAGTAAATGTTAGCATAAGAGACAATAAAGAAACTGAAATCTTGTTGGCTGGCCATCATTGATCTGCACTATGTCCCCCACCACCTAAAAAAATGTATACCATACAAGCAAATCAACATATTGCAAGAAATCGAATACAGAAGCAGATATGAGAATCCAGCTGTTTTCTATTGTCAGACACTAAAGAAATTTGAAAAAATGCAAACAATGTCATTAAATATTTTTGTTTTGGAAATTATGGTTATTTTTTATAAATGCTTATATTAACATGTAATAGATTTGTTATCCTTATTATGAATAAAGAATGAATACATATTTAGACTTTATCAAGTTTACTGTCTAATATGGTAAATATTGATAGATAAACTCAAAAACTCTTTGGGGTTCTCAATAATCTAAAGGAGTCCCGAGACCAAAAAAATTTGAAAACTGCCACTTTAGGGCATTCTAGCCAAGCTGACAGTTTAAAGAAAAGAGAATCCTGGAGTGCTAAAAGTGGTTGACCTTGAGATAGTCATTGTTCTCTGTGCTTCAATTTTAGCATCATCTCTCTTTGCAATCATTCTCTCCTCTCTAAATACAATACTTGAAAACAGAAGGAGTCAGAGAAGGTGATTTTTAAAGTCTTTCCTACATTTTTACAGTTCTATTATTTCATACCTATAATATCAGATGGTCTGTTTAATAATAATAACAGCAATAATAAATGATCACAAGAAGACAACTCATTACATGGTTATATAATGACAAAAATAAATGTGTAATAAATATATAATGTATCATATAAATATATATTGTATGTAATTTATATAATGATATTTTATAATAAATAGATATTTAAGGTTTACAATATCTTTTCCTTACACCAATCCTATGAGGTAAATAGTATAGATTTTATCCCCTTTTTAAAGGATGAGGACACTTAGGAAAATGGATTGCCCATATGTCACATGGTCGGCAAGTACAAGAGTTGATAACAAATCTATTTTTTAAAACATTAACTTAATATCTTTAGATTATATTGTCATTTAGTATCATTGTATTATATATGAAGTTTACAGTACA
Source organism: Phalanger gymnotis (assembly GCA_028646595.1). Classification (NCBI taxonomy): domain Eukaryota; kingdom Metazoa; phylum Chordata; class Mammalia; order Diprotodontia; family Phalangeridae; genus Phalanger; species Phalanger gymnotis. The sequence continues at coordinate 212,465,602 of CM053622.1, read as the reverse complement.
ATACCAATTCAAAACTATTTTACAAAATGGTACCCTTTCTTGTACTCAGGAAAAAAAAAAAGTAATTGCATGGAGTAAAGGATATCTTCTTGAGAAGCTGCCAGACTGGTTTTCTACAAAGTTGTATGAAGAAAATTATCTGGATGTCAATGTCTTAGAAAGGAATTGGCCTGAGAACATCTTCACCCCTCTGGTCAAATATACCTATGGCATCTTCAAAGCTATTGACATGCCCCTTTGCTACATTCAAGAGACAGGAGGAGCTCTATGAAACCAGTGAGCCTGTCATTTCAACATTAGTAATGAGGCTGGGCATGGTGGAATTAAAAAATTGTGTACAAATGACTTTATTATGTGAATCAGAGATGTCTTGCCCAGTACCAGGGAAATAACTAGCTGAGTGACAGCTGGATCCTCATTAGTGTGTGTTCTCCTTCCCACTTCCTCGCCCACAGCAGGAAGGAGCAAAGAAAATGAGAAGCAGCTGGGGCTGAAGGAGAATATTAGATAGACATATCCAATAGCCAGTAAAGAAGAAATAAACATTTTTACAAGTGGTCTTATGAATTAGGAGTTAGGCTCTTAGAATCAACCCCCTTGCATAGATGGGACAATGTTTCTAAATAGATAGAACACTGGATTTAGAATCAGGACCTTGGTTTAAATCCTGCCTCTGCTGATAATAAATATGAGATCATAAGCAAGTCATTTAACCTGTTCAAGACTCAGTTTCCTCATTTATAAAGTGGTAATAGCCAGAGGTGTGCTGGAGCAGGTTCTAACTCACTTGAGAAGGCTGATTGTTTTTTTTTAATTTCTAATTGTTTTATTATTTAATATTTTTTAGTTTTCAACATTGATTTCCACAAGAATTTGAGTTACAAATTTTCTCCCCATTTCTATTCTCTCCCCACCCCAAGATGGCATATATTCTGATTGCCCCATTCCCCAGTCAGCCCTCCCTTCTGTCACCCCACTCCCCCCACCCCTTATTCCCCTTCTCCTTACTTTCTTGCAGGGAAAGATAGATTTCCATACCCCAATGCTTGTATATCTTATTTCCTAGTTGCATGCAAAAACCACTTTTTTTGAGCTTTTGTTTTTAGAACTCTGAGTTCTAAATTCTCTCCCCTCTTCCCTTCCCACCCACCCTCCCTAATAAGGCAAGCAATTCAACATAGGTCACACATGTATCATTATGCAAAACACTTCCATAACAGTCATGTTGTGAAAGACTAACTATATTGCCCTTCAACCTG
>CM053622.1:212439077-212463843 GCA_028646595.1 Phalanger gymnotis | reverse complement strand
TCATTCTTTCACCAAGAACATAACTTCTCTTATTCTGCCGCCTTCTATTTCTCAGCTTCTTTCTATCCCCATTCAAGGCAGTGGGGTAGGTGCTGGAAACTTTATACATACCCTTATGATACATTGATTCTATGGTGAATGGTGATTGAAAGTACAATTTTCGAATTATTTCAAATGAGATAATATACGTAAAGCACTTAACACAGTGCGTGGGTCACAGTGTTGTTTAGTTTTTCAGTAGTGTTCTACTCTTTGTGACCCCCTATGGGGTTTTCTTGTCCATTTCCATCTCCAGCTAGTAAGTGCTTAATAAATGCTTGTTCTTCCTCTTTCATTCTTGCTCCAAGTTAAAAAAAAAAAAGGAACGTCATTCCACAATCAATTAGTAAATGTTTATTTCAACCAAACAATATCCTTTGCTCTTTGTGACAAGTGTGATTTACGTTCCCATTTATTGGCCGACCTCACAAACAGCAGAAATGCCTCCACCTCAAACATACAAACACATACCACACACACACACACACACACACACACACACACACACACACAGACTCATTAGATTTACTCAAGTTTGGAATTCTTGCTGAGTTTCTATAAGCCAAGACTACCATTTCTACCTCTATTTCTTTAATCCGTTTGTAACTCTAATCAAATTTAGATTAATTTATTTGAACAAAATCAACAAATTAAATATTGTATCTCTTAAAATCCTCCTTCCATATTTACTCACAGAGACATCATTTGACATGAAAGCCCTAGAAATATGAAATACTTGCAGAAGAGCAAAATGTCAACCAATTTTCCCAGACATTAAGTTATAATTTGCCACGCATTTTCCCTGGTGGCTTAAACTGTCACAAGCCAATGACTACCAAAAAAAGAAAAAAGAGGCCTGAAGGCCTTTCGGACTGGTGGGCATTCTTCTTTATCGAAGTAATAGAGCTGCTGTCCCTTAAAACTTTCAATAGCACTTCTCTTATTGCTAATAAGGCAGAAACCTGCTTTGGCAAGAAACAAAACCTGCCATTTCCTAGATAGTTACAAGTCTATCAAACACTGGTTTAAAGCCACAGCATTCTATTACTCGCTTAGTGATTTACAATTCTCAGAGACCCAAGGATTGTTCTGCAATGGGCCAGAAATTCATAGGAAAGCTGGAAAACGTGCTCTGCAGACAAGATTCCTTACAGACCTCTTTTTTTGAAATGATTTTAAATACCAGTCCATCTGTTTATGGTCTTATGCTTTTTTCTTCCCTTTTCCATTAATTTTTTTTTCCAGTAAGGCTGCTTTCAAACCACACTGCGTTCAGCAAAGATAAACTGAACAGATACCACTGCTAAGTTCTCTCTCTTCACTGAGCAGTCATTTGTAGTTTATATGGAAAACTGACCCTTTTCCTTTTGGGTTTTATAGGATTTCTAAAAGTTGAGTTATCAAAACCCGACCAGTGGGGGAAAAACCCAACCAGTTCCTTGCATTCTGCTCTGGAAACTGCCATTCATTCTAGGAAAATAACTTCCTACTGGTTGGCTTGAGATCCAGCTGCTTGTCATGTTAGACCACGTGGTGTCTGCTGCTGAGTCCAGCTATGTGGTTGAAATCAGTGCCCTGAGGACCCAGCACAAAAATACTGTGATCCTTTGCAGTAACAGGGTCTTTGCTAACAAGCCTCTAGACATCTAAGATGAAATGTTACCACCCAGCACAGAGAGTGCTGAAGGATGAAACAAAGTATCTAAAGACCTTTAATAACAGCAGAGTCGGGAAAACAAGCAGAACATCCTTGATGGGGCTCCCCTCTCGATGGAATTGGCCTGAACTCTGAGAACAATTGTTACCCCCGTCCACCACTGCCACTCCCTACAATCAGAGATGAAAGGATAACTTGAAATCACAGATTGTTGTTGATAGAACTTAGACCACTTGTATGGAATTTACTGATAGAGCTGGACAGTTGAAAATCTAGAAGCAGGCTGAGGAATTAGGAAAGACTTCAGGTTGGGTCAATGATGGTTGATGGAATAAAAGGCGAGTTCCATTGTAGGCTAATCCTGTTGCTGGATAGTGAACTCATTCCAAGTATTCAGCCATAAGATGTGTCAGCAATTCCCGCCTTGACAAACCTTACAGGTAGTGACTATGAGTACTGTCTGAATAAAAGTTCCACACACTTTAGAGCTGAGGAAAATGATATGTCCAATGCTAATAATGTAACCAGAAATGAGTTAATATTATCAGTGGATGAAAACACATTAGTTTGGGAATAACAACGCTATCTAGTTAATTTTGTAATTTTAAACAGACCTAAGGTTGGAAGCTATCAACAACCAGTGCTATAGAACATTCCTATATTACCAGATTCTGTTGATGTGTTGCCTAGTTCAACTGATTTGCTTTCCCCTTCTCTTTTCTATTTTTTTGTTGCAAATGTAACTCACTCTCCCAGTTCTCACACTCACTGAGAAGGTTGGGTCACCTCAGATTTCTGAGGGTTTCTTCCAATGCACGCTTCCCAATATCAATAAAGTAGTTCCTGGCTTTTATAAAGGGCCAGTTAATGGAAAAGGTATAACAAGGACAGAAGTTATACAAATATCTCTCCAAACTGGGGCACGTTCTCCCCTTTACTTACACACGCTCTAGGGAGAGCGGGCTCAGGCTTGAAGAATAAAAGTACTGAAGCACTTGTAGAGGGAACACGTGTGGTAAAAAGGCCACTTCTGGCCTTGGGATGCCTTTTGGTCTCTTTTCAGAGACTAAAGTTCACTTCTGAATGAGGCATAGTCAATGAATGACCACATTCCCTTGCTTAGCTGGGCTAGCTCCTTTAAAGAGACTGAAGGAACAGAGGTACTCTGGATTCACATGGCATGTAATTGGTATTTAATAATGCTTGAGATTGATTAAGAAATAGCAGAGTGAATCAGAGGTTCAGAAACCTGGAAGAGGAAATTATTCTTTCCTCTTCTACTTTGGCGTTATCTCTTATATTTCTGAGCATATGATATCCTATATTCATTTCCACTCCAGCCATACCTGAAAATCTTGTAAGTACAACAAAAAAGATGTTAACCTGAGATATGTAAGGACCAACCAAGTAAACATCAGGGTAACTAATGCACAGGTACAATGGAAATACTCGCTCAATGCTCAGTACACTGTTGGATCAGAGTCTGTAGAAGGAAAATGGATGATGAGTCAGGGGAGCAGATGACAGGTCTGACTGGATTGTCAGCTTGAAAGAAAGTGTGGGAAAATGTTAGACAAATAAAGCATTTTTGTAGGATGGTGTTTGCTAATATTTTGCTTCAGTAGCCTCATCACTTAACACTGACTTCTTGTGCAGCCACTTCAAACAGACAGAAAATGTCAGGTCAAACCAAAGCCCATATATTTTTTTTTAGTCTGAAAATGTGAAGTTAAGAAAGGAAGGTGATGGCAAAGCTTCTGTTGAAATATAGGGCCCAAAGCCCTTTGTCACCATTCTCTCTGGTTTCTTTTCTAAAGAATTTCATAGACAGAAAATAAACATCATAAAAGAAAACTCAGACTCTCCCTTTGCTCCCAAGTCATATGGTGAGTTAAACATTTAGTGTAAAAATATTATATCCATAATACCTGTTGATTTTTTAAACACTATTAAAATGAGATTCTTCTTCCCTAGAGCATATCATTTTCTTCTCATTTAAAGCTCACTTTGAAATCAGCAAATAAACTTTTAAAATTTATGATAAAAGTGTAGGTACTTAAACTCTCATATTGAGAGAAGGCAAAATTATCCTTGTTTGTAGATGAAATGTTGGCATATTTAGGAAATTCTAGAGAATAAGTGAAGAAACTAATTGAGATGTTTAATAGCTGATAACAGAATACAAAATGTACAAAAATATCAGTATTTCTCTGTAGTAAAAACAAAAACTGGGAAGAAATGATAATTAATGAAATAATATTAAGAATAGTTTCAAAATGCGTGAAAATATGTGCCAGTTAACCAGCACAAAAATTTACATAGATGCAAATACAAAACACTCTTTGCAGAAATAAAAGACAAAGAATTGACTAAATACTCATTGTTCATGGTTGCCTATACCAATGTGACAAAAATTAAAACAATACCTAAAGTAATTTTTAGATTCAGTGCTACGCAAATCAAATTACTTTGAGAATACTTTGCAGTACTAGGAAAAAGAATAAAATCTATTTGGAAAAATCAAAGGTCTAGAATATGAAGGAAATAATGAGAAAAAGTGCCAGTGAAAGGGGTCACAGTATTTCCAGAACTCAAAGTGTAATGTAAAGTAGCCATTATCAAAACTATTTCATATTGGTTAAAAAGCAGAAAAGCAGAACAGAAAGATAAGAAAGAAGTTTGTCAGAAACTCAGCACAGTTAGATGATACAAAAGTTCATATCATGAAGTAATTAGAAAAGAATTGAGATCTCAGTACCTTTCAAAACTATGGCTAGAGGAATAAGTATTAAACAAACAAGGGTTGGAGGAGATCATAAGACAACAAAGAAAATTTTGGTTACACGAAACTTATTTGCAGGAATAAAGTCAATGAATGTAGAATAAGATAAATTATAGAGTGGACATATATTTGTATCAAATATCACTGACAAGGTCTGATATCCAGGCTACAAAAGCCATTGATATAAATATATAATGCAAACAATTATTCCTCAATGGATAAATGATCAAAGAATATATTTTCAAAAGAATTGCAAACTATGAGGGCCTATGTGAAAATATGTTTTAAATCTCTTATCAAGAATAAGAGAAATGCAGATTAAAATATCTCACAGATTTTATCTTGTTGCCTGCAAATTGGCAAATAGGACAAAAAATGGGAACATGTTTGCTGCTATGGGAAGGTAGGAACACTTACTCAGTTAGTGGAGCTGTGAATTGGCCTTATCATTTGTGGTCAGGGTGTGGAATCAAAAAAAAAAATAACTGGGCTGTCTATGCCCTTTGACTTACTGATCCTGCTACTGACCAACTCCCAACCTCCAGGAAATCAAAGGTTGAAATACAGTTCCAGTTTATATATACATATTCATAGCAACCCTCTTTGTGGCAGCAAGAAACCTTGAATAAAGTGAGTGTTCATCATTGGGAAATGGCTGAAAAAGCCATTGAAAAATCCAAATAGGCTATGGCATATGAAATTTATGGAGTATTATTATATTGCAAGAGTTGAGTAATTCAGTGAAACATAGGAAGATTTGTATGAACTGATGCACAGTAAAATAAAAACAAAGAATAGTAAGCACGATAACTATAGCCAAATAAATGAAATCACTAAAAGTCAATTGAGATCTATGTAATGAAAAAACTCTTCAAGCTTTGAATAATGGCTGCTCATTTCAAATGTGTTTTCTGTGTAAGCTGTAGGAGTTTTAAAATGAGGTGATGATCATTTTTCTTCAACATATTTCAATTCCTACATTTAGTGGCAAAGATGTCTCCAGTGAACAATTGTGTGCTATTTAAGGTATTCATAGAGCAAAGGAAAGACTTGTGTGTACAAATGAGATTTATGAAAGGATATTTTGTACAAATGATTGCAGCCTCAGGATGGGTAGACATAGGAGGATGGCTGCAAGTCTATGTAAACTTTGCAGAGGTAATGTCACAGCTTCTGAGAGGGTTTCTCACTTTTTCTACTTAATATAGAAAAAGTTCCATCTCAGATATGCGTTAACTATCCTTTCTTTTTAGGAATCGAGGGTGGTGACTGGTAGGAAACAAGGTATTATCTATTACTTCCACTGCCAGACCAACACGTTGGTCTATTTTAGAATTATAATTGGTTCAAGAGGCAACGGACGGAGAAAGAAAAGTAGAGAAAGAATCTCTAACTAATCCTATGCCTTGGCTATGCCTCTGAGAAACTTTCCCAGTCCAGGTGGTCATGAGATCATACAAAGTGAAAGGTGCCAAGGTTTGTTCCTGGTGTGAATTTCTAATTTAGTTCTTACCTGCCCTCAACCTGTTTCTGGATTCTAATATCGGTATATGGAACAGGTTCACATTTACTTGGAGCCTTTTTTTTGGTCCTTCACATATTTGGGTATTTAGTATCTATGAGAAGGGTCGGCAGGCAATTTCTTGGGACGAATGTAGGTTCTAATGTAAAGTCCCAGAGAAAAGTTAAGAAATGCAGCGATTATGCAGGGCACTACTGGGACAAAATGTTTTATACACTGTGAGATGCAGTTACTGCATTGGATGTTGTTGCTTATTTTTCTTTGTCACAAGGGAGGGTACAATCTGGGATAGAGTAGGTTTTGTTTTCACTTTTTTGCTTTTCCTAGAAATGCCTGTGATATAAAACACATCAACAAAATATATTTTAAATACAAATATAAAATAAATGATTCCCTAACCCCTTACCCCTGCAAAAACAAACAGAAAACTCGAACCTCAATGCATTTGATGTATTACCTGAAAAGCGAATTATCAAGGAGTTGTACTAATATCTAGCCAGGGGTGGGGAACCTGCAGCCTCGAGGCCACATGTAGCCCTCTAGATCCTCAAGTGCAGCCTTTTGGCTGAATCCAAACTTCACAGAACAAATCCATAAAAGGATTTGGGACTCAGTCAAAAGGCCACACCCAAAGACCTAGAAAACCACATGTGGCCTCAGGCCACAGGCTCCCTCTCCCTCATAGCCTCTCAGAACTCTAAGGAGTCAAGCCAGCTACAATTAGCATGTCTGAAACATTTCACCACACTGAAAATCCATTCTTCTTGCACCTCAAATATTTGACTATCATTGCTTTAGGAAGCTAGACATGGCCGTGGTTTTATTTTATTCTTTGATATGGTATAACAGCCTGCAACATTTCATGTCCAAACATAGATGATAAAAACAAAGCTGTCAGCCTGGAGTATATTTAATAATGATGATGATACTGATAATTAAAATGTTAATAATGAGGATGATGATAACAATGATAGCACTGATGTGGCTCTTCAAGGTTTGCAGAGTGCTTTACAAATAGCATCTCTTTTTGTCCTCATAACAATCCTGGGAAGAAAGTGCTGCTATTATCCTCATTTTACAGATAAGGAAAGTGAGGGGCGCAGAAGTTAAATGAGTTGCCCAGGGTCACACAGCCACTCATAGTCTGAGGCTAGTTTTAAACTCCAGGTCCAGCACTCTACCCATTGTACCACTGAGCAGCCCACAGATAATGTGCAAAAACTGCTTTCTGCCTGCAGACGACAGTCTGCCAAAACCTTGTCAAATCCTTTATTTCACAAATGAGAACATGGAGGCTCTGAGAAGTCATATAACTTATGCAAGGTTACATGCTACTAAATGGCAACGCTGACATGAGTGATTACTCTGGTCCCACACCACCTGAACACCTGGCATGTTACACTGCACCCCTCCCAGCTTCTTCGGGACCTTTAAGAGATTTGGAGGGTGCTTAGTCTCTTCCATTGGCTCAAGCTTTCTTCAATTATGGTTCCTCGATTTTAAGGGTTTCGAGCACCCTAGTTCCATTTAATCAGTAAATAGCCAGATCAGCTTTGCAAAGGAATATTTACTTTAAGAGTATAACAACAACAATAAACACCATATAAACATCCCCTTCCAAACACCAAGAGGGCATAACCCACCTCTCCTCTCCCTTCAACTTCAATCTCTGGGAAGTAGAGGGGCTTTAGGTTTACAGTTAGCTTATTTCATATATAGTTATTAACCCTTCACTCCCACCCCATGTTCCAAGTCTAGAGACCTCTGGGTTCAAGTCCCAGTACCCTGGCTTTGCATAGCTTCTTTGCTGGGCTGCTGGCAACATCTAGCCTGGATTATCACTTCTAAGGTCACTATGGCTCAAGGTCTAAGGACCCTACCTCCTGCTCCTGGAACTGGAAAGGAAAAATTAAACAGATCAAAAGCTCAAGCCCACGTTGGGGAACCACAGGATCTAAGGGGTGGGGTAGTACACAGTTTAGTGCATGGTACCCATGCTGTGAGTAAATGATTTTGTCACTTCCTAGAAGGGTGTGTAGCCAAATGACACAGTGGACAGAGCACTGAACCTTGACTCAGGGAGACCTGAGTTCAAATTTGGTCTCAGACACGTCAGCTGTATGACCCTGAGCTAGTTGCTTAGTCTCTGTCTGCCTCAGTATACTCATTTGTAAAATGGGATAGTGATAGCTCCTGCCTTTCAGGTAGGTGACTAATAGTTGTGGTGAGAATCAAGTGAGATAATATTTGCAAAGTGCTTAGCACACTGCTTGGCACATAGGTATTTAAAAAAGGCTTATTTCCTTCAAGAGAACTGGGAGATGAGGGAGGGGAAGAGGGAGAGGGAGAGAGAGAGAGACTCTGTCTCAGTCAAGCTACACAACCAATGGAAAGAGGTTTGCAGGATGTCTTTTCCTCTCATCCTCCATGTGTCTCCATCTTAGGTGATCTGAGCATGTGCCAAGCATGGTTACACTAGGATCTAACTACAAATCTGGGGCTATTTCAATTATACAATACTCTTTCCTCTCTCTCAATAGGAACAAATATATACTTTCTGTTGTTATAAGACTTAATGACTGATTTCACAGATCATGGCCAGACAAGTGTGGGAAGCTTAGTGTACCTTGCAGAGTACCTCCCTATTACTCCATCCTGCAGATCCTGAAAGAGGCTGCTACAGTGTGGTGACTCACCGCAATGGGCAATTCCTGACAGTGGCAGTAAAGATCACGTGTCCAGACTGAAATTCCTTTTGCAGCATCTAAAGTCATTAGGGCATAGCACAGCCTTGGACCTACGATCATCGAAGTAGAGTCCGTATCTCTGCTCTGACACCAAGTGTAGAGCCATGAGTAAATCACTTAGCGTCTCTTGATTTCAGTTATTTCATTTATTTCCGTTATTCAGTTATTTCATGTTAAGATGGAGATAATAATATTTTGACTCTTCAACTCAGTATTGCTGTGATGCAGAAACCACTTTGTAAATTCCAGTTTTGTCAAGTGTTCTCCTTACAACTACTCTAGGTGGTAGCTAGTACCAGCATCACCCCCATGGTAACAAGGAGGAAAATGAAGTTCAGAATGTGTGTCCATCAGATTGGCATCATGGGTTTTCGCTTTTCTCTTCAAATCAGATACTTGATTAAGAAGAATAACTTGGGCTATTTGAGATTTTCATCTCTTGTAACTCATAGCCAACAGAGCCTAAAGTGATATTTTCATGCCCAAATTCCTAGCTGTCCTTTCTACTGATGGAAACTGTTGTGGCAGAGCACAAATAACTCAGCAAACGATTTTAGGAAAGATGTAGAGTTTCTTCCACACTGCCAAAGGGGGATTTCTCAAAAGCATTTCTCTATGTCAACCTCTACATAGATCATTTATGGCCTAGTGGCAGACAAACTGACTCTTCTCCCCACCCCTCCCCGCACCCTCCTTTTCCTGTGTTTTCACATACTCTGGTGTCTTTCCCTCTTGTCCCTATGGGGAGGCTGAAAGTGACAGCATCACCCATCATCTGACTCTGGGTTCATGCAAGGGTAGTGGTAGTTTTAGTTTGCTAAGTGGACGATCTAGAAACTTGCAGTGATACAAAACTGTGAGCTAAGATCTAGGCAGAGTGCACTATGAAGTTAGCCTGTTTGTCTTTGAGTTTAGCAGACTAAACCCTCCACTGAATGTACTTTGGGAGACTGAAGGCAGACTATTGATGGGACTGACATACTATCTTTGTCATGGAGTGGCAAGATTGTTCAGCAGATACTGAGGCTATCAAATCACTCTAATTATTGACATTAAAGCTCTGAGAACAAAGGGAATGCGCCAGGCCACATTAGAAGAATATCTGATTAGCCTGTTGGGAAAAATATACTCAAAGGAGTTTGCATTGGAATTGAGGGGGATAGGGGAGAACCACAACTATTTAGCATGTCAAGGAGCCTGTGAAAGGTAATCTAAACATTGGCCATGTTGCCAATAGAACACATTTACTTTCAAGATAATCCCAGTTGTGAAGAAGACGGTAACCAAAGACTGATTGCTATCCCCCGAAGAATTCCATGTGGGAAATCATTCTTGGCTGCTTGCCTGCCTTAGTTTATTGGAGCCTATGGTTAGCATAGTATGCACCATTCACATCACAGGGCACCCATCACTAAGCACTTGGTGGAATAAAAAGGCATTGAAGGAGTGTGTGTCTGAGAGATAGAGAGAGGACTATTCTTCTTAGCTCAGATATATCCCAACCGACTTGAGACCTCAATAGCCATACATTGTGAGATAATTCTCTAGGGCACTGTGACCTTAACATTTAAGAACTATTCATGTAATGCCAGCAACTTCTTTATTCTATCACATTCCTCAATGTCTGATGCACTTAATTCTTAAAAGTGGAGTTCTTTGGGAACAATGAAAGGATTTGCTTTTGGAACAGCCTTGGCTGTCTTACTGAGCTAGAAGAACTCCTTCAGGGGTCCCACCGCTCCTTCTTTTGTCAACCTCTTGTTTTCCACTAAACTCAGTTGGCCCTTAAGGGAGTCCAGTGCTTCCTCAGGTAATCAGTGTGACAGGAGGCAGGTGGCCAACTGAGAAGGCTGTTGAAGAGCGCTCATGTTAATAGGCTTTGGAATGCTGTCAGTTTGGGGACCTATTGTCTACAAAAGGACTAGGCACTCCAGACATAACATTTCAAATTTTGGATTGAGCTGGTGTCAGAGGAGTAAAGGAAGCTGAAAAGGAGAGAGTAACTTTGGGAGGAAAAATGAACTAAAAACTCAGTAACTGTAGCTGAGATCTTCTAACTAGGCAATTGGTATAGCTCAGAGAACATTTTTTCCAATCTCTAGGCAGAGTGTGCAAATGGCACTCCTAAGAGTCAAAAACAAATATTTCAAGGTCAAAGAAGCATACAAGGAAGACAATCAGATCTATATTGAATTATAATAATATGATTCACATTCATTCAATACTTTAAGGATTACAAAGTGCTTTCCTCACAACAATCCTCTGAAATATTTAGGGTATTATTAATCCCATTTTCATAATAATAATAATGTCACATTTACATAGCTCTTTAAGTTTGAAAAGTACTTTTCTCAAATTATTCAATGAGGTAGATGCTGCAAGCATTGTCAATGTGGTTCAGATGGTGAAATTGAAACTCCGAGATGTTAAGTACTTGCCCATGGTTATACGGCTAATAAATGTAATATTGATTCCAGATCTCCTGACTCCAAATCCAACACTCTTTCACTACACTATGGATTCTTAAACTGGGGTCTGTGAACTTAAAAAAAGATAACTATTTCAATATGTTTAGTTTCCTTTTAAATCCTATATATTTCATTCTATGTATTTGAAAACATTCTTCTGAGGCTTTAGCAGGCTGCCAAAAAACGGTTAAGAACACCTGCATGACACCTTTCGATTTGAGATAGGGTAACATAAATATGTAGTTCATGTTCTGAGGAGGCTTTCATTGCTGAGTTGGGTCCCCAGAGTGTGTGGATTAGGTCCACTCAGGGATCCTATGGCTCCTTTAAAGGGGCTGGAGGGTTATCTTTATAGCTCAAAAGCCCACGCAGGTATGCCTCCCTCTAGGACTATTAGTTAGGAATCATTTACATAGTCAGCTAGACAAGTGGGCTTTGGAGTGGGGTCAATTCCTCCTGGTATAAGCCAGCCATACTCACTCCTTCAATTCCTCTCTAGGCTCTGCTCCTGATTCTCTGAATTTTTCTTTCCACCATTCCCCCCTCCTTTCTCTCAGCTTCTTTTTATGTATTGTTTGACCCTATTAGAACATAAGCTTCTTGAGAACAAGAACTATCTTTTTGTTTATATTTCTATTCCTACAGCTTAGCACCGTGGGTACCATATAGTAGGAACCTAATAAATGCTTGCTGGCCACTTGACTGGTGCAGTTGATACAAAACACCTTCCCCTCAAAGTCTGTGACATACTCTCCCACCTATATACTCTTAGGCTCAAGACTAGAGAGCACATGTGGTAACTTACAGTGGTTTATGGAAATCTTCTTCTCTCTTCCCCAGGATTCTCAAGACACTCCCCTCAGGCGTGGTGTGGCTTCTCTGCTGGCTCTTTGTAGAGTTGGAAATTTGTGTCCATTTTGACCTTATCTCCTGAATCAGGAACTGTTAGCCACTGCTATCCTAGCAGATGTTCTAAGATGCAGATGGGGAGAGGATACATTCAAAATCCTCAGGAGTGGGGAACCTGTAGCTTTGAGGCCACACGTGACTGAATCCAAACTTCACAAAACAAATCCCCTTAATAAAAGGATTTGTTCTTTCAAACTTGGACTCAGCCAAAAGGCCTCACCCAAGGACCTAGAAGGCCACAGGTTCCCCACCTCTACTCCAGACCCTTTGAAACTCACAAGGTCATCTTCTTGGTTTTGGGGGAGACCAAGGCCAGAGCTGAAGTGATCTCTTCCAGATCTCCCTCCTCCCCTCTTTACCCCCTCCTCATCCCCCAGGCCAACTGAGTCCTCAGGGATTTTAACTGGAATAATCTTTCCTCATTGACCACTCACTGGAGTATAAAATTCTTGCTTTTGTAATGGTATGCTGTTTTATAGAAAACCCATGGGGCATAGCAGTGTCTAACAAATACTATGTCTGTCATTATCACTTCACTTCATCTGATGGCTTCTTAGAGATGTCTAAATTGGTCAAAGCTTTTTCATATTTAGTTGGAATCTCTTTGATTTGATTCAATGGAAATATATTTTCACCTAGCTAAGGTATCAGGACAAGGTGTTTAGTTGCTATCTTTCTATAAAAAGGGACTGATTTAGTCAATTGACCCCTCCCGTACTCATAGGTTGTAAGTTCACATTCGAACAATAAATCAATTGTGGAATTTCAGATGTGGAAGGGACTTTTGGAATCATTTACTCTAATTTTTTACAAGTAAAGCGCCTGAAATCCAGAAGTGAAGTGAATTGTCCAAAGTTACCCAGTGAGTAACTGGCAGCCATGGGCATCAAAGCCAGAATTACTGAATTCAAATCTTTTCTACTCCACTCCACTGGCTAATGCAGTTTCAACTTTCCAATTCTCTGTTTAAAAACCAACCCAAACATCTGTGTCCTGGAGTTACAAAGCAATATTTTGGGAAGTGGCCGAATATGTATAAAAATACACGAAGACCTCCTGCTTCAAATCCCACCAAAAACTGAAATTCTGATCCTGATTATTATATTACTATTGTATGTCACTTGATAACATAGGAAGTTCATAAGGCATTAGAATAATGATTCTTAATACTACTTGTCAGTAAAATATGGAAATAATTCCTTGTTACCCATCTGCACTAATTTCATCCTGCCTGCATTTAGTCAGTAGCAAGCATTGACTTTGAGAGGTGATTGTTTCCTGCTGATTAATTCCTAGTACTAATAGTTAGATTACCAAATGACATACAGTAATCTTTTATTAACAGTGCAATTTTCATGTATAAAGATTTACATCAGTTGTCGGTTCTGCTGGGAGTATTTTCAGTAAGAGATTATAACTGCACTCTTTGCTGCTGTTTCTCCTCTCTTGGTCAGGTAGGGCCAGTCCCAAACCAACTTTTGAAATGAGGGAACTTTGTCTTTAGTAAGTGCCTAACCCTTCACTAGCTATTCCGTCACTCAACAATTTATTATGTGCCCGGCATTATGCGGAAAGCTAGGGACACAGAGAACCAAAGACACTGTCCCTGCCTTCCAGGAGCTCACATTCTAGTGTGGGAGATAACATGCGAATAACTGTACATATAAGACATATATTGTGCATGTTCTCCTCTCATCCACTTTTCCCAGTTCTGAATTTCTATCATAACCTTCGTGTTAAGAAGGGCCCAGGCCAGCTATATTTCATTCCTTTCCTGTCTTTGTTTCTGATTCTCTGGACTTCACTATGTCTTAGCTACCAATCACACCTTAGAGGTTCCCTCAGTCCCTGTGATATTTTCACCTTGGAAGATCCTTTTACCCCTGCAGCCTTCTAACCCTATAATATCCCTCTACTCCATGGCCCCCTTCCATTGGTGAGTTCCTCTTTCAACATCCATTTTGAGAAAAGAGCCAGGTCATCCATCCTTCATTCTTTCCTGGGCTCTGCTTCTGATTCTGGATTTTGTTACTGTTCCTGTTAGCATACACCTTCTGCCCCCCAACCCCATTTTTTCAGCTCCCTTTTATGTGTTGTCTTCTCCCCAGTAGAATGAAAGCTTCCTGAAGGTAAGGCATGTCTTTCTTTTCCTTATATTTGTATGCCCAGTGCTCAACATGGTGCTTGGCATGTTTGTTGACCATCTGCGGATGGGAGGTAATCTCAGAAGGAAGGAACTAGCAGTGGGGGCAGGGTGGGTTGGATGGGTAAGGTCTCCTGTAGAAAGTGGTGTGAACTATGCCCAAAGGGCTATAAAAATGTGCATACCCTTTGACCCAGCAATATCACTTCTAGGGCTGTCTCCCAAAGAGATCACACAAATGGGAAAGAGACCCATGTGTTCAAAAATATTTATTGCAGCAGTTTTTGTGGTGGCAAAGAATTGGAAATTGAGAGGATACCCATCAATTAGGGAATAGCTAAACAAGTTGTGGTATATGAATGTAATACTATCTAATACTAATCTATCTATACTATCTAATAATACTATTGAATACTAATGGAATACTATTGGAATATTAATACTAATGGAATGCTAATACTAATAGAATACTATTGTGCTATAAGAAATGAAGAGCAGACACACTTTAGAAAAACCTGGAAAGACTTATATGAACTGATGCTGAGTGAAGTGAGCAGAACCAGGAGAACATTGTAGACAGTTACACATGCATTGTGTGATGACTAACTTTGATAAACTTGGCTCTTCTCAGCAATGCAGGGTTCTAAGACAACTCCAACAGACTCAATGGAAAACACTATCCACCTCCAGAGAAAGAATTATGGAGTCTGAATGCACATCAAAGCAAACTATTTGCTCTCTCTTTTTTGTTTTGTTTCTTCTTTCTTGTGATTCATTTCATTGCTTATAATTCTTCTTTGCAAGACAACTCCAAAGGACTTATGCTGGAGAGAGCTATCTACATCCAGAGAAGGCACTATGAAGTATGAATGCAGATTGAGGCACACCGTTTGCTCTCCTTTTTTTCCCCTTTTTTTCTCTTTTGTTTGTTTTTGTTTTGTTTGTTTTGTTTCTTCTTTCTCCTGATTCATTCCATTGGTCATAATTCTTCTTTACAACTTGACTGTTGTGTAAATAAGTTCAACGTGAAGGTATATGTGGAAGATATATCAGATACCATGCCATCTTGGAGAGGGAGGGGAGAAGGGCAAGAAGAAAATCTGGAACTCAAAATTACGTGGAACTGAGTGTTGTAAACTAAAAATAAAAAATCTTAATTATATAAAGAAAGAAGCCATCCCCAACCACTCTTAATTCTAGTGCCTTCCCTCTCATTATTTCCTATTTATCCTGTATGCAGCTTGCTTTGTATATAGTTGTTTGCATATTGTCTCTCTACTTAGACTGTAACCTCCTTGAGGGTAAGGACTATCTTTCACCTCTTTTGTATCTCCAGCATTTAACACAATTCCTGGCACAGAGTAGGAGCTTAATAAATGATTAGTGATTGAAAAAAATAATTCTTCTTTGCAATTTGACTAATGTGAAAATATGTTTAATGTGAATGTATATGTAGAACTTATATTTGATTGCATGATGTCTTGGGGAGGGAGGAGGAGGGAGGAGAGGAAGGAGGAGAAAATTTGAAACTCTAAAGCTTGTGGACCTGGGAGTTATAAACTAAAAAGAAATAAATTAATTTAAAACAAAAAAAAGAAAGTGGTGTGAAGTGGCATCTTGAAGAAATCCAAGTGAAGAAAGTGAGGAGGGAGAATATTCCAGGTGTGGGGAACAGCCAGTGAAAAGGCATGAAATCAGGAGATGAAGGCACTTCTTAGGGGGACAGCAGGAAGGCCAGAGTCCCTAGATGGAGTAGAGAGGAAGAAAGTATTCAAAGACTAGAAAAGAAGGAAGCATGGGGGCAGCTTGTGAAGGACTTTAAATGTCAGACATGCCTGCCTCTGCCACACTTGTCCACAAGAATCAGCCAGTTGTTCTAGCAATATCATCGAGCTTCCTGCAACTCTCACCTTGTCCCAACACCCTGTCCAAAGAACATCACAAGCTATTGACTTCTCCCTACCTCTTTTATAACTCTCTTTCCTTGTCACATTCCACAGGGTACTTCTAGGTCATAAGGTTATAAACTTAGAACTAGGACCTTAGAGATTATCTGGGGCAAACCCCTCATTTATAAGATGAAGAAACTGAGACCTAGCAAGGTCAAATGGCTTGTCAAGGTCAAGCAGGTAAGTGGCAGGGCTGGTTCTGTGACTACAAATCCAGCAATCATTCCACTGCACCAGATATTTCCATAGATAACTGGCTAATCTAATAAAAATATTTGGGTCAAAGTGTTAGTGGTTTACATAGTTTTGATATTATTAGAAAGCATAGATATCTAGATAGCATCTTCATTTTTAATAAAGGCCTTCTTTGGTCTGAGTAAAGTGAGAATTTCTAGCATAGTCGTAGCGCAAGTAGGGAGATATTTTTGAGGAGAGAGGGTCTTTTCCAGCGTTCCTCGGACCGTTCCATATTTATATAGCATGGGACATCTTGTATTGGGAGTGGGGGTGAGGTGAGAGTGATCATAGTTATCACATATCTTTTAGGACACTTCTCACATAAATATTTCTGTTGTTTTTTTTTCAATGGAAACAAAATTCACATTGAAGCTAATGAAAGATAGAGTAAGGGCAGATTCTTTTCAATTGGCAGTGAATATGGCACATCTATTATTTAATACAGAATGCACATGCACAAATCTTGAATAGATAAACATTGAATATTGAAGAGCCGTAAGCCTGCCGTGTCACCATCAGTTGGTGTAGGCTTGTGACAGAAATAAGTTGTGTCTCTGTCACTGTATTTGAATGAGAAATATGTGAGCTTGAAGTTAAGCAAACTTAGGAAATTATGATGTTGCATTTATTAACATCATTTATTTTGGTAAGTACAATTTAATAAACTGGTTTTCAAAAATGCAAACTTTTAATATTGAAATAACTTGAATGGCTGTAATCATTCGAAATTTTAAATATTAGATTTAAATTTAATTGTTAATGTGTTGTCCCTAATTTCTTTAAAGTAAAATAATAACTTCATGATGGATAAAATATAAGCTAAGAAAATAAATTGTGAAGATTGCTTTGTGTAAAGGGCAGAATGACAGTTTTTTTTTTAAATAAGTGAAAGGGGAACATCGATAGATGGTTAAGAAACCATTATGAAATGTTGCCTAATTCACACTTGCGTATGGTACTAAAATTTTGCATTCAGGGAAATCTTTCATTTCTCTGTGCAAAGGAGACTCATGGCTCTGTTAACTTCTTGCATGAATCTGGATAGCTTACCGGCTTTAGGCCATACATACTCTGCAGAATGAGGGCGTTTTACTGAATGACCTCTAAGGTCTCTTACAGCTGTAAATCCTATGATCCACAATCCATCGCTGTTCATATACAAACAAATATGGAGAAGGAAGGGAGGAAAAACAGGAATCTAGTAAAAAATAAGGGAAGAAACTTGTCCCATTTCATCTACCCTCAATTCATTTTCTTTTTTTTTTTTAAACATCAGTATAATAGGTGTTTCTCAAGTGAGACTGTGTTCAACTGGATGATTCTCCCAGACTGAGGAGCAGGTAGGTGGTGCAGTAGATAGAGATCAGGCCTAGAGTCAGGAAGACCAGAGTACCAATCTGGCCTCAGATACTAACTAGCTGTGGAACTCTGGTCAAGTCACCGAATGCTTTTTGCCTCAGTTTCCTCATTTGTAAAATATACCAGAGAAAGAAATGGCAGACGACTACAGTATCTTTGCCAAGAAGACTTCAAACGGAGTCATGAAGAGTTGGACGTGACTGAGCAGCAACAATAACAACCTAGACTGAGGAGATTGCAGGACACAGGCTATTGTCTGAAAGGCATCTCCCCAGAGGTAGATATTTCCCCTCACCAGGCTGAGAAGACGCATAGGACTCTTAGTTATTGTGTGGCCTCCAAAATGACTAGTGACTGAAAGTTTGGGGGGCAGGCAGGGCAGATTCTTCTTCGATGAATTACCCTTTTCCCTGTGGTCTATAAATTGAATTCTAAAATATCTTGGTTGCCCCTTACTTTTTTTTTAATATGTATTTTCTCTCTGTTGAACTTCAAGCCTGGAGTGAGCAGTTAGGATGAGGTGAAAGATTCCTCCTTCCCTAATCCTAACTCCTTCTGTGTCTCTGCAAGGAAGAGAAAATGGTAGAGAAGTTCATAATGAACAGACTGTTCTTGCCTGGGCAAGCTTATGAACGGAGTATCTGGACCTCTATTTCCTGTCTACCTTCTTTTATGACTCTACTTGCTTTTTCGAGCAGAATATTAGAAACTCTACTTCCTGAGTTCAGGACTTTCGGCACCAGACTCCTAATCCCAGCAGCTGCTTCTTAAAGAAGGATGAGGCTTGCTGAAGGACCAAAGCCATGTTTTAGGGAACTAAGATATCTGGACCTTGGCAGGCCTGAAATTACTGTGAATTGTGCCAATGGTACAGATCTGAGTTGAATGGGAAGTATTTGTCAGCAGGTCCTCCAAGTGGCATTATCTTGGGAGGAGTTGTAGAGGAAAAATAGACTGTATTGGGCAATATGAGCACTTTAGGTTTGTTTGTCTTTGTATATGATTCCTTTTCTGTAGTAGATAAAGTAAAAGCTGTGCCATCCTTAATATCCATATTGTATATTGAGTACCTGTGTGAGAATGGAGACTCTCTTACCTACATGTAGAGAAAGGTAGACATAAACCATACATGAATTTTATTTTTACAGATTTCTCCCACTTTACCAAAAAGGAAAAATCAAAGTTCTAGAGGAAAGATTTTGTGTTTCTAAATCCTGGACATGGCTCACTTAGGCACTCTTCATATCTCTAAGAAAGAGTGGTGCCCTTAGGAGGTACTATAAGAATTATAGAGGATTATGCAAAAGATTAAAGGCAAAAAAGGGGAGCATTGAAACATACCAGGTAATCCTAAACAGATGCTGTCACCATCTCTGTGGGGCTCCTTGGAGCAAAGGGACTGGAGTCTGCATTGCCTAGATGGATCCCCAAAGACAATCCCCGTTTTGCTGACACTGATCACACGCAAAATATGCAAAGTGCCATCCCCAAAGGCAGACAAATTTATGTGGTTACAATCAAACCGTCTGTAACTACATAATGAAATAGCATGCCCTTCTCAACTCTTTTGAGGGAAAAAGCTAGTATTTACTTACCTTAATGCTTGACTGGAGTAAATATTTTTAATGTATTATTATAGCACTACATTGTCAATTAAAGAGACAGATATTTCTCTGTTGGAACTGCTCTGGAACACAAGGTAATCCCTAATGATACTGTGCAATCATATCAAACATAGCATTCAAACTCTGAATTTCCTCTAGGGCCCCATGTGTAATAGTGAAATTCTAGTGGGCTTTATCAACTAATTGGAAGGCAAATACTGATAGATGCATCACTTAAAGTAGTAGTCTCCAAGTTTCAAATATAACAGCAACAAAAATTATCTATCGACAATGAGTTCATAGTCCAGGATGATATCAAATTCAGTGAGGACATGGAACCGAAGAAAAGTGAACAAAGTATATAATTTCAAACAGACCACCAGGCAAGTGCCCTGGTTGATGTCTGGGTTAGTGTGACTACAGAAGTGAAATGAATTCATAGACAAATGACTGCTGAACCCTCTGAATTCTCTGGCATTCCAGTCCGCCAGTAGGACTTCCTTAAGAATTGATGGAATTTGAGATCAAAGGATCTATTCTGTGTCTTGATGAGACAGTGAGGATGAGACATCAGAATGAGACTTTAGTACACTTTGAGTTTCTGAAAACTGTGGAGTATAAGTCCTACCAGTTTTACTAAGAAGTATAGGCTTCAAGTATGAGTGAGAAAGCAAACTAGCCTAGCCAAGGTCAGAGAGGCACATCACCTGGTTACAAGTACATGAATTGTCTAAACATTGTCACCTTCAGAATCCATCTGAGAAGTTACAGGGTTTTGTGCCTTTGTCAGTAAAGGAAGTATCCATATAATGATGACAATAGAGATTTCTTCCCACTGCTGGATGTATACCCTATAGAAGTCAAAGATAAAAAGAAAGGTCCCACATACACCAAAATATTCATAGCATCACTTTTTGTAGTGGCAAAGAATTGGAGACAAAGTAAATGAGTGTTGATTTATGGAATGGATAAATACATTTTGGTATCGGAATATGGTGGAACATTACCTTAAATGAATAAAGCAGTTAAGTGCTTGTTATATACAAAGCATTGTACCAAGTGGTGGAGATACAAATAGAAAAGTAAGACACTAAGAAAATCCCTACTTTCAAAGAGTTCATGTTCTAATGGATACAACACACTTAGAAGGTTTCAGTTAGATGGATAGGTCAGTTTCATGGTACTTAGGCTAGAGGAGCAAAGAAGATGGTCATGCTTCTTTTAAAATATCATTTCCAATAATAAAATTATAGCAGTTTCTAATGTTTAACCATTTGATAGTTCCAAACACTTTGATGAGAAGAACTTTTCATTTCTGGGTCATCAGTGGATGTGTCTGTAGCCAAAACTGCAGAAGTAGTTGCTAGGCTGCATCTCTATTGGGATTGCTTTCCATGATGATGGCTGTAACTCCCCTGACCTCCTTCAAAACTCAATTCAAATCACATCTTCTTTGGGAGTCCTTTTCTCTTATCCCTACTGCTAGTGCCTTTCCTCTGGGATTACCTTCCATTTACAGTACATATATCTTGTTATGTAGTTTTTTGCACGTCGTCTTCACCAATCAGAATGTGATTCTTTGAGGACAGTGCTGTAAGGAAATTTCTGGCTTAACTTTGTTATTGCTATTTACTTAAGATGGATGTCATATAACTAGCTAGAGTTTGCAGGCAATATTTACAACAGCCCTGGCATTAGCTAGTTATTAGCTCTCAATTGGTATTAGCTCTCTCTCTGTTTGCAAATTCCACCTTCAGATATCAACTCTACCTCTGGTGTTTACTGGCTAGTTTCCTGTTTTACCTAATATAGACTTTCCCCTTCTGCCATCTGTTCTTTGGTCTGTTAATCATCATCTTCTCTTTACTCTTTGAAATTACATTATACCTGTCCTACTTATGTAGCCAAAATCTATGTAAGGTTGTTGAAACTGATGCTCAAAGCTTACTGAATTTTTGTATACAGTGATGCTTATACTCTGAGCACAATAAAACATTTTCCCCGTATCTCTGCATTGTTGATTGTGTAACTGGCAGCAGTCCCTATTAATGGATCCTTGGACATGTTTTGCCACACGAGGGACCATGTTTTTGCCTTTCCTTGTATCCCTCAGCATTTAGCCTAGTGCCTGGCACATGGCCAGCATCCAAGAAATGCTTGCTGACTGACCATCTATAAAGAACCGTAGGAAAGCCAGATTAACTAGGTTGTAGAGTGTGTGAAAGAGAGTGATGTGAACTGTCTGGAAAAGTAGATTGGGACCAGGTTGTGAAAACTTTGAATGACAGGCACAGTTTATATTTGATCCTAGATAGGAAAGAGGCCTTTGGAATTTACTGGGTAGGATAAAGGTATGCTTAGAGCCTTGCCTTAGAAAAATCACCTTGGAAGCTGTGTGAAGGATGTATTGGAATGAGGAATGACTTAAGGAAGGGAGAATGATAAGGAGGTTATTGAAATAGCCCAAGCAAGAGGTTGTGAAAGGCCGAAAGGCTGAATGAGAGTGGTAGCTGTGAGAAAAGAGGGAAGTATAATGTGAAGGAGAGATGTTTCGAAGGTAGAAGCAACAATATTTAGCAACTGATTAGATGTGTGTGTCTGTGTGTGTGCGCGCTAAGAGTGAGGTGTCAAGAATAACACCAGAGGTGGGAACCTGAGTGACTGCTGCCTAGGCTGGGTGGTACCAGTATTTGCTGTTGTTCAGTCATTTCACTCATGTCTGACTCTTTGTGACCCCATTTGGGGTTTTCTTAGCAGAGATATTGGAGTGGTTTGCCATTTCCTTCTCTAGCTCATTTTACAGATGAGAAACTGAGGTTAAGTGACTTGCTCAAGGTCACACAATGAGAGTCCAAGGCCAATTTGAACTCAGGGGAATGAGTCTTCCTGACTCCAGGCCTGGCACTCTATCTACTTTGATACCTAGCTGCACCTGTGCCAGCGATAGTGATGTAGTAGAAGTGGTGGTAGCAGGAGTACATATATATTTATGTGCATATACACACATGTATATATGTATATATACACACATACACGTATGTATATATACATATACAAACACATATATATGTGATATAATCTATAGTATATATAATAAAATAATTGTACTCATAGTAGTAATAGGGAAAGGCCAAACATTATGGCCTAACATAGGTTTACATGCTTCTTTTCAAATCACTGTTTTTATTTCCTCTGAGCAGAGTCTCAGAGAAAGAAGGAAATATTTTAGGTGGAGGTTAGAGGGGATACTTAGAATAAGTTTTTGCTGAAAGTCACCACCTTTTTATATATTCAAAATGAATCCCCCAGGCTCATCCACCACCTCCTTGCCTTTTGTCATGTGGGGCTCACCTGAGCTAAGCAATAAGAATTCTTTTGTTTTGCAAGGTGTCTATAGCCATTAAAGTTACACAGTCCCTTCACTAGCAGAGAATAAGTTGGGGCCTGAAAGGGATGCCTTTCTGCCTGGCTGACTATTCTCCAAATACCCCAGGTCTGAGTAGCCTGAGGAGACTATATTACCAAAAATTAATCAGCAACGGAAGATTTAGCCTTATGGGTGGCATAAGCCAAGTCCATTCTTTCCTATGACTCTATTGATTGTTCTTTTTTTCTTTCTTCTTGCCTGGACAGGACAAAAAAATGGTTTTGAATAACGATCCCACCTCCCCTGATATTACTGTGAACCTAAAAGGAAGGTCTGGATGCTGCCTTAGTAAGATGATTCTCTAAGGAAGACCTGCTCCTCATCGGCTCTAATGAATTCTCTAACTGCATGGCTTTCATTACATGGGTTTTGTTCTGCCACAAAGAAATGAATTTAAACAATAGTTATTCAAGCACCTTGGCATTTATCGATTGAATAAACGCAGTCAGAAGCTAAGGTTGCATTCCCCTTAAGGCTCTGAGTGCCTTTTATGCTGGCTTATCAGTCAGCCTGATTTGCACTCCTTGCTTTGCACTTCAACCTTTTGGATTTGTTATCTCCAGACCCTGGCTGCATGGTCCTGTGTGATTGAGGTGAGCAGAGGCATAGGTGCTCTTACCTCTAATTCTTCTGCCTCCATCTGTCCAAATAGGAGATTTCATCTTTGCATCCTTTGAGAGAACACTAGTAAACATCACTGACTTTTTATTTAGTGCCTTCAACTTTGCAAAGTGCTTTAGATATATTATCTTATTTAAACTTCGCAATGTTTTAGGGAGGTAAGTTATAGGTATTTATTACCCCTGTGACCTTAGGCAAGTCATTATTTCTCTGGTCCTAAATTTCTCATCTGGAAAATAAGTGGGTTGAACTTGGTGATGTTAAGTGTTTTATGGCTTTGAATTGGTCATGCCAGGCAATGGCTGCTGGGGCCACTGTTTGGTACAGACAGTTCTCACTTTATCTAAGTGGACCCCTTCACAGGCTTCTCCATAAAGTGATTTTAAGGAGGGAGGGAGACAACAAGGAGGAGACGTGCACCTTTGGAGGGAAGGTGCCGGCACATGTTTCAAGGACACGTAAGGGCCACGGACAAAGAAGATGGGGTAGGGCCAGCCATGTGGATGCGTAGCCAAACCTAGAGGAAAATAGGTGGGTGGGGTGGGGAGACACATAGGGGCTGAATGAAGACACAGACAGAAGACTGGAACATGTAGGGAATAGACATGGTATCGGAACACAGCTGGATAGTCTGCCAGTTGGGCAGAATGGAGCAAAGGTCTCTTCTCCTGGCACCAGAGGTGTCAAGCCAAGCCTCCCCTCCCCCCAGTAGTTCCTGGGCCTCTGTTCTGTTTTTACTTGGAGGGTTCTTTTCTTTCTTTTTTGCTTTTTTTTTTTTTTTTTTTGGTGGAGGTGGGGTGGGAGGCCATGGAGCTTCAAGTCAAAGGTCAAGAGAAAGAGCACAGTACTGTATAGTAAAGTTAACATAGGTGTTTTTTTGGAATCTGGATTTCTTTCAGAATTCTTTGTAATGTCAAATTTGCCTAATGCAAATTTCCATAAAGCAAGAATTGTCTATATAGAAGGGGGTCTTGCATTATGTTAGAAGTTGAGTTGACTGACTGATTACTAGATCAGTGGTATCATGGAGGGGGTAAGGCCCTCATTATATGTACATGAAGATTGCAGTAGCTGTGTATTGACTTAGTTTTAAAATGTACTTGTTGAAAGAAATCTTGGTTAGGACCTCATCCTGATCAATTAAGGCCAATTTAGGAAATAAGACAAAAGGAATTTATTAATACACCAAAGCAGCATGTTGGTGGCTCAATCTCTATTCAATCTCTGTGCTGCTTTTTTATATACAAGAATAAACAATATCCATATAACAAAAGGACAGTCTCGATTGGTTCATGTTTCCAG